>CM036245.1:1719793-1869197 GCA_020698575.1 Bostrychus sinensis | reverse complement strand
TGTAGCCACTCTTCCAGTTTGGGGGTTACTGCCCCGAGTGCTCCGATGACCACGGGCACCTCTGTTGTCTTCACTTTCCAGGCCTTCTCAAGTTCTTCTTTGAGGCCTTGGTACTTCTCCAGTTTCTCGTGTTCCTTTTTCCTGATGTTACAATCGCTTGGTATTGCGATGTCAACCACAACGGCTTTCCTCTGCTGTTTGTCCATCACCACAATGTCCGGTTGGTTCGCCGCTACCATTTTGTCTGTCTGGATCTGGAAGTCCCACAGGATCTTAGCTCGGTCAATCTCTATCACCTTTGGAGGTGTTTCCCATCTTGACCTCGGGACTTCCAGACTGTACTCTGCACAGATGTTCCTGTACACTCTCCTCTGCACAGATGTTCCTGTACACTATCCTCTGCACAGATGTTCCTGTACACTATCCTCTGCACAGATGTTTCTGTACACTATCCTCTGCACAGATGTTCCTGTACACTATCCTTTGCACAGATGTTCCTGTACACTATCCTCTGCACAGATGTTCCTGTACACTATCCTCTGCACAGATGTTCCTGTACACTCTCCTCTGCACAGATGTTTCTGTACACTATCCTCTGCACAGATGTTCCTGTACACTATCCTTTGCACAGATGTTCCTGTACACTATCCTCTGCACAGATGTTCCTGTACACTCTCCTCTGCACAGATGTTCCTGTACACTATACCAGCCACTTGGTTATGACGCTCCATGTATGCTTTCCCTGCCAGCATCTTACAGCCTGCAGTTATGTGCTGGATTGTCTCAGGGGCCTCTTTGCACAATCTGCACCAGGGGTCTTGTCTTGTATGGTAGATCTGGACCTCTATTGCTCTGGTGCTCAAGACCTGCTCCTGTGCAGCCATGATCAGTGCCTCTGTGCTGTCCTTCAGTCCAGCCCTTTTTAGCCATTGGTAGGATTTCTGGATATCAGCCACTTCAGTTATCTGTCGGTGGTACATCCCATGTAGGGGCTTTTCCTCCCATTATGGTTCCTCCAGCACCTCGTCCTCTGTTTTCCACTGCCTGAGACATTCACTGAGAACTTCATCTGTTGAGGCCATCTTCCTGATGTAGTCAAGGATCTTGGATGTTTCATCCTGGACAGTGGTTCTGACACTCACCAGTCCTCTGCCTCCTTCCAGGTTGCCATTTGCTTGTTGGATTCCAAGGTACTTGTAGATGTCCTCAATGTCTGCTATTCTGCCGTCTGGAAGTGGGACCCCTGCTGTATGGACGACCTTCCCTCTCTTTGTCACCATCCGCCCACACTTCTCAAGTCCGAATGACATTCTGATGTGACTGCTGTAGATCCTGGTTGTGTGGATCAGTGAGTCCTGGCGTACAGCTTGATATCATCCATGTAGAGGAGGTGACTGATGGTGGACCCATTCCTAAGTTGGTACCCATAGCCAGTCTTGGTGATTATCTGGCTGAGGGGGTTCAGACCTATGCAGAACACCAGCGGGGACAGAGCAGTTGACCTCAAGGGTGGTCTTCCACTGCCTCATCAAGTTTGCAATGAAGGCTCTTAGAGTCCTGTTGATGTTCTACATCTCCAAGCATTCCATGATCCATGTGTGGCATTGAGTCATGTATTCAATCCAGGTGGTGCACAGATTTGTGTTTCTGGCTTTGCAGTCACTAGTGACTGTTCTGTCTACCAGCAGCTGGTGTTTAGCTCCTCTGGTGTTTTTACCAATGCCCTTCTGTGCTTTGCCATGTATTGATCCATGTGCCCACTTATCTTAGTCACTCTGATGCCTGAGCTTCCATGTGGTGGGGAGACAGGTTATTGGCCGATAGTTGGATGGGGCTGTTCCCTTCAGGGGATCCTTCTGGATCAGGATTGTCCGGCCTTCAGTTAGCCATTCAGGGTGGGTCCCATCCTTTAGCAGCTGGTTCATTTGTGTTGCCAGGTGCTCATGGAGTGAAGTTAGCTTTTTCAGCCAGTAGGTGTGGATCATGTCAGGCCCTGGTGCTGTCCAGTTTTTCATACCTGAGACTCTTTGTTGGATGTCTGCCACTGTGATGGTTACTGGTTCTTGTTCAGGGAGGTTGCTGTGGTCTGCTCTTACATCCACCAGCCACTGTGCACTGTTGTTGTGTGATGCCTTTCCAGTATTGTTCAGTCTCCAGCCTTGGTGGGTCTGCTCTGTTGTTATTACCTTGCCACTGAGAGTACACTTTAGCTGGTTGAGTTGAGAACAGCCGTTTATTTGCCTTGCTTCGATTTCTCTTGTGTACCCCTTTAGGCAGTAGCCAAGGCTTGGAGTCTTTGTTTGGCAGTTTCCAGTGCTTCAGGTAGGGCATCTGGCTGTACCTTTTGGGTACTTGTTTTTTCATTGCACCTTCCTGGAGCACTGACAGTTGTCTCACTTCTCTCCGAGTTGCCTTGATTTTAATCTCCAACCTTCTTTTCCATGGTGGATATGGATCTTTTATTATTATTATTATTATTATTATTATTATTATTATTATTATATCTAATGCAGTAATAACAGTATTAATATAACACTAGTTATTATATCTAATGCAGTAGTAACAGTATTACTGCATTGTTCTTCCTGAATCCGAGGATCGACTATCGGCCAAATTCTCCTCCGGTCCCTGGAATAGACTTCCCAGGGTGCAGCACGCTTTACCTTCCAATACCTGTCAGCTGCTTCAGGAGTCCCACAGCCAGGCTCCATAGGACTCCTTCTTCAGCCTCACAGCATCCCTTACTTCAGTGTCCACCTCCGGGTTCCGGGGAGACCTTACGGCCACAGCTCCAAACACAACATAGACAAGACAGGAGGAGAACACAGGAGGAGAACATGGTCCACTCAGACTCAGTGTCTCCAACCTCCCTCAGGATCTACTGTCAGCTCTGGAGGTGGGAGGTGAAGCTCCCTCTGACAGAGGCTCAGCCAGATGTTCCCAACCTCACGACACGTTTGGTCTGAGTCCGTCTCCTCCTCCGCCAGAGGATCCAACTCCCCACCAGGGGGCGCTCAGTAACAGCTCTGCCCCTCTCTTCACCCGAGTGTCCAAGACACACGGCCGAAGGTCAGAGGACACGACAACAAAGTGGATCATTGACCTCTGACCCAGGACATCCTGGTGCCACCGAAGGACACCTTGTCCTTGAACCTGGTGTTGGTTATGGACAAACTGTGCCAGCACAGAAGTCCAATAACAAGACACTACTCAGGTTCAGATCGGGGAGGCTGTTCTTCCAAATCACACCTCTTCTGGTGTCACTGTCCCTGCTCACGTGAGCGTAGAAGTCTGCCCCCAAAACAGTCGGTGCACACTCCAGTACCCCTCCCAGGGACTCCCAGAAGGCCGGGTACTCTGTACTGCTATTTGGCCCATAGGCACAAACCACAGTAAGAGACTTATCCCCGACCCAAAGGAGCAGGGACGTGACCGTCTTGTTCACCGGGGTGAACTCCAACGCATGGCGCTGTGCCAGAGTCGTGGAGAGTCCAACCTCTCTCGAGGAGCTGGGTTTCAGAGCCCATGCTGTGTGTGGAGGTGAGCCCAATTATATCTAGCTGGTTTCTCTCAACCTCCCGCACAATCTCAGGCCCCCCCTCCCGTGAGGTGACCCATGTCCCTACAGCCAGAAGCTATGTCCAGGGACCGAGCCATCGAGGCACCCGCCTTCAACTGCTGCCCGATCCACACTGCACCGGACCCCTATGGTTACCTCTGTGGGTGGTCAGCCCACAGGAGGTCAGGCTCAGGTCGCTCATTTGGGCTTTAACCGGCCGGGCCCCGTGGGCAAAGGGTGGGCTCGGGCATCTGTTCCAGAGCCTCCTGGACGCCTCCCTGGGGAGGTGTTCTGGGCGGAGGCCCCAGGATAGATCTAGGACACCCTGGAGGGACTATGTCTCTCGGCTGACCTGGGAATGCCTTGGGGCTCCCGCGGTAAAGCTGGAGGAAGTGTCAGTGGAGAGGGAAATCTGGGCATCTTTGCTTAGACTGCTGCCTCCGTGACTGGGATCAGCAGAAGAATATGGATGGATGGATAAATAGTATTTATAATATCTAATCCGTTCTCTGCTGAACCTGAACCTTAAAGTGCCTGAAATCTGCTCCAGGTGTTCGGTCCGAGGGGAGACCCAGGACCCGACGGAGAGACCGGTCTGAGAGGGGCCCCTGGACAGAGAGGATCTCCAGGACTCACAGGGATCGGCCCCCCTGGGCCAAAAGGGGCCAAGGGCAGTGTGGGGGTCCCGGGGCCATTGGGAGATCCAGGACTTCCAGGTGAGAACCAGGACAGGAGAGAAAACTTTAAACCTCTTTAAACCAGTTTTAACTCAGTTTGTACTCTGCTTCAGGGGAGAAGGGCGACCCAGGCTGGCACCAGCCCACTCCAGGAAGTCCAGGTCCAAAAGGGTCTAAGGGTCTGCCTGGGAGTCCAGGACCAGAGGGTGAGTCCAACGAAGACCAGACTTTCTGAAGGCCTGAGTCCTAATAGTTTAAGAGAACTGAGAAACATTATGTAGCACATGCGTTATATGTTGAGGAAAGACTAACAAGTTTTATAAAAATACTCGTATAGGTCTATGTAATCATTTAACAGCAGTATGATTAAGTAGGCTAGTGCTCAGAAGAATATGCTTCGACTCAAGGAGTGAGTGGACAGAGAGTGAAGGGTTATGTTTGGTTGATACCGCATATTAACATTTACTTACATACAATGACAAACAAAAATACAATGCTAAGAATGACCACTCAGTTAAACAAAGAGCTCAGTTTATTTAGTAAGTGTATGCACATATACACCAAGATCACGGGCAGATGTCAACAACAAGTCCCAGCCGGTGGGCTTTTGAGAGTTCATCTGACCCACAACTGAGTCAAAAATAAGTTCAGTCCAGAAGGAGTACAAAAGGAGTGCAAAAGTGTGAGGTGTGGGCCATTGGCAAATGAGAAGGGTGGGGCAAAGAGGTTTGCGGGCTGCAAGGAGCCCCCTACTGGCCCGGCAGGAGAGGCAGCAGGCTTCAGCTTGCAGGACAGTACAGTCTTTAAGGCTCTAGGCCTGCTCCGCTAACTCGACATTTTCAAAACCTGGTCTGTATAAAAAGTAGGATGAAGCTCAATGAATCTAGTGTGCACACAATTTTATTCTTCAATTCGTATATCAGTAATACTAGTTGTATTATAAAATAATCTAAATACCACAATCATAGAAATATCAGTTTAATATAATAAATAGTTATCCAATATATTCATTATAAATACTAAATAATATTTGCTATATTATTTATCAGATATATAGTTTGAGTGGATAAAACTAATAATACGCAGCAAAATACAACATAGCATAAGTCAAGTCAACATACAAAGTGCTAAATGCTAAACCACAGGCTAGCATTACTTTCAATTAATACAACAGATGATTCACTTCAAAAAGTCACAAGATACATGTACAGTCTGTCTACTTCGATAGAAAGTACAGACATTGGGCTTTAAGTTAGTGTCATATACTAACAACACAAACGGGCACCAATTTTACCAAAGCAGCAGGCTAACCGCGTCTATACAAAGGAATGGAGGCTGCTAGGCTAACCGCGTCTGTACAAATGAATGGAAGTGGCTAGGCTAACTGCACCTATACAAATGAATGGAGGCGGCTAGGCTAACTACGTCTATGCAAATGAATGGAGGTGGCTAGGCTAACTACGTCTATTCAAATGAATGGAGGCGGCTGGGCTAACTACGTCTATTCAAATGAATGGAGGTGGCTAGGCTAACCACATAAACTCTATTCGATTGGCCATGCCAGCCCACGTCACTGCGTGACTCTACCCGAGTAAAACTCATGCCACGTTGCTCTCACCAACAGCGGTTGGCTGTGGGAACTTTGTAGAAGCAGAGTTAAATAAATGGTTGAGTGGATTTGGCCCCTGGGTTACAATTTATTGGTTCTGTTCCAGGTCAGGCCGGACTCCCAGGACGACCAGGTCCAACCGGACCCTCAGGACAGAAGGGAAACCCGGGCTTCTCCATCCAAGGGCCTCCAGGGTTCCCAGGGGTCAAAGGTGAGTCCAGGGGTCAGCGGTGAGTGCAGGGGTCAAATTTAATTTTCATTTCCTTTCAGTTTTTCAGTTTTTTTATTGCAGTATCACAACAAAAGTCTCCTCAAAGGCTGCACAAACAGTTCATCAAACATAAACACAATCAACACAAACAATAACTACACTAAACTAAACAGAGCCAAGGCACTCCTGTCCTAAGCCCTTCCTTCTCTTAAGGAAAAACTCCTAAAAAACCCAGCTGTGGGAAAAAAGCAGAAACCTTCTGGAGCCCAACTGAAGGAGAGAGAGGACGGACAGGCAACATGTGTCAACATGTGTCGCCCTCACTCCCCAGACGGGAGTGAGGGTGAGGTAGGGGTCCAGAGGAGCGGGGGTGAGGTAGGGGTCCAGGGGAGCGGGGGTGAGGTAGGGGTCCAGGGGAGCGGGGGTGAGGTAGGGGTCCAGGGGAGTGGGACAGAGGGCCAACCTGTGAACAGCTATGAACTGATTAAAGATATAGGATATTAGATTATATTAATGAGAGTGATAGAAGAGGAGCAGCAGATGAAACCAGAGGTCAGAGGTCAGTGCACCATACTTCCCCCAGCTTCTAGCTCCTAGAGCAGCTTAGCTTCAGCTGTGGAGTTAACCCTGTTCCTGGCCTGACCATAAACTTTCTCACAGAGGAACGTTTTAACCTAACCTTAAATGTAGAGACTGTGTCTGCCTCTAACATGAGCTGGAAGCAGAGAGTTACAGTAATCCAACCTAGATGTAACAAACGCATGGACGAGTTTTTCAGCATCACTTTTAGATAAAATATTTACCACTCTGCCACAGTAACCCAGGCTAACCACTCTGCCGCTGCCTCAGGTTCAGAGTAAAAGTCTAACCCTTGTGTCTCAGGAAACAAAGGCTATCCCGGAGACAGAGGTCTGCCCAGTTTTGGAGTGAAGGGCCGAGCGGGGCCCTCAGGGGCTCCAGGGAGACCAGGACCTAAGGTGGGCGGGTCTGCGTGGATCTGAACAGGTTTTACCATAGTTCTGATGCTCACTGGAGTCTGGACTCTGTCTCTGTCTCAGGGGGACCGAGGCATCGGGCTCCCGGAGGCCCAGGGCCGGACGGGACTCCAGGGCGAGGAGGGATCCCTGGGTCCGGCGGGGAACGCGGGCCCCCCGGGCCCAACCGGAGAACCAGGGAAACCGGGGGCTATGGGAGCTCTGGGGGCCAAAGGTAGGACCGGGACTTGACCAGGCCTAAGACCGTTCTTTGGGACTAGGCCTACAGCTGGATCTCTGTTTCAGGGGCGCTGGGGGCAGCGGGACGTCCCGGACCGTCTGGATTTGCAGGACAATGTTTATCAGGCCCTCCAGGACCTCCAGGACCAACAGGCAACATGGGAAATGTAGGCTTTCCAGGTAAAGACCAGGGTCAGGCAGTACTGACACAGTACTGACACTACTGACACAGTACTGACAGTTACAGAAGCAGTACTGACAGTACTGACACAGTACTGACAGTTACAGAAGCAGTTCTGACACAGTACTGACACTACTGACCCAGTACTGACAGTTACAGAAGCAGTACTGACAGTACTGACACAGTACTGACACTACTGACCCAGTACTGACCCAGTACTGACAGTTACAGGCGCAGTACTGACACAGTACTGACAGTTACAGAAGCAGTACTGACAGTACTGACACAGTACTGACAGTTACAGAAGCAGTACTGATGCAGTACTGACACAGTACTGACACTACTGACCCAGTACTGACCCAGTACTGACAGTTACAGGCGCAGTACTGACACAGTACTGACAGTTACAGAAGCAGTACTGACAGTACTGACACAGTACTGACAGTTACAGACGCAGTACTGACCCAGTACTGACAGTTACAGGCGCAGTACTGACGCAGTACTGACACTGTACTGACACAGTACTGACAGTTACAGAAGCAGTACTGACAGTACTGACACAGTACTGACAGTTACAGAAGCAGTACTGACGCAGTACTGACACAGTACTGACAGTTACAGACGCAGTACTGACCAGGTCTAACCTACTCTTCTGTCTTAGGCATCAAGGGGACGAAGGGGGACCGCGGGTACCCGGGGCCCCCAGGACTCGGGGACATGGGGCCCCCAGGTCCTTATGGAACCCCAGGCTTTAACGGAGAGCCAGGACCAGTGGGAGCTGTGGGACTGAAGGGCCAGAGAGGGGCCCCCAGAGCTGCAGGAGGGCCAGGTAACAGACACAAACTACCTCTGAGTGAACCTGAACAGGCTCAGGACCAATCAGAGAAGAGCGTCAGAGAAAGCCCGCCCCTTCTCAGAGAACTCTTGTGATTGGTTTAAACTCTGCTGTGTTCAGGCTCCAGAGGAGATGTAGGACCTCCAGGACCTCCAGGACCTCCAGGACCTGAGGGAAGACCAGGACCATCAGGACCAGCTGGACCCAGAGGTGACCACCTGAGTCCTGTAGTGTGTGTGAGGGGCCATCTTTCTGGGGCCCAAAATCCAGGGCCCCATGAGGAAATTACTGGAGGTCAACCTGACCCTGGTCTCAGTCCTGAACCTGGGCTCAGTCCTGAGCCTGGACTAAGACCTGATCCCCTAATCCTAGTTCTGGTTTAGTTCTGGTCTAACTCGGTCTTTATCTCTTTCAGGGGACCCAGGGGCCGATGGGGCAGCAGGATTCCAGGGGCCCAGAGGGACTCAGGGAGACCAAGGAGACCCAGGACCAAAAGGAGACTCCAGAGAGGTCTCAGTGGTGGGAGAACCAGGAGAACCAGGACTACCAGGTCCACTTCTGTCCCGTCTGTCTCCTTTTCTGCCCTCTTCTCTGTCTCCTTGCCCGGTCTAACTTCATGTCCTCTTTCCCACATTCCCTGATGAATCCCACTGATCTCGGATGAATCCCGCTGATCTCGGATGAATTCCACATTCCCTGATGAATCCCGCTGATCTCGGATGAATCGCGCTGATCCAGGATCCATGGGCCCGGCTGGAGACAGGGGACAGGACGGTTTTGTTGGAAGCGGAGGACTCAGGGGCCGGGACAGTTTTCCGGGGCCAAACGGACCTCGGGGTGAGGAACTCTGGGAAGTATCTGAAAGGTTTGTGCTCCTCTTTGGTCTGAGCTCCTCTCTGTTGTTTCCAGGGGCCACAGGAGAACCGGGCCCTAAAGGAGAGACTGGTCTGCCAGGAGACTGTGGGCCCCCAGGGGACCCAGGGCTAATGGGGCCCCCAGGTGAGACTCTGATGTTCTTATAGAGCTGGGCCCTCAGGAGTCATGTGACCTCAGGACTTGGTTTTGTGCAGGCTGTAAAGGAGACAAAGGTTTTCCGGGTCCCTGTGGAGCCTCAGGACCTGACGGGCCCCAGGGACCCCGTGGAGCTAAGGGCCAGAAAGGAGAACCCTGGACCAAAGGATCAGGACCTAAAGGAGTCAAGGGAGACAAGGTAAAGGCCTGGATCTGGACTCAGACCAAGGATCTGCTAGTTCAGGGGTAAAGGCTCTACAGCCCTTATACCTCACACCCTCTGCTCCTTCACTGCCCCCTGGAGGCTGGAGTCAGTATCTCACACTGTTAAAGAATAAAACTGACCCTCTGCTCCTTCACCGCCCCCTGGAGGCTGGAGTCAGTATCTCACACTGTTAAAGAATAAAACTGACCCTCTGCTCCTTCACCGCCCCCTGGAGGCTGGAGTCAGTATCTCACACTGTTAAAGAATAAAACTAACACTCTGCTCCTTCACCGCCCCCTGGAGGCTGGAGTCAGTATCTCACACTGTTAAAGAATAAAACTAACACTCTGCTCCTTCACCGCCCCCTGGAGGCTGGAGTCAGTATCTCACACTGAATCCCTGAAGTACTGACCTTTAACTGAGTGTGTCTGTGTGTTCCAGGGCGAGGTCGGACCATCAGGGGCCCCAGGACTGAAGGGGGTTCCTGGGGACAGAGGGGCTGATGGGGCCCCTGGAGTCTGTGGCCGTGTTGGAGAGAAGGGGGCCCCGGGGCTCAGAGGCTTCAGAGGTGGGCTCATCAGAGACCTGAGAGACTCAGATCTCACAGGAGCAGCTGTAGACAGCGAGGGGCCCGTTATGAGGGGCCATTCATAAGGGGCCCTTCCTGAGGGCTGCTGTAATTCTGGCCAGACTTTAACTCAGAGATTATATTTGAGGACTGAAGTGTCTCATTACATCACAGCTCTTTTCATCTTTGTCCCCTGTGTGTTTTCTAAAGGGGCCCCTGGTTTATCTGGAGCGAGAGGCTCTGATGGGCCCCCAGGGGCCAGTGGCCAGCCCGGCATCAGAGGATGCCCAGGTAACTGTTCTCTCTGTGAACACTCAGCACAACAGCACAGAGCGGGATTTCAATTCAGATTCAGATTCAATTAAAATTTTTTTGTATGTCCCAGTATCACAGCAAAAGTCGCCTCAAAAGGCTTCACAACAGTTGATCAAACATAAACACACAATCAGACAACACAAACAATAACTACACTAAACAGACCCAGGACACTCCTGTCCTTAGACCCTCCTTCTCGGTAAGGAAAAACCCCTAAAAAAACCCAGCTCTGGGAAAAAAGAAGAAACCTTATGGAGCCCAACTGAAGGAGAGATCCTCTCCCAGGATGGACAGGCAATGCATCAGGAGTTAGTTCATTAGTTCATCTATAGGATCATAGATCACTCTGTAAGGATTCATCCAGACAGGTGAGTGGGGTGAGGTAGATCCGTGAAATCCTTACAGGTGAGGTTGAGGGCCCACAGGTCGGGACAGGAGCACAGATGGGGTCAGCTAAGATCCAATCGTCACTGGGACATCTGCCAGCAGCCAGGGCATCTGAAACAGTCCCCACTCCCCAGAGGGGAGCGGGACAGAGGGACAACCTGTGAACAGCTATGAACTGATTGGAGATATAGAGTATTTCATTATATTAATGACAGTGATAGAAGAGGAGCAGCAGATGAAACCAGAGGTCAGAGGTCAGTGCACCATACTTCCCCCAGCTTCTAGCTCCTAGAGCAGCTTAGCTTCAGCTGTGGAGTTAACCCTGTTCCTGGCCTGACCATAAACTTTCTCACAGAGGAACGTTTTAACCTAACCTTAAATGTAGAGACTGTGTCTGCCTCTAACATGAGCTGGAAGCTGATTCCATAAAACAGGAGCTTGGTAACTAAAGGCTCTACCTCCAACTGTACTTTTAGAAACCCTGGGAACCACTAATAGCCCTGCATTTTGTGAGCGCAGTACTCTGCTTGGTTGGTATGGCTCCATAACATCAGTAATGTAGGATGGAGTAAGTCAGGAGAAGGATGTTAAACCTAATTCTGAATTCAACTGGAAGCCAGTGAAGTGAAGCTAGCACAGGAGTAATATGTTCTCTCCTGTTAGTTCCTGTTAATAATCTTGCTGCTGCGTTTTGAACAAGCTGAAAACATTTTAATGAGTTTTTAGGGCATGCTGCCAGCAGAGAGTTACAGTAATCCAACCTAGATGTAACAAACGCACGGACAAGTTTTTCAGCGTCACTTTTAGATAAAATATTTCTGATTTTGGCGATGTTACGTAAGTGAAAGAATGCTCTTTTACAGGCTTGGTTTATATGAGCCTTAAATGATAAATCTTGGTCATATAAAACTCCTAAGTTTGTCACAGTAGAACTTGAGGCTACACTGACACCGTCCAGGGAGACTCTGGTCAGACAGAGCTCAGCTTTTTGGGGCCCAGTATAATGACCTCTGTTTTTTCTGGGTTTAGGAGGAGATAATTAATTGTCATCCAGGTCTTTATGTCTCTCACACAGGCACTAAGTTTCTCAACACAGTCATTCTGATCAGGTTTAATTGATAAATACAACTGTGTATCATCTGCAGTGAAAATTAATGCCATGTTTTCTGATTATGTTTCCTAAAGGCAGCATGTAAAGCATGAACAGAATGGGTCCAAGTACTGAGCCTTGTGGCACTCCATAGCTAACTTTACTGCACTGTGAGGAATGTTCATTTACACTGACAAACTGGTACCTATAAGATAAGTAGGATTTAAACCAGCAGGCGGCGCTCCTCTGACCCCTATGTCACAGTCTAATCTCTGGAGTAAGATGCTGTGGTCAATGGTGTCAAAGGCTGCACTGAGATCTAACAGAACCAGGACTGAGACCAGGCCATTGTCTGAACTTAATAACAAATCATTTGTGACTCTGACTAATGCAGTTTCTGTGCTATGGTGGGGTCTAAACCCTGACTGACAATCTGCAAATAAGCTATTGTCCTGTAGGTGGCGACATAACTGTTTAACTACAACTCTTTCTAGGATTTTTGAAATAAAAGGGAGATTTGATATTGGTCTGTAGTTGGTTAAAATGTCAGGATCTAGACTGGGTTTTTTCAGAAGCGGTTTAATAACTGCATATTTAAAAGACTGTGGCTCATAACCTGTTTCTAGGGAGGTGTTTATTATGTTCAGTATAGATTCATTAATAAGGGGAAGAGTTTCTTTAAAAAGTTTGGTAGGAATTGGGTCTAAAAGACAAGTTGAGGTTTTGGAGGACATAATGACTGATGTTATCTCAGTTTGGTCTACAGCGATGAAGCAGTCTAACGTTACAGATGGTTTTATAGTGGCCTCCATTTTTACAGCTTTGGCTCTGAGCTGATCGTAGGAGAATTTTATTTAATTTGTCTCTAATACTTGTGATTTTGTTGTTAAAAATGTAAGAAAGTGTTGCCAGCTGAGAGTAACAGGGATATAGGGTTCTACTGAGCTGTGACTGGTGTCAGCCTGGCTACAGCGCTCAACACAAACCTAGGGTTGTTCCTGTTTTCTTCTATTAAAGTTGAATAGTATCTGGTTTTGGCCTCACGCAGAGATTTTTTATAATTTAAAAGACTATATTTCCAGGCATTCAGAGACTGCTCTGAGCTGCAGTGACAGAGCCATAGCCTTTCTAATTTACAGGTTGCTTGTTTAAGGGAACGTGTTTCAGCATTAAACCATGGAGCTACTCGATTCGGCCTAACAACCTTTTGTTTTAATGGAGCTACATTGTCTAGAGCTGTCTTTAAAGACTGCATGGCGCTGTCAACAAACCCATCACTTTTACTGGGACTCGAGCTATGGGAGCTGTTCTCAACAAACTCACTCAACATTGTACTAAATATTGGCTTTATTATGTGTTTAAACTCTGACACAGATTGGTCTGATAATGTTCTTCTAATCTGGGTTTTGTTCATTGGAACAGTAAAGTGTTTGAGTATAAACTGAAAGGTAATTAGAAAGTGATGTGAGAGTATGGGGTTATGAGGAAGGACAGTGAGCTCACTAATCTCTATACCAGAGGTTAAAACAAGGTCCAGGCTGTGACAATGAGTGGTTCATTTATGTTTTGAGTAAAACCTACGCTGTCTAATAAGACTGCAAATGCATTTCCTCGACAGTCGCTGCTGTCGTCAACATGAATATTAAAGTCCCCTACAATTACAATCTTATCTGAGTCTAACACTATACTGGAGAGAAAGTCAGAGAACGCAATTAAAAATTCGGAATAGTGACCAGGAGCCGGTAGATGATTATAAACATAACTGTTTTTTGTTTCTTACAGTTTGGGTGATTTATAGTTAGTATGAGGCTTTGAAAGGAATTATATGTGTGTTTAGATTTGGGGCTAAGAAGTAAACTAGACTGTGATATTACTGCCACTCCCCCGCCTCCGCCTGTGCTCCTCGCTGTCTGAAAGTTTACATGACTTGGGGGCGGAGCTTCATTAAGTCTCACATAATCATCCTGTTGTAGCCAGGTTTCTGTTAAGGCCAGTAGGTTAAGTTTATTATCGTTAATTAATTCATTAACTAACAGGGATTTAGGGGAAATTGACCTAATGTTTAGTAATCTAAACTATAAACTATGCTGTTTTCTGGGCACCATCTGGATAACCAGCAGTTGAATGATGAAAAGCGGCTGTACATTTCATCATTAGTCAAATTCGGCAGGGGACCAGAGAATATCACGGTGTCCGACATCAACTTAGCAAGTTTGCACCGACCCTACGTTCAACCTGAGCACCTCTGATTGTCTCCGCCGGGCGTCGTTACTGCCAACGTGAATCAGGATTCGACGGAACCTGGTCCTACTCTGGGCTAAAAGCCTAAGGTTTCCTTCGATGTCACCCACTCTGGCCCCCGGGAAACACCTAACCGTAGCCGCTGGCAGCTTCACGTCTCTAACTACTGAGCTCCCAATCACCAGAGTCGATGGTTCAGAGGTGTGTCGCTGAGGGGAGAGAACCTATTCCAGACGGGAAGCTTTGGGCGGTCTAAGTGTTTGCGTTTAGCGCTATGCTTCCTTCTTACTGTTACAAAGCCGTCCTGCTGTCCCCCGGCTGCTGGGGAGGCGCTGGGGGGCTACTCTGGCTAGCGCTCCTGCTACTGCTAGCGCGGTCCGCGGTCCCTATAGCTACCTGGCTAGCTGGCTTAGCCTCAGCCTCCACTGTGCGGAGCTGTGCTTCTAACTGCTCTAACCTGGCTCCAAAACTAAAAACAAACTACACTTCACACACCCGCTGCTCTCATCACTAAAGGAGGCAGGATTCTCACTGAACATATGGCACTGAGCAGAACAGAGGGGTGAAGGCGGAGGATGCCATGCTAATGCTAGGCTAAGATATGCTAAAGGCTAACAGAGACTAGTAAACTATTACTGAAAGTGGCTTGGACACGAAGCGATTATATACAATGCTAGATTTCTCACAGAGTTAAACTTCTGGAAGATATGTCTTAAATAATTCAATTTGGTCAAATGACGAGGAACAGTGGTGTATGCAAAAAAAAAACACCAACGGAGAGCACTCACCAGGAAGTGACATCACAGGACAGGACACCAAAGGCTGATTTCAACCCACAACCTCCTGATGTAAAGACAAGAGAGCAACATACACCTCCTTTATCATCCTCTCTGCTCCTCTCTCCTCGTCTCTGCTCCTCTCACCTCGTCTCTGCTCCTCTCACCTCGTCTCTGCTCCTCTCTCCTCCCCTCTGCTCCTCTCTCCTCCTCTCTGCTCCTCTGTCCTCCCCTCTGCTCCTCTCTCCTCCCCTCTGCTCCTCTCTCCTCCTCTCTCCTCGTCTCTGCTCCTCTCTCCTCCCCTCTGCTCCTCTCTCCTCCCCTCTGCTCCTCTCTCCTCCTCTCTGCTCCTCTCTCCTCCTCTCTCCTCGTCTCTGCTCCTCTCACCTCGTCTCTGCTCCTCTCTCCTCCCCTCTGCTCCTCTCTCCTCCCCTCTGCTCCTCTCTCCTCCTCTCTGCTCCTCTCTCCTCCTCTCTCCTCGTCTCTGCTCCTCTCACCTCGTCTCTGCTCCTCTCTCCTCCTCTCTCCTCCCCTCTGCTCCTCTCTCCTCCCTTCTGCTCCTCTCTCCTCGTCTCTTCTCCTCTCACCTCGTCTCTGCTCCTCTCTCCTCCTCTCTCCTCCCCTCTGCTCCTCTCTCCTCCTCTCTCCTCCCCTCTGCTCCTCTCCTCTCTCCTCGTCTCTGCTCCTCTCTCCTCGTCTCTGCTCCTCTCTCCTCCCCTCTGCTCCTCTCTCCTCCTCTCTGCTCCTCTCTCCTCCTCTCTCCTCGTCTCTGCTCCTCTCACCTCGTCTCTGCTCCTCTCTCCTCCCCTCTGCTCCTCTCTCCTCCCCTCTGCTCCTCTCTCCTCCTCTCTGCTCCTCTCTCCTCCTCTCTCCTCGTCTCTGCTCCTCTCACCTCGTCTCTGCTCCTCTCTCCTCCTCCCCTCTGCTCCTCTCTCCTCCCCTCTCCTCTTCTCTGCTCCTCTCTCCTCCTCTCTCCTCGTCTTTGCTCCTCTCACCTCGTCTCTGCTCCTCTCTCCTCCTCTCTCCTCGTCTCTGCTCCTCTCACCTCGTCTCTGCTCCTCTCTCCTCCTCTCTCCTCGTCTCTTCTCCTCTCACCTCGTCTCTGCTCCTCTCTCCTCCCCTCTGCTCCTCTCTCCTCGTCTCGTCTCCTCTCTCCTCCCCTCTGCTCCTCTCTGCTCCTTTCTCCTCCCCTCTCCTCCTCTCTCCTCCCCTCTGCTCCTCTCTCCTCCTCTCTCCTCGTCTCTTCTCCTCTCACCTCGTCTCTGCTCCTCTCTCCTTCTCTCTCCTCCCCTCTGCTTCTCTCTCCTCGTCTCTTCTTTTCTCTCCTCCCCTCTGCTTCTCTCTGCTCCTCTCTCCTCCCCTCTTCTCCTCTCTCCTCGGCTCTGCTCCTCTCACCTCCTCTCTGCTCCTCTCTCCTCCCCTCTGCTCCTCTCTCCTCTCCTCTGCTCCTCTCTCCTCCCCTCTGCTCCTCTCTCCGCCTCTCTCCTCGTCTCTGCTCCTTTCACCTCGTCTCTGCTCCTCTCTCCTCCCCTCTGCTCCCCTCTGCTCCTCTCTCCTTCTCTCTGCTCCTCTCTGCTCCTCTCTCCTCCTCTCTGCTTCTCTCTCCTCCCCTCTGCTCCTCTCTCCTCCCCTCTGCTCCTCTCTCCGCCTCTCTCCTCATCTCTTCTCCTCTCACCTCGTCTCTGCTCCTCTCTGCTCCTCTCTGCTCCTCTCCTTTCCTCTGCTCCTCTCTCCTCCTCTCTCCTCGTCTCTGCTCCTCTCTCCTCGTCTCTGCTCCTCTCACCTCGTCTCTGCTCCTCTCTGCTCCTCTGTCCTCCCCTCTGCTCTTCTCTCCTCCTCTCACCTCGTCTCTGCTCCTCTCTCCTCCTCTCTCCTCCCCTCTGCTCTTCTCTCCTCCCCTCTGCTCCTCTCTTTTCCTCTCTCCTCGTCTCTTCTCCTCTCACCTTGTCTCTGCTCCTCTCTCCTCCTCTCTCCTCCCCTCTGCTCCTCTCTCCTCCTCTCACCTCGTCTCTGCTCCTCTCTCCTCCTCTCTCCTCCCCTCTGCTCCTCTCTCCTCCTCTCTCCTCCCCTCTGCTCCTCTCTCCTCCCCTCCGCTCGTCTCTCCTCCTCTCTCCTCCCCTCTGCTCCTCTCTCCTCCTCTCTCCTCCCCTCTTCTCCTCTCTCCTCCTCTCTCCTCGTCTCTGCTCCTCTCTCCTCCTCTCTCCTCCCCTCTTCTCCTCTCTCCTCCTCTCTCCTCCTCTCTGCTCCTCTCTCCTCCTCTCTGCTCCTCTCTCCTCCTCTCTCCTCGTCTCTGCTCCTCTCACCTCGTCTCTGCTCCTCCCTCCTCCTCTCTCCTCCCCTCTGCTCCTCTCTCCTCCCCTCTCCTCCTCTCTGCTCCTCTCTCCTCCCCTCTGCTCCTCTCTCCTCCCCTCTGCTCCTCTCTCCTCCTCTCTCCTCCCCTCTGCTCCTCTCTCCTCCTCTCTCCTCCCCTCTGCTCCTCTCTCCTCCCCTCTGCTCCTCTCTCCTCCTCTCTCCTCCCCTCTCCTCGGCTCTGCTCCTCTCACCTCGTCTCTCCTCCTCTCTCCTCCTCTCTGCTCCTCTCTCCTCCCCTCTGCTCCTCTCTCCTCCCCTCTGCTCCTCTCTCCTCCTCTCTCCTCCCCTCTGCTCCTCTCTCCTCCCCTCTGCTCCTCTCTCCTCCTCTCTCCTCGTCTCTGCTCCTCTCTCCTCCCCTCTGCTCCTCTCTCCTCCTCTCTGCTCCTCTCTCCTCCTCTCTCCTCGTCTCTGCTCCTCTCACCTCGTCTCTGCTCCTCTCTCCTCCCCTCTGCTCCTCTCTCCTCCTCTCTCCTCCCCTCTGCTCCTCTCTCCTCCCCTCTGCTCCTCTCTCCTCCTCTCTCCTCGTCTCTGCTCCTCTCTCCTCCCCTCTGCTCCTCTCTCCTCCCCTCTGCTCCTCTCTCCTCCTCTCTCCTCGTCTCTGCTCCTCTCTCCTCCCCTCTGCTCCTCTCTCCTCCTCTCTGCTCCTCTCTCCTCCTCTCTCCTCGTCTCTGCTCCTCTCACCTCGTCTCTGCTCCTCTCTCCTCCTCTCTCCTCCCCTCTGCTCCTCTCTCCTCCTCTCTCCTCCCCTCTGCTCCTCTCTCCTCCCCTCTCCTCCTCTCTGCTCCTCTCTCCTCCTCTCTCCTCGTCTCTGCTTCTCTCTCCTCCCCTCTGCTCCCCTCTGCTCCTCTCTCCTCCTCTCTCCTCGTCTCTTCTCCTCTCACCTCGTCTCTGCTCCTCTCTCCTCCTCTCTCCTCCCCTCTGCTTCTCTCTGCTCCTCTCTCCTCCCCTCTGCTCCTCTCTCCTCCCCTCTCCTCCTCTCTGCTCCTTCTCCTCCTCTCTCCTCGTCTCTGCTTCTCTCTCCTCCCCTCTGCTCCCCTCTGCTCCTCTCTCCTCCTCTCTCCTCGTCTCTTCTCCTCTCACCTCGTCTCTGCTCCTCTCTCCTCCTCTCTCCTCCCCTCTGCTCCTCTCTCCTCCTCTCTCCTCCCCTCTTCTCCTCTCTCCTCCTCTCTCCTCGTCTCTGCTCCTCTCTCCTCCTCTCTCCTCCCCTCTTCTCCTCTCTCCTCCTCTCTCCTCGTCTCTGCTCCTCTCTCCTCCTCTCTGCTCCTCTCTCCTCCTCTCTCCTCGTCTCTGCTCCTCTCTCCTCCCCTCTGCTCCTCTCTCCTCCTCTCTCCTCCTCTCTGCTCCTTTCTCCTCCCCTCTGCTCCTCTCTCCTCCCCTCTGCTCCTCTCTCCTCCTCTCTTTTCCCCTCTGCTCCTCTCTCCTCCTCTCTCCTCCCCTCTGCTCCTCTCTCCTCCCCTCTGCTCCTCTCTCCTCCTCTCTCCTCGTCTCTGCTCCTCTCTCCTCCTCTCTGCTCCTCTCTCCTCCCCTCTGCTCCTCTCTCCTCCTCTCTCCTCCCCTCTGCTCCTCTCTCCTCCTCTCTCCTCCCCTCTGCTCCTCTCTCCTCCCCTCTGCTCCTCTCTCCTCCCCTCTGCTCCTCTCTCCTCCTCTCTCCTCCCCTCTCCTCGGCTCTGCTCCTCTCACCTCGTCTCTCCTCCTCTCTCCTCCTCTCTGCTCCTCTCTCCTCCCCTCTGCTCCTCTCTCCTCCTCTCTCCTCCCCTCTGCTCCTCTCTCCTCCCCTCTGCTCCTCTCTCCTCCTCTCTCCTTCTCTCTGCTCCTCTCTCCTCCCCTCTGCTCCTCTCTCCTCCTCTCTCCTCCCCTCTGCTCCTCTCTCCTCCCCTCTGCTCCTCTCTCCTCCTCTCTCCTCCTCTCTGCTCTTCTCTCCTCCCCTCTGCTCCTCTCTCCTCCTCTCTCCTCCCCTCTGCTCCTCTCTGCTCCTCTCTCCTCCCCTCTGCTCCTCTCTCCTCCCCTCTGCTCCTCTCTCCTCCCCTCTGCTCCTCTCTCCTCCTCTCTCCTCCCCTCTGCTCCTCTCTCCTCCCCTCTGCTCCTCTCTCCTCCTCTCTCCTCCCCTCTGCTCCTCTCTCCTCCTCTCTTCTCCTCTCTCCTCCTCTCACCTTGTCTCTCCTCCTCTCTCCTCCCCTCTGCTCCTCTCTCCTCCTCTCTCCTCCCCTCTGCTCCTCTCTGCTCCTCTCTCCTCCCCTCTGCTCCTCTCTCCTCCTCTCTCCTCCCCTCTGCTCCTCTCTGCTCCTCTCTCCTCGTCTCTGCTCCTCTCTCCTCCCCTCTGCTCCTCTCTCCTCCCCTCCGCTCGTCTCTCCTCCTCTCTCCTCCCCTCTGCTCCTCTCTCCTCCTCTCTCCTCCCCTCTGCTCCTCTCTGCTCCTCTCTCCTCCCCTCTGCTCCTCTCTCCTCCCCTCTGCTCCTCTCTCCTCCTCTCTCCTCCCCTCTGCTCCTCTCTCCTCCCCTCTGCTCCTCTCTCCTCCCCTCTCCTCCTCTCTGCTCCTCTCTCCTCCCCTCTGCTCCTCTCTGCTCCTCTCTCCTCCCCTCTGCTCCTCTCTCCTCCTCTCTCCTCCCCTCTGCTCCTCTCTCCTCCCCTCTGCTCCTCTCTCCTCCTCTCTCCTCCTCTCTGCTCCTCTCTCCTCCCCTCTGCTCCTCTCTCCTCCTCTCTCCTCCCCTCTGCTCCTCTCTCCTCCCCTCTGCTCCTCTCTCCTCCTCTCTCCTCCCCTCTGCTCCTTTCTTAACTGTTGTGTTCTTCAGGAAACAAAGGAGCTCCAGGAGATCCAGGTTTTCCAGGTCCAAGAGGAAACCAAGGCCAAGACGGAATCCCAGGCCCCGCAGGAGAGAAAGGAGTAATGGGAGGTACTACTACTACTACTACTACTACTACTACTACTACTACTACTACTACTGCTACTGTTACTACTACTACTACTACTACTACTACTACTACTGCTATTACTACTGCTACTGTTACTACTACTACTACTACTACTACTACTGTTACTACTACTACTACTACTACTACTACTACTACTACTACTGCTATTACTACTTCTACTACTACTGTTACTACTACTACTACTACTACTACTACTGTTACTACTACTACTACTACTATTACTACTACTACTACTGTTACTACTACTACTACTACTACTACTGTTACTACTACTACTACTACTACTACTACTGATACTACTACAACTACTACTACTAATGTTACTACTACTACTACTACTACTACTACTGTTACTACTACTACTACTACTTCTACTACTACTACTGTTACTACTACTACTACTACTGTTAGTACTACTACTGTCACTACTACTACAACTACTGTTACTACTACTACTACTACTGTTACTACTACTACTACTACTACTATTACTACTGTTTCTACTACTACTACTACTATTGTTACTACTACTTCTACTACTACTGCTACAACTGTTACTACTACTACTACTACTACTACTACCAGTACTACTACTACCACTACTACTACTACTACTACTGTTACAACTACAACTACTACTACTACTACTACTACTGTTACTACTACTACTACTACTACTACTGTTACTACTACTACTACTACTGTTAGTACTACTACTGTCACTACTACTACAACTACTGTTACTACTACTACTACTACTGTTACTACTACTACTACTACTAATATTACTACTGTTTCTACTACTACTACTACTATTGTTACTACTACTTCTACTACTACTGCTACAACTGTTACTACTACTACTACTACTACTACTACCAGTACTACTACTACCACTACTACTACTACTACTACTGTTACAACTACAACTACTACTACTACTACTACTACTGTTACTACTACTACTACTACTACTACTACTACTACTACTACTACTGTTACTACTACTACTACTACTTCTACTGTTACTACTACTACTACTACTACTATTACTGCTACTGTTAGTACTACTACTGTCACTACTACTACAACTACTGTTACTACTACTACTACTACCACTACTACTACTTCTACTACTGTTACTACTACTACTACTACTACTACTACTACTTCTACTACTACTACTGTTAATACTACTACTACTACTACTACTACTACTGTTACTACTACTACTACTACTACTACTGTTACTACTACTACTACTACTACTACTGTTACTACTACTACTACTACTATTATTACTACTACTACTGTTACTACTACTACTACTACTTCTACTACTACTACTGTTACTACTACTACTACTACTACTACTACTACTGCGACTGTTACTACTACTACTACTTCTACTACTACTACTGTTACTACTATTACTACTGTTACTACTGCTAGTCCTACTACTACTACTACTAATAATACTACTGCTACTACCACTACTACTGCTACTTCTACTACTTCTACTACTACTACTGTTACTACTACTACTACTACTTCTACTGTTTCTACTACTACTACTACTACTACTGGTACTACTACTACTACTACTACTACTACTACTACTACTACTGTTACTACTACTACTGCTACCACTGTTACTACTACTACTACTACTACTACAACTTACTACTACTACTGTTACTACTACTACTACTACTACTTTTACTACTACTACTACTACTACTACTACTGTTTCTACTACTACTACTACTACTACTGGTACTACTACTACTACTACTACTACTACTACTACTACTGTTACTACTACTACTGCTACCACTGTTACTACTACTACTACTACTACTACAACTACTACTACTACTGTTACTACTACTACTACTACTACTACTACTGTTACTACTACTACTGCTACCACTGTTACTACTACTACTACTACTACTACAACTACTACTACTACTGTTACTACTACTACTACTACTACTACTACTGCGACTGTTACTACTACTACTACTTCTACTACTACTACTGTTACTACTATTACTACTGTTACTACTGCTAGTCCTACTACTACTAATTATAATAATACTACTGCTACTACCACTACTACTGCTACTACTACTACTACTACTACTACTACTACTACTACTACTACTATTACTACTGTTACTACTGCTAGTCCTACTACTACTACTACTAATAATACTACTGCTACTACCACTACTACTGCTACTTCTACTACTTCTACTACTACTACTGTTACTACTACTACTACTACTACTACTACTACTGTTTCTACTACTACTACTACTACTACTGGTACTACTACTACTACTACTACTACTACTACTACTACTGTTACTACTACTACTGCTACCACTGTTACTACTACTACTACTACTACTACAACTACTACTACTACTGTTACTACTACTACTACTACTACTACTACTACTTCTTCTACTACTACTACTGTTATTACTACTACTACTGTTACTACTACTACTACTACTTCTATTGTTACTACTACTACTACCACTACTACTTTTACTACTGTTACTACTACTACTTCTACTACTACTGTTACAACTACTACTACTACTACTACTACTACTACTACTACTATTACTACTGTTGCTACTGCTACTCCTACTACTACTACTAATAATAATACTACTGCTACTACCACTACTACTGCTACTACTACTACTAATACTACTGCTACTACTACTACTTATACTACTGCTAGTACAACAGGAATAATCCAGGACTCACCCAGATCTTGTCTTGTTCAGGTCCAGGACCTGGACGTCGTGGCCCTGAGGGACCCAAGGGAAGTCCAGGTGAGTGTTATAGTGCCCCCTGCTGTCCGCAGAGTCTCCTGCAGCTGCTGATGTCTCTGTGTGCTGTGTGCAGGCTGTGTGGGGGACCCGGGCCCCTCTGGCTCTTGTGGAGCCCCCGGGCCCCCCGGACCCCCGGGGGAGCCGGGTTTAGTTGGATTTCCGGGTCCAGCCGGTCTGTCGGGATGTAAGGGTCAAGAGGGGCCATGCATCGAGGGTCCCAAAGGAGACAGGGGCCTCGAGGGAAGCAAAGGCCCCCCAGGTCAGATACACACTCACAGTCACTTACACTGTCCTAGAGTCATGTTCACTGTAGACCGTCTGCTGGGGCCCCTGGGAAGACTGGGACCCCAAGGGAGAGTGTACTCACTGACCAGGGTTTGGCCTGTACTAATCCAGTTTTTGACACAGTTTTTGATTTGTTTGACCCAGTTTTGACCCATTTTTGACTTGGTTTTGAAATGTTTTTGACAATTTTTGACACAGTTTTTGACAGTTTTTGACACTACTCCTACACTACTCCTACTACTGTTACTACTACTACTACTACTACTACTACTACTACTACTACTACTACTGTTACTACTACTACTACTACTACTACTACTACTACTACTACTACTACTGTTACTACTACTACTACTACTGTTACTACTAATACGACTACTACTACTACTGTTACTACTACTACTACTACAACTACTACTACTACTACTACTACTGTTACTACTACTACTACTACTACTACTACTACTACTACTGTTACTACTAATAATGGTAAATGGTAAATGGTCACATTTTTATATAGCGCTTTTCCACCTTCATGGGCACTCAAAGTGCTACTACTACTACTACTACTGTTACTACTAATACGACTACTACTACTACTGTTACTACTACTACTACTACTACTACTGTTACTACTAATACTACTACTACTGTTACTACTACTACTACTACTACTACTACTACTGTTACTACTAATACGACTACTACTACTACTGTTACTACTACTACTACTACTACTACTACTACTACTACTACTACTAGTGTTACTACTACTACTACTTCTACTGTTACTACTACTACTACTACTACTACTACTACTACTACTAATACGACTACTCCTACTACTGTTACTACTACTACTACTACTACTACTACTACTACTACTACTGTTACTACTAATACGACTACTCCTACTACTGTTACTACTACTACTACTACTACTACTACTACTACTACTACTACTACTACTACTACTACTACTGTTACTACTACTAATGGTAAATGGTAAATGGTCACATTTTTATATAGCGCTTTTCCACCTTCATGGGCACTCAAAGTGCTACTACTACTACTACTACTGTTACTACTAATACGACTACTACTACTACTGTTACTACTACTACTACTACTACTACTGTTACTACTAATACTACTACTACTGTTACTACTACTACTACTACTACTACTACTACTACTGTTACTACTAATACGACTACTACTACTACTGTTACTACTACTACTACTACTACTACTGTTACTACTAATACTACTACTACTGTTACTACTACTACTACTACTACTACTACTAGTGTTACTACTACTACTACTTCTACTGTTACTACTACTACTACTACTACTACTACTACTACTGTTACTACTACTACTACTACTGTTACTACTACTACTGCTACTACTACTACTGTTACTACTACTACTACTACTACTACTGTTACTACTACTACTAATAATACTACTACTACTACTGTTACTACTACTACTACTACTACTACTAGTTTTTGAACTGTGTTTGACAGTTTTTGACAGTTTTTGAAGGGTGTTTGAAAGTTTTTGACAGTTTTTGACAGACTTTGACAGACTTTTTGACAGTTTCTGACAGTTTTTGAAAGTTTTTGACAATTTTTGAACTGTTTTTGACAGTTTTTTACAGTTTTTGAAATGTGTTTTGCAGTTTTTGACAGTTTTTGACAAATTTTGAAGGTTTTTGACAGTTTTTGAACTGTGTTTGGCAGTTTTTGACAGTTTTTTTTAACTGTGACAGTTTATGACAGTTTTTGACTGTTTTTGAACTGTGTTTGACAGTGTTTGATAGTTTTTGATAGTTTTTGACAGTTTTTGAACACTGACAGTGTTTGACAGTTTTTGACAGTTTTGGAACTGTGTTTGACAGTTTTTGACAGTTTTTGAACTGTGTTTGACAGTGTTTGACTGTTTTTGACAGTTTTTGACAGTTTTGGAACTGTGTTTGACAGTTTTTGACAGTTTCTGACCGTTTTTGACCATTTTTGAACTGTTTTTGACAGTTTTTGACAGTTTTTGACAGTTTTTGAACTGTTTGACAGTGTTTGACAGTTTTTAACAGTTTCTGAAGGTTTTTTGACAGTTTTTGATCTGTGTTTGACAGTTTTTGACAATTTTTGAACTGTTTCTGACCGTTTTTGGCAATTTTTGAACTGTTTTTGACAGTTTTTGACAGTTTCTGACAGTTTTTGAACTGTGTTTGACAGTTTTTGACAGCTTCTGACAGTCCTTGACCCAGTTTTTGAACTGTTGTCTCTGACCTTCATTTGAACTGAATTTGAAGCTGTGCTCTTGTGCAGGGCCAAAGGGCTGCAAGGGCGCCCCGGGGCCTCCAGGGCCTGGATTTAAAGGAGACAAAGGAGACAAGGGGCCCCCGGGACAGTGGGGTCGAGACGGGTTCCCGGGAAACCCCGGGGCCCCAGGCATGCCGGTCAGTACATACACTACTCTTGTTTAAACCAATTCTCTCCGAGTTTATCTCCACTCTGTGTCCCCAGGGCCAGGATGGACCCCCAGGGGCCCCAGGACAAAAGGGACACATGGGCCACACAGGGGTCCTCGGCCCCCAGGGTGAGAACCTCTCTGGTCCAGGCTTCAGAGTACTGTAGTACTGAGGCAGTACTACGCCTTGAATTTTGCAGTACTACACTACTACAGTACTACAGTACTACACTACAACAGTACTATTGTACTACATTAGTACATTACTACAGTACTACATTACTACAGTACTACATTACTACAGTACTACAGTACTACATTACTACATTACTACAGTACTACAGTACTACATTACTAGAGTACTGCAGTACTACATTACTACAGTACTACAGTACTGACTGCAGTACTACATTACTACAGTACTACAGTACTACAGTACTACATTACTACAGTACTACATTACTACAGTACTACAGTACTGACTGCAGTACTACACTACTACAGTACTACAGTACTACATTACTACAGTACTACATTACTACATTACTAGAGTACTGCAGTATTGCAGTACTACAGTATTACAGCACTACAGTACTTCAGTACTACAGTACTACAGCACTACAGTACTGCAGCACTAAAGTACTACAGTACTAAAGCACTACATTACTACATGACTAAAGCACTACAGTATTACAGCACTACAGTACTGCAGTACTACAGTACTACACTACTACAGTACTACAGTACTGCAGTACTACACTACTACAGTGCTACAGTACTGCAGTACTACAGTACTACAGCACTACAGTACTGCAGCACTAAAGTACTACAGCACTACACTACTACAGTACTACAGTACTATTGTACTACAGCACTACACTACTACAGTACTACAGTACTACAGCACTACAGCACTACACTACTACATGACTAAAGCACTACAGCATTACAGCACTACAGTACTGCAGTACTGCAGTACTAAAGTACTACAGTACTGCAGTACTACAGTACTACACTACTACAGTACTACAGTACTGCAGTACTACACTACTACAGTGCTACAGTACTGCAGTACTACAGTACTACAGTACTACAGCACTACACTACTACAGTACTACAGTACTACAGCACTACAGCACTACAGTACTACAGTACAGTACTACAGCACTACAGCACTACACTACTACATTACTACAGTACTACAGCACTACAGTACTATTGTACTACAGCACTACAGTACTACAGTACTACAGCACTACAGCACTACAGCACTACAGTACTATTGTACTACAGCACTACAGTACTGCAGTACTATTGTACTACAGCACTACACTACTACAGTAATACAGCACTACAGCACTATTGTACTACAGCACTACAGCACTACAGTACTATTGTACTACAGCACTACAGCACTACAGTACTATTGTACTACAGCACTACACTACTACAGTAATACAACACTACAGTACTACAGTACTGCAGTACTACAGTACTACAGTAGTACATTACTACATGACTACAGTACTACAGTACTACAGCACTACAGCACTACACTACTACAGTACTACAGCACTACAGCACTACACTACTACAGTACTACAGTACTACAATACTACAGCACTACAGCACTACAGTACTATTGTACTACAGCACTACAGTACTACAGTACTACAGCACTACAGCACTACACTACTACATTACTACAGCACTAAAGCACTACAGTACTATTGTACTACAGCACTACAGTACTGCAGTACTATTGTACTACAGCACTACACTACTACAGTAATACAGCACTACAGCACTATTGTACTACAGCACTACAGCACTACAGTACTATTGTACTACAGCACTACAGCACTACAGTACTATTGTACTACAGCACTACACTACTACAGTAAAACAGCACTACAGCGCTACAGTACTACAGTACTACAGTAGTACATTACTACATGACTACATGACTACAGTACTACAGTACTACAGCACTACAGCACTACAGTACTATTGTACTACAGCACTACAGCACTACAGTACTATTGTACTACAGCACTACAGTACTACAGCACTACAGCACTACACTACTACAATACTACAGCACTACAGCACTACAGTACTATTGTACTACAGCACTACAGTACTACAGTACTACAGTACTACAGCACTACAGCACTACACTACTACATTACTACAGCACTAAAGCACTACAGTACTATTGTACTACAGCACTACACTACTACAGTACTACATTACTACAGCACTACAGCACTACAGTACTGTTGTACTACAGCAATACATTACTACAGCACTACAGTACTACAGTACTGCAGTACTACAGTACTACAGTACTACAGTAGTACATTACTACATGACTACAGTACTACAGTACTACAGCACTACAGCACTACACTACTACAGTACTACAGTACTACAGCACTACAGCACTACACTACTACAGTACTACAGTACTACAGCACTACAGCACTACACTACTACATTACTACAGTACTACAGCACTACAGCACTACAGTACTATTGTACTACAGCACTACAGTACTACAGTACTACAGCACTAAAGCACTACAGTACTATTGTACTACAGCACTACACTACTACAGTACTACAGCACTACAGCACTACAGTACTGTTGTACTACAGCAATACAGTACTATAGCACTACACTACTACAGTACTACATTACTACAGCACTACAGTACTACAGTACTGCAGTACTACAGTACTACAGTAGTACATTACTACATGACTACAGTACTACAGTACTACAGCACTAAAGCACTACAGTACTATTGTACTACAGCACTACACTACTACAGTACTACAGCACTACAGTACTGTTGTACTACAGCAATACAGTACTACAGCACTACACTACTACAGTACTACATTACTACAGCACTACAGTACTACAGTACTGCAGTACTACAGTACTACAGTAGTACATTACTACAGCACTACAGCACTACACTACTACAGTACTACATTACTAGAGTACTGCAGTACTACACTACTACAGTACTACAGTACTACAGTACTACAATACTACAGCACTACAGTACTGCAGTACTACAGTACTACACTACTACAGTACTACAGAACTGCAGCACTACAGCACTACACTACTACAGTACTACAGTACTACAGTACTACAATACTACAGCACTACAGCACTACACTACCACAGTACTAGAGTACTACATTACTAGAGTACTGCAGTACTGCAGTACTACAATACTACAGCACTACAGTACTGCAGCACTAAAGTACTACAGTACTACAGTACTAAAGCACTACAGCATTACAGCACTACAGTACTGCAGTACTACAGTACTACACTACTACAGTACTACAGAACTGCACTACAGCACTACAGCACTACACTACTACAGTACTACAGTACTACAGTACTACAATACTACAGCACTACAGCACTACACTACTACATTACTACAGTACTACAGTACTACATTACTAGAGTACTGCAGTACTGCAGTACTACAGTACTACAGCACTACAGTACTGCAGCACTAAAGTACTACAGTACTACAGTACTAAAGCACTACAGCATTACAGCACTACAGTACTGCAGTACTACAGTACTACACTACTATAGTACTACAGAACTGCAGCACTACAGCACTACACTACTACAGTACTACAGTACTACAGTACTACAGCACTACAGCACTACACTACTACATTACTACAGTACTACAGCACTACAGCACTACAGTACTATTGTACTACAGCACTACAGTACTACAGTACTACAGCACTAAAGCACTACAGTACTATTGTACTACAGCACTACACTACTACAGTACTACAGCACTACAGCACTACAGTACTGTTGTACTACAGCAATACAGTACTACAGCACTACACTACTACAGTACTACATTACTACAGCACTACAGTACTACAGTACTGCAGTACTACAGTACTACAGTAGTACATTACTACATGACTACAGTACTACAGTACTACAGCACTAAAGCACTACAGTACTATTGTACTACAGCACTACACTACTACAGTACTACAGTTATACAGTACTACAGCACTACAGCACTACAGTGCTACAGTTATACAGTACTACAGTACTACAGCACTACAGTACTACAGTTATACAGTACTACAGTACTACAGCACTACAGCACTACAGTGCTACAGTTATACAGTACTACAGTACTACAGCACTACAGCACTACAGTACTACAGTTATACAGTACTACAGTACTACAGCACTACAGCACTACAGCACTACAGCACTACAGTACTACAGTACTACACTACTACAGTACTACAGCACTACAGCACTACACTACTACAGTACTACAGCACTACAGTACTACACTACTACAGTACTACAGCACTACAGCACTACACTACTACAGCACTACAGTACTACACTACTACAGTACTACAGCACTACAGCAGTACACTACTACAGTACTACAGTAATACAGTACTACAGTACTGCAGCACTACAGCACTACACTACTACAGTACTACAGTACTACAGTACTACAGCACTACAGCACTACAGCAGTACACTACTACAGTACTACAGTAATACAGTACTACAGTACTGCAGCACTACAGCACTACACTCCTACAGTACTACAATACTACAGTACTACAGCACTACAGTACTACAGTACTACAGTACTACAGCACTACAGTACTACAGTACTACAGCACTACAGTACTACAGCACTACAGCACTACACTACTACAGTACTACATTACTACAGCACTACAGCAGTACACTACTACAGTACTACAGTACTACAGTACTACAGCACTACAGTACTACAGCACTACAGCACTACACTACTACAGTACTACATTACTACAGCACTACAGCAGTACACTACTACAGTACTACAGTAATACAGTACTACAGCACTACAGCACTACAGTACTATTGTACTACAGCACTACAGTACTACAGTACTACATTACTACAGCACTACACTACTACAGTACTACAGTACTACAGCACTACAGCACTACAGTACTACAGCACTACACTACTACAGTACTACATTACTACAGCACTACACTACTACAGTACTACAGTACTGCAGTACTACAGTAGTACATTACTACATGACTACAGTACTACAGTACTAAAGCAGTACAGCATTACAGCACTACAGTAGTGCAGTATTACAGTACTACACTACTACAGTACTACAGTACTACAGTACTACAGCACTACAGTACTACAGTACTACAGTACTACAGTACTGCAGTAGTAACTGACCCTGTGTGTGTGATAGGGTTGAAGGGAGACCCGGGGCCCCCAGGACCAGACGCCTCTGCAGGGCCCCCTGGGCCCCCAGGGCCCAAAGGTAACGGACCACTCAGACCTCCTCCTTCTCCCCAGACACCTCCTCCAGACCTCTCCCTGTCCCCAGACACCTCCTCCTTACCGCTTGGTCTGTGCAGGTCCACAGGGCAGCCCTCGTCCCGTCAGGCTGATCCCAGGAGACCCAGGAACAGACGGACCTCCAGGAGATCCAGGACCAAGAGGTTTTCCGGGGGAGTCCAGACCGAAGGGACCAGAGGGTAGGACTGATCCCTGTAGGGGCTCAGGGGCCCCTTTGGGCAGGACAATAAAATGTTAATTTTATTGTATTGTGTGTGTACTGTGTATTGAATATTTTAATAATAGTCATATTATTAGGTATACATTTATAAATTTTTAAAATAACTTTCTGCATTTACTAAAAACAAGCTCTAACCAATGACACAAGAGCGTTTGTGCTGGAAAACGTCAGTGGCTTTAAAAAACAGATTTATTTAAAAGTCACAGTTTAACACAGAGTTACTCTGCCTGGAGCCCAGAGGAGAGGTTTTGTACTTTTAGGGTCAGATTAATAAAAAGTTTCAGCCCCCTCGCAGTAAATGCGGCCCTTTCAGTTCTCGGGACCTCAGCTTGGACTTGGTTTTTAAACATTTGGTGCACTTCGGGTCCGCAGCGCTGCTGTAGCTCAGAGAGGTCGTCTAACAGCGGCCATTTTGTCTCCTCAGGGGTCAAAGGGCAAAAAGGCAGAGCCGGGATCCCAGGGAGACCAGGACCACAGGGCCCCAGGGGCCCCAAGGGAAACCAGGGCGTTAAAGGTGATAAAGGTCAGCTGCAGCTCCTCCCTCTCCCCAGACACTTCCTACTCCCTCTACTCACTATTATTGTTGTTATCATTATTATTATTATTATTATTATTATTATTATTATTATTATTATTATTGTTGTTGTTGTTGCTGTAGTTGTTGTTGCTTTACCACAATATGCAGTAATTCTGTTTAATGTAAATGTTGTGTGTCCCCAGGGGCCGAGGGGCCCCGGGGCCCGCTGGGCCATAATGGGTCGCAGGGGGAGCCAGGATCGTTCGGGGAGGCGATGCACAGAGAAGGCTTCCTGTTCACGAGGCACAGCCAGAGCCTACAGATCCCAGAATGCCCTGCTGCGTCCAGCCGGGTTTATGCCGGGTTCTCTCTGCTGTTCATCAACGGAAACAACCGAGCGCACGGCCAAGACCTGGGTTAGTACCAGGACCTGGACCTGGGTCAGTACCAGGACCTGGGTCAGTACCAGGACCTGGGTTAGTACCAGGACCTGGACCTGGGTCAGTACCAGGACCTGGGTCAGTACCAGGACCTGGGTTAGTACCAGGACCTGGACCTGGGTTAGTACCAGGACCTGGACCTGGGTCAGTACCAGGACCTGGGTCAGTACCAGGACCTGGGTTAGTACCAGGACCTGGACCTGGGTCAGTACCAGGACCTGGGTCAGTACCAGGACCTGGGTCAGTACCAGGACCTGGACCTGGGTCAGTACCAGGACCTGGGTCAGTACCAGGACCTGGACCTAGGTCAGTACCAGGACCTGGGTCAGTACCAGGACCTGGGTTAGTACCAGGACCTGGACCTGGGTCAGTACCAGGACATGGGTCAGTACCAGGACCTGGACCTGGGTCAGTACCAGGACCTGGGTTAGTACCAGGACCTGGACCTGGGTCAGTACCAGGACCTGGGTCAGTACCAGGACCTGGGTTAGTACCAGGACCTGGACCTGGACCTGGGTTAGTACCCGGACCTGGACCTGGGTCAGTACGGGAACCAGGACTGGGTCAGTACCAGGACCGGGACCTGGGTCAGTACCAGGACCTGGGTTAGTACCAGGACCTGGACCTGGACCTGGGTTAGTACCCGGACCTGGACGCAGAGAGTTCACAGACTTTTTTTTCTGGTCTTTCGCCCCGCCCCTCTCCCACCTTAGCTCCACCCCTCTCCTGCCTTCAGCCCCGCCCCTCTCCTGCCTTCAGCCCCGCCCCTCTCCAGCATTAGCTCCGCCCCTCTCCTGCCTTCAGCCCCGCCCCTCTCCGGCCTTAGCTCTGCCCCTCTCCTGTCTTCAGCCCCGCCCCTCTCCTTAAACAGATGTGTGTTTCAGGGACACTGGGCAGCTGCCTCCCTCGCTTCAGCACGATGCCGTTTCTCTTCTGTGACACCGCCAGCACCTGCAGATACGCCGCCAGGAACGACTACTCCTATTGGCTGAGCACCGACCAATCAGTGAGCAGCTCTGACCTCATCTCCGAGGCCCAGCTGCAGGACCACATCAGCAGGTTTTTAATCAACTTCACTTTATAATGAACTACACAATCAGGAATCTAACCCACAACCTCCTCACTGAGAGGCAGGAGGCTAACCACTCTGCCCTGTAACACCTGGAATCTAACCCACAACCTCCTCACCGAGAGGCAGGAGGCTAACCACTCTGCCCTGTAACACCTGGAATCTAACCCACAACCTCCTCACTGAGAGGCAGGAGGCTAACCACTCTGCCACTGTAACAGCTGGAGTCTAACCCACAACCTCCTCACTGAGAGGCAGGAAGCTAACCACTCTGCCACTGTAACACCTGGAGTCTAACCCACAACCTCCTCACTGAGAGGCAGGAAGCTAACCACTCTGCCACTCTGTGTTCAGGTGCACCGTGTGTGAGTCCAGGGCCAACGTGATCGCGGTCCACAGTCAGACCAGCTTAGTCCCGGTCTGTCCTCAGGACTGGGACTCTCTCTGGACCGGATTCTCCTTCGTCATGGTTCGTAAACGTCGTTATCATCGTCAGGTTTTATTTTCAGAAATATGTTACATTGTTTCAGCTTCTTTCAGTTTTTGTCCCTGTTCTCCTAAGATCTTACATCTTTACCATAGATACCACCATAGTTACCATAGTTACCATAGTTACCTTCAGTATCAGAGTACATTTCTCACGTGTGTTGTATGAACAGGAGACCGGCGTCGGGGCCGAGGGATCCGGGCAGCCCCTGGTCTCTCCCGGGTCCTGTTTGGAAAACTTCAGGAAAATCCCATTCATCGAATGCCACGGCCGAGGAACCTGCAACTACTACACAGACTCCTACTCCTATTGGCTGGCAGCGCTAGACCCCGCCCACATGTTCAGGTGAGCCCCGCCCACACGTTCAGGTGTGCCCCGCCCACACGTCCAGGTGAGCCCCGCCCACACGTCCAGGTGAGCCCTCGAGCAAGTGCGGTGTTGCTCTGCGTACCATGTGACCAGCTCTGACCAATGGGAGCGATGGCGGGCTTAGAGCGGTGATGTCACAAACCATAAAAAGTTATTTTTTAGCCAAATTAGATTTCGAAAAGGGAAAAAGTCCATGTTGTGAAAATGATCACTACAGAATCCGACCATGTCCTCAGCTGTGCGTCCTGTCGCTGAGCACCAAGCGTTTCTGTTTACTCTGCGCTCTGTGGGAAAAATCCTTTCTGGGCCGCGCTGCAGAGCGGCCGCTAGGAAATTTGGCATCAGTGAAGAGTGCCCCATCCAGATTTTAATATATATCTATGGTTTTAACCCAGGCTTTAGCAGGATCTACATTTAGTACCGAGCTGGTTAAATCTTTATTTCCTCTTGTTGTTTTGCAGTAAACCTGTTCCTCAGACCGACTCCAGGTTCCCTGAACGTCTCATCAGCCGCTGCAGAGTCTGCATCAAGAGACTACACCAGCTCTAAACCTGGACTTAACCTGGACTTAACCTGAACTAATCCTGTACTAAAGGACTAAAATAGGACTAAACAGCAAAAATTAAAGCCTGGTTAGTTTGTTTTTTAAAGATTTTAAAGTTAAAAATGTGGCCTCCACTTCTGTCCCATGAGCAGCGTCTTTGTAACCCACAGCCGAGAGGCAGATATATTATTATTATTATTATTGTTGTGTAACCTGCTGCTGTTGAACAAAGACATTTTTCTTTCAAAAATGTTTAAAACACTTCTGAAATATTTCCTACAGCTCTTCAGCCCCCAGAAAGAACAGCTGGAACAAAAACAGCTGTTAGTTTAATCCAAAGCTGGTTTAAAGCATTATTGGACAGGAGCCATGCCCACCTGTGCCAGGTGAGCCATGCAGGCCCATTTTAATGTCTCTCTGTCCGGTAACAGTGTTTGATTGGCTGATACACCGCAGAGCATGCTGGGAGCTGTAGTCTTCTGTGGATACCTCTGTCTGCCTTGTACAGTGTAATGAATCTGAATAAACTCTGATGTTTTTGTCCTTCATTGCTCTACATCACTGTGATTACAGCAGAGCGGGCCAGGGAAGGGCATCTGACGTAAAACCCAAAGCCAAATATAATGTCAATCCCTGCATGAACGTTTATGGAGGAAGTGAAACAAGAAATTACGTTTATCAGTGTGAGGGTCAGAGGGAGCAGAGGAGGACAGGGTCAGAGGGAGCAGAGGAGGACAGTCAGAGGGAGCAGAGGAGGACAGTCAGAGGGAGCAGAGGAGGACAGTCAGAGGGAGTACAGGAGGACAGGGTCAGAGGGAGCAGAGGAGGACAGTCAGAGGGAGCAGAGGAGGACAGTCAGAGGGAGTACAGGAGGACAGTCAGAGGGAGTACAGGAGGACAGTCAGAGGGAGCAGAGGAGGACAGTCAGAGGCAGTAAAGGAGGACAGTCAGAGGGAGCAGAGGAGGACAGGGTCAGAGGGAGCAGAGGAGGACAGTCAGAGGGAGCAGAGGAGGACAGTCAGAGGCAGTACAGGAGGACAGTCAGAGGGAGCAGAGGAGGACAGTCAGAGGGAGTACAGGAGGACAGTCAGAGGGAGCAGAGGAGGACAGTCAGAGGAAGCAGAGGAGGACAGTCAGAGGGAGTACAGGAGGACAGTCAGAGGGAGCAGAGGAGGACAGTCAGAGGCAGTACAGGAGGACAGTCAGAGGGAGCAGAGGAGGACAGTCAGAGGAAGCAGAGGACAGTCAGAGGGAGTACAGGAGGACAGTCAGAGGGAGCAGAGGAGGACAGTCAGAGGCAGTACAGGAGGACAGTCAGAGGGAGCAGAGGAGGACAGTCAGAGGGACCAGAGGAGGACAGTCAGAGGGAGTACAGGAGGACAGGGTCAGAGGGAGCAGAGGAGGACAGGGTCAGAGGGAGCAGAGGAGGACAGTCAGAGTGAGCAGAGGAGGACAGTCAGAGGGAGCAGAGGAGGACAGTCAGAGGGAGTACAGGAGGACAGGGTCAGAGGGAGCAGAGGAGGACAGTCAGAGGGAGCAGAGGAGGACAGTCAGAGGGAGTACAGGAGGACAGTCAGAGGGAGTACAGGAGGACAGTCAGAGGGAGCAGAGGAGGACAGTCAGAGGCAGTACAGGAGGACAGTCAGAGGGAGCAGAGGAGGACAGGGTCAGAGGGAGCAGAGGAGGACAGTCAGAGGGAGCAGAGGAGGACAGTCAGAGGCAGTACAGGAGGACAGTCAGAGGGAGCAGAGGAGGACAGTCAGAGGGAGCAGAGGAGGACAGTCAGAGGCAGTACAGGAGGACAGTCAGAGGGAGCAGAGGAGGACAGTCAGAGGGAGTACAGGAGGACAGTCAGAGGGAGCAGAGGAGGACAGTCAGAGGAAGCAGAGGAGGACAGTCAGAGGGAGTACAGGAGGACAGTCAGAGGGAGCAGAGGAGGACAGTCAGAGGCAGTACAGGAGGACAGTCAGAGGGAGCAGAGGAGGACAGTCAGAGGAAGCAGAGGAGGACAGTCAGAGGGAGTACAGGAGGACAGTCAGAGGGAGCAGAGGAGGACAGTCAGAGGCAGTACAGGAGGACAGTCAGAGGGAGCAGAGGAGGACAGTCAGAGGGACCAGAGGAGGACAGTCAGAGGGAGTACAGGAGGACAGGGTCAGAGGGAGCAGAGGAGGACAGGGTCAGAGGGAGCAGAGGAGGGCAGTCAGAGTGAGCAGAGGAGGACAGTCAGAGGGAGCAGAGGAGGACAGGGTCAGAGGGAGCAGAGGAGGACAGTCAGAGGAAGCAGAGGAGGACAGTCAGAGGGAGCAGAGGAGGACAGTCAGAGGGAGTACAGGAGGACAGTCAGAGGGAGCAGAGGAGGACAGTCAGAGGGCGCAGAGGAGGACAGTCAGAGGGAGCAGAGGAGGACAGTCAGAGGGAGTACAGGAGGACAGTCAGAGGGAGCAGAGGAGGACAGTCAGAGGGAGTACAGGAGGACAGTCAGAGGGAGTACAGGAGGACAGTCAGAGGGAGCAGAGGAGGACAGTCAGAGGCAGTACAGGAGGACAGTCAGAGGGAGCAGAGGAGGACAGGGTCAGAGGGAGCAGAGGAGGACAGTCAGAGGGAGCAGAGGAGGACAGTCAGAGGCAGTACAGGAGGACAGTCAGAGGGAGCAGAGGAGGACAGTCAGAGGGAGTACAGGAGGACAGTCAGAGGGAGCAGAGGAGGACAGTCAGAGGAAGCAGAGGAGGACAGTCAGAGGGAGTACAGGAGGACAGTCAGAGGGAGCAGAGGAGGACAGTCAGAGGCAGTACAGGAGGACAGTCAGAGGGAGCAGAGGAGGACAGTCAGAGGAAGCAGAGGAGGACAGTCAGAGGGAGTACAGGAGGACAGTCAGAGGGAGCAGAGGAGGACAGTCAGAGGCAGTACAGGAGGACAGTCAGAGGGAGCAGAGGAGGACAGTCAGAGGGACCAGAGGAGGACAGTCAGAGGGAGTACAGGAGGACAGGGTCAGAGGGAGCAGAGGAGGACAGGGTCAGAGGGAGCAGAGGAGGGCAGTCAGAGTGAGCAGAGGAGGACAGTCAGAGGGAGCAGAGGAGGACAGGGTCAGAGGGAGCAGAGGAGGACAGTCAGAGGAAGCAGAGGAGGACAGTCAGAGGGAGCAGAGGAGGACAGTCAGAGGGAGCAGAGGAGGACAGTCAGAGGGAGTACAGGAGGACAGTCAGAGGGAGCAGAGGAGGACAGTCAGAGGGCGCAGAGGAGGACAGTCAGAGGGAGCAGAGGAGGACAGTCAGAGGGAGTACAGGAGGACAGTCAGAGGGAGCAGAGGAGGACAGTCAGAGGGAGCAGAGGAGGACAGTCAGAGGGCAGTACAGGAGGACAGTCAGAGGGAGCAGAGGAGGACAGTCAGAGGGAGCAGAGGAGGACAGTCAGAGGGAGTACAGGAGGACAGTAAGAGGGAGCAGAGGAGGACAGTCAGAGGGCGCAGAGGAGGACAGTCAGAGGGAGCAGAGGAGGACAGTCAGAGGGAGTACAGGAGGACAGTCAGAGGGAGCAGAGGAGGACAGTCAGAGGGAGCAGAGGAGGACAGTCAGAGGGAGTACAGGAGGACAGTCAGAGGGAGCACAGGAGGACAGTCAGAGGGAGCAGAGGAGGACAGTCAGAGGGAGTACAGGAGGACAGTCAGAGGGAGCAGAGGAGGACAGTCAGAGGGAGCAGAGGAGGACAGTCAGAGGGAGCAGAGGAGGACAGGGTCAGAGGGAGCAGAGGAGGACAGGGTCAGAGGGAGCAGAGGAGGACAGTCAGAGGGAGCAGAGGAGGACAGTCAGAGGGAGTACAGGAGGACAGTCAGAGGGAGTACAGGAGGACAGTCAGAGGGAGTACAGGAGGACAGTCAGAGGGAGCAGAGGAGGACAGTCAGAGGGAGCAGAGGAGGACAGTCAGAGGGAGCAGAGGAGGACAGGGTCAGAGGGAGCAGAGGAGGACAGTCAGAGGGAGCAGAGGAGGACAGTCAGAGGGAGTACAGGAGGACAGTCAGAGGGAGTACAGGAGGACAGTCAGAGGGAGCAGAGGAGGACAGTCAGAGGGAGCAGAGGAGGACAGTCAGAGGGAGTACAGGAGGACAGGGTCAGAGGGAGCAGAGGAGGACAGTCAGAGGGAGCAGAGGAGGAGTTCTAACCCTGAGAAACGACACTCAGTGTTCGTAAATAAAGTTTTATTGTTTACGTCGACACAAACACTTCTCAGACTGTGAGCGTACACAGAGCTGGATTTCCCGAGACAGTGAACACCACATGCTACAGTAATAATTACAACTTGCATAGAAAGAGGTGAAACGCTACAATAATAATAATAATAATAATAATAATAATAATAATAATAATAATATTACAGGTGTGTTCACTGGACAGCAGCACCTCTGAATATTCATATTTATGTACATTTAAGACACACATTTGCATAAATAACTACAGCTGGGTTTAGTGTCCAGCTGTTCAAACTTTGTGAGGAGCCAAAGACAAACCAGATTTAAACCAGATTTAAACCAGATTTAAAGCAGATTCAAACCAGGGCAGAGTGGAAGTGTGGCATCACAAACCAGACTCGTGGTGCATTGCTACAACACACAAACAACAGAACCTCCATCATTTAAAGTTGGTGGTAAAGCAGCATGTTCATTTAGACACGTGAAGAGTAGGTAAAAATCTGAAAATAATAATTATAGAGTTTTACAATAAAACCCTAAAACAGCGAGACAGTAGAAAAAGTGGATTCAGTGGAGAAACAGCCCTTTATAGAACAAACCCGTCTGAAAACCATGAGACGCTAACCGCTCTTGCCCTAAAACAAGAGAAAAACTCAACATCTCCAGGTTCAGAGTTTATGAGTTTGAGAGAAGTGTCCTCGGTAAATCTGAGGCTCAGGGCATCAGCATTTTTAATGTTTGTGAGCAAAATGAACAGTGCTTCAGTGAAGGTCTGACCCTTGACCCCAGTGTGTGACCCCTGACCCCAGTGTGTGACCCCTGACCCCAGTGTGTGACCCCTGACCCTACTGCGTGACCCTGACCCTGAAGGAGACCCGGCCCTGAGCCCGGTCCCTGTGGTCCTGGTTCTTGATCCCGCTGCCTTCGACCCGACACTGAATGGAGTGGGTCAGGCCCAGGTCTCGCCGAGAGAGGAGCAGCTTCAGAGCCACGAGGGGCTGCACGTACTGCGCCTGAAACACATAATACATATATACAAATAATAACATATATACACATGAAATTATATATATATGCTGGGAATCGATTAAAAAAACTTAACTGCAAATCTGAAAAAAATTAACCGCAATTAATAACTACCAGTTATTAATCGCAATTAGTATTATGAATTCACGTACAAACACAAAATTGTAAATTTATGAAGTTTATTTTGAATCAACCTTCACATACTTTAGTGTAAACTTGTGTGATGCAAAAAAAATAAATTAATAGTCTCTTTGAGAGCTATAACTTGTCTTCATTGACAAAGTTTGCCTAAATAAGGCACAACCACCAAATACACAAAACTTACCTAAAAAAGCATGTATAATCTCTTTTAGAACTTTAACAAAAATAAGTTTAATTCTTCAGTTTAATAGCAATTGTTGTGGTTCAGAGAGCAGTGTAAATACTACTTTCTTATCGTTGGTTTGCTTGGACAGTGGCCCCCGCTTGCACCAAACAAAGTTGACTGTGGGAGACCTCCGCTGCCTGAGCTTAGCTGTGAGATGATTTGTTAGGGACGAGTTACTCCAGTGGTAACTGAACTCTTGCATAGACTGCAAATAACTTTTGTTTTGTCTATAATCGTCTGGTGACGGTTTGAAGCAGAAAGGTCCATGTAGCAAAGTGTCTTTTTGGTCACTCATGTTGCTTTTGCTCGTTCACTTGTTGCACTGCACGGTGCATTTCTGCCTCGCTGGAAAACCTGCGGCGCGTTGCTGCCTCTGTCAGTGTCATCGTAATATTTTTATTGTGATCAAATTAATTGATGCTTCAATTTAAATTAATTCAATTAAATCAATAAATTATTGTAAAGCGTTTTCCAGCCACACTCAAAACATAAATGAACCACTCATTGTCACAGCCTGGACCTTGTTTTAACCTCTGGTATAGAGATTAGTGAGCTCACTGTCCTTCCTCATAACCCCATACTCACATCACTTTCTAATTACCTTTCAGTTTATACTCAAACACTTTACTGTTCCAATGAACAAAACCCAGATTAGAAGAACATTATCAGACCAATCTGTGTCAGAGTTTAAACACATAATAAAGTCAATATTTAGTACAATGTTGAGTGAGTTTGTTGAGAACAGCTCCCATAGCTCGAGTCCCAGTAAAAGTGATGGGTTTGTTGACAGCGCCATGCAGTCTTTAAAGACAGCTCTAGATAGTGTAGCTCCATTAAAACAAAAGGTTGTTAGGCCGAATCGAGTAGCTCCATGGTTTAATGCTGAAACACGTTCCCTTAAACAAGCAACCTGTAAATTAGAAAGGCTATGGCTCTGTCACTGCAGCTCAGAGCAGTCTCTGAATGCCTGGAAATATAGTCTTTTAAATTATAAAAAATCTCTGCGTGAGGCAAAACCAGATACTATTCAACTTTAATAGAAGAAAACAGGAACAACCCTAGGTTTGTGTTGAGCGCTGTAGCCAGGCTGACACCAGTCACAGCTCAGTAGAACCCTGTATCCCTGTTACTCTCAGCTGGCAACACTTTCCTACATTTTTAACAACAAAATCACAAATATCAGAGACAAATTAAATAAAATTCTCCTACGATCAGCTCAGAGCCAAAGCTATAAAAATGGAGGCCACTATAAAACCATCTGTAACGTTAGACTGCTTCATCGCTGTAGACCAAACTGAGATAACATCAGTCATTATGTCCTCCAAAACCTCAACTTGTCTTTTAGACCCAATTCCTACCAAACTTTTTAAAGAAACTCTTCCCCTAATTAATGAATCTATACTGAACATAATAAGCACCTCCCTAGAAACAGGTTATGTGCCACAGTCTTTTAAATATGCAGTTATTAAACCGCTTCTGAAAAAACCCAGTCTAGATCCTGACATTTTAACCAACTACAGACCAATATCAAATCTCCCTTTTATTTCAAAAATCCTAGAAAGAGTTGTAGTTAAACAGTTATGTCGCCACCTACAGGACAATAGCTTATTTGCAGATTGTCAGTCAGGGTTTAGACCCCACCATAGCACAGAAACTGCATTAGTCAGAGTCACAAATGATTTGTTATTAAGTTCAGACAATGGCCTGGTCTCAGTCCTGGTTCTGTTAGATCTCAGTGCAGCCTTTGACACCATTGACCACAGCATCTTACTCCAGAGATTAGACTGTGACATAGGGGTCAGAGGAGCGCCCCCTGCTGGTTTAAATCCTACTTATCTTATAGGTACCAGTTTGTCAGTGTAAATGAACATTCCTCACAGTGCAGTAAAGTTAGCTATGGAGTGCCTCAAGGCTCAGTGCTTGGACCCATTCTGTTCATGCTTTACATGCTGCCTTTAGGAAACATAATCAGAAAACATGGCATTAATTTTCACTGCAGACGATACACAGTTGTATTTATCAATTAAACCTGATCAGAATGACTGTGTTGAGAAACTTAGTGCCTGTGTGAGAGACATAAAGACCTGGATGACAATTAATTATCTCCTCCTAAACCCAGAAAAAACAGAGGTCATTATACTAGGCCCCAAAAAGCTGAGCTCTGTCTGACCAGAGTCTCCCTGGACGGTGTCAGTGTAGCCTCAAGTTCTACTGTGACAAACTTAGGAGTTTTATTTGACCAAGATTTATCATTTAAGGCTCATATAAACCAAGCCTGTAAAAGAGCATTCTTTCACTTACGTAACATCGCCAAAATCAGAAATATTTTATCTAAAAGTGACACTGAAAAACTTGTCCATGCATTTGTTACATCTAGGTTGGATTACTGTAACTCTCTGCTGGCAGCATGCCCTAAAAACTCATTAAAATGTTTTCAGCTTGTTCAAAACGCAGCAGCAAGATTATTAACAGGAACTAACAGGAGAGAACATATTACTCATGTGCTAGCTTCACTTCACTGGCTTCCAGTTGGATTCAGAATTAGGTTTAAAATCCTTCTCCTGACTTACAAGGCTCCATCCTACATTAATGATGTTATAGTACTGCAGAGTACTACAGAGTACTGCAGAGTGCTACAGAGTACTACAGAGTACTGCAGAGTACTGCAGAGTACTACAGAGTACTGCAGAGTACTGCAGAGTACTGCAGAGTGCAACAGAGTACTGCAGAGTACTACTTAATACTACAGAGTACTGCAGAGTACTACATAGTACTACAGAGTACTGCAGAATACTACAGAGTACTGCAGAATACTACAGAGTACTACAGAGTACTGCAGAATACTACAGAGTACTGCAGAGTACTACATAGTACTACATAATACTACAGAGTACTGCAGAGTACTACATAGTACTACAGAGTACTGCAGAATACTACAGAGTACTGCAGAGTACTGCAGAATACTACAGAGTACTGCAGAGTACTACATAGTACTGCAGAGTACTACAGAGTACTGCAGAGTACTGCAGAATACTACAGAGTACTACAGAGTACTGCAGAATACTACAGAGTACTGCAGAGTACTACATAGTACTGCAGAGTACTACATAGTACTACAGAGTACTGCAGAATACTAGAGTACTACAGAGTACTACAGAGTACTGCAGAATACTACAGAGTACTGCAGAGTACTGCAGAATACTACAGAGTACTACAGAGTACTGCAGAATACTACAGAGTACTGCAGAGTACTGCAGAATACTACAGAGTACTGCAGAGTACTACATAGTACTACAGAGTACTGCAGAATACTACAGAGTACTGCAGAATACTACAGAATACTACAGAGTACTACATAATACTACAGAGTACTGCAGAGTACTACATAGTACTACAGAGTACTGCAGAATACTACAGAGTACTACAGAGTACTACAGAGTACTGCAGAATACTACAGAGTACTGCAGAGTACTGCAGAATACTACAGAGTACTGCAGAGTACTGCAGAATACTACAGAGTACTACAGAGTACTGCAGAGTACTACAGGGTTTCTAAAAGTACAGTTGGAGGTAGAGCCTTTAGTTACCAAGCTCCTGTTTTATGGAATCAGCTTCCAGCTCATGTTAGAGGCAGACACAGTCTCTACATTTAATGAAGTTAATGTGTTAACTTAGGTTCGGGAGCAGGGCCACGCCTCAACTTATCTCACTCACTACCTTCACCTCAACTCCACCTCAGCCACACCTCTACTCCACCTTGACCACACCTCTAATTTTCCCAGAAGCCCTTCTTATACCCACCTAGAGTCAGTCAACACTGTTTGTCTCTGCTCTCTTGACGCACAGACAGACGTTCGCATTACGAACCAGCATTCGCTATTCTTATAGCTAATTCAACTTACTCACCGCTTGAATGGATTCGGAGCTCATTCTCAATCCTTCTGATTCCGAGTCTGAGCTATTTAGCGACTCGCAGATCCCCGTTTTCCAGCCGTCGGTGGACCAAAGTTCTCCACGCTCCTCGGCGCGCTCTGCAGGGCGGCGCAAACAGACCTCGGCGAGTCCACCTAACGTGATTTCTCCGACACCTACTCCATCCCCTTCACGTTTCAGGGCTCGTGGTCGTCGACAACACCCCCGCCGAAGCCGCCGGGATTCCCGCGCTCTTCGCTCTCCCGTTGAGCCGGCTCGCTCAGGTCAGGCTCCCAGCCTCACTCACCGGCACGCGTCCCCACGCACATCTCCTCGGGCTGGACTCAACATCAAGGACTGGACAGTGGCCGGCCTGCAGCGTACTTTGAAGAGGAAAGGCATTCCCTTCTCTCGATACGACAACAAGTCGAGACTTTTCCACCTGTTTTCTTCCTCCGTTAACGCTTCAGCGTCCTCCGGCAGAGCCGCAGCGCTTCCTGGTTCCCCATCCGGGAAACGCGCCGGTGGTGACGTCATCGCATTGCCGGTCGTTCCTCCGCTTCAGCCAACCTCCACAGCCCCTCCTGGTGGAGGCCAGGTCGTATCACCCCCTGTGCCTGCTCCCTCCGTGTCTGACTATAATCAATTCATTGCATCTCTCATTTCATCCCTGTGTTCGCAGGCTGCACAAAATCCCCATGCACACACATCCTTTCATCCAAACATCCCTTCCTCTACCCTTCCTTCCGCCATTAATAGCCAAATGGCCTCTGCTAGTCTATCTTCCGCTACGGCAACCCAGGAGGTTCCTCAAGCAAACCCACCCACTCTGCCTCCTTCTATTTTTCCTACTGGCCTGTCTTTTTTTCCCCTCCCTCCCCCTCCCTTCCCCCTCCCTTCCCCAACACCCCAATGTTTTTTCTGGAACCTTAACCAGCCCGTACACTCTGGCGACTGCAGCACCCCCATCTCGCCCTACTTCATCCATAAATCGGCCATCTCCTGTCCCTTTAGCCTTGCGTCAGCAAATTATTTCGGGTAATTATGTTGACTTAGCTACACTCCTTCACCCTTTTCTCATTAGTTTTAGCCTGCCCAGAGAACTGCAATCCAGCCAAGGCCAAATCGTGCAATTGCCCCAGCCCTCCCCATCCCGATCCAAAGATCTTACATCGGCTGAATTCGCGTTGGCTTTCTCTCTCTATCGCGATACGGTATGCTCCTTGTACCCAGACCGACGAGCTGAACTCGATGACTACCTGTCACTAATTCTCGATCTTGCTTTAAGATTTGGAGGTACAGGGTTTTATTCATATCATGTACTTTTTGCGACTCAGGCAGGAGGGAGACTCCATCAGTTCAATCAGGGAACCTACTGGGGCGCATTAGACTCTGAGCTCTATTGCAGGGTCTTCGCCGCTCGTGCTTCCCTCTCCTGTGATCTCTGTGGTGCCCCCTCTCATCCTACATTTATGTGCTCCGTGGTCGCACCCCCTCATTCTCGCCCCACCTCCTCTCGCAGCAACCCCATCTTTAATCGTTTGTCCTCTGCAGCACCGCCTCCTTCCATTATGCCTCAACCCTTCCACGTGTGTCCTAAAGTCAACATCCCCATTCCTAAGGGAGTTGACAAGCGAGGGCGGCCTATTTTGTACCAGGCAGGCAGAATGGTGTGCAACAACTTTAATCACTTGGGTTGCTCCATCTCTAACTGCAGGCTTCTCCACATCTGCTCCTTCTGTGGTGGCGCCCACGCTAGAACTACGTGCCCTCACAATCCTACAAACCTCGGTGACAGAGACTCCCGGGCCAGGGAAGTCAGCACACCAGTTGAGGTAAACTCCCTGTATAGGGCTCTTCTTAACCATCCTGACAGAGAGTTTGTTCAATTCTTGATCGATGGTTTCACTAATGGTTTTCGTCCTGGTATTGAGATCTTGCCAGAATCGTCGCACTTTTGCAATAACCTCCAATCAGCACTTGCAGAACCGGACACAGTGGACACCCTCCTGGCCAAAGAGGTTAAGGAGGGATTCATGATCGGCCCTTTTGATAGCCCTCCATTTGACATAGTTCGCATTAACCCAATAGGCGTTGCTACTCGAAAATACTCAGGGAAGAAGAGGCTAATTTTTGACGCGTCTTCTCCTCACGGCACCCACACGCCTAGCATCAACAGCCTCATCCCTTCACCTGATTTTTCTATGCAGTATGCCACAATTGACCATGCCATAACCCTCATTCGCCTTGCAGGTAAAGGGGCTTGGCTCTCCAAAGCGGACATCACTAGCGCCTTCAAGGTCTTACCCATTCACCCAGACTTCTGGCGCTTCTTCGGAGTTTTCTGGAAAGGCTTCTACTACTTTGCCGTCCGCCTAACCTTCGGCTGCAAAAGCAGTCCAAAGATCTTTGACTCTCTCTCAGAAGCCTTATGCTGGATTCTTACCAACAACTTCAAACTCCCCTATGTCTTACATCTCCTGGACGACTTTCTGATTGTCACTCCAAACTCTTCTCCCCCCCGTCTTGGCCTCTCAACGCTCATCATGGCCTTCTCAGATATCGGTGTGCCTCTGTCAAAAGAGAAAACATTAGGGCCTCGCACATCTATTGAATTTCTTGGCATTACTCTTGACTCCTTGTCATTTCAAGCTTCTCTGCCCTCTGAAAAAATTCAGCGCATTACTTTGCTCCTATCAAACTATCTCCTTACAGACAAATGCACCAAACGGCAGCTCCTCGCTCTTCTCGGCCACCTGAACTATGCCATTCGTATCATACCTCAAGCCAAACCTTTCCTCTCGAGCCTTTTGACTAAAGCAGCAGCTGCTCCCTCTCTTCATGACAGGGTGACTTTAGATGCTTCATGTAAGATGGAAATGCGTCTCTGGTAACAGTTCCTCTCATGTTGGAATGGCATCTCCTTCTTTTACAATGACTTCTTGTCACTCCCAGAGGACATTCAGCTGTATACTGATGCTGCTCCTTCGGCAGGCTTCGGTGGTTATTACGGTGGTAGATGGTTCGCGTCCGCGTGGCCCACAGAGTTCTCGTCCCTCCAGTCAGAAAGTCCTTCCTCGGCACTGTGTGAGATATACCCCATCATTATCGCTGCCATTCTTTGGGGGCACGAATGGTGTAGAAAATGCATCCTTATCCATTCCGACAATGCAACAGCAGTCAACATTATCAATAAAGGTCGATCTCGTTTCCCGGCTATCATGCAGTTCCTGCGCAGGCTCACTTTAATCTTTGCACAAAATCAGTTTATCCTACGTGCTGCCCACATTCCTGGGTACAAAAACTCAATCGCTGATTCACTTTATTGTTTCTCATTTCAGAAATTCAGACGCTTGGCTCCAGAGTCAGAGATCCATCCTACTCCGGTCCCAACATTTTCAGCAACCATATTCAACTGAATCCTCAGCTCTCGCATCTCACTGCCATTTCACAACAAGCGATTCTCGATAGTCTCGCTCCCCGTACACTCTCGGCTTACCTTAGCGGATGGAACGCCTATAAAACCTTTCTTCACATCCACCAGCTACAGCCTTCTTCATTCAGCGTCTTAACCATGGGCAATTTCATCACCCATTCTCATACTTCATTAAATATATGCTCTTCTACACTCCACACTTACTTGTCAGGAATTAACTTTTTCTTCAAACTAGCCACAGGTGCCAACTGCCCATCCATATCACACTCACATATAACCATGCTGCTTAAAGGCTTACGGAAATCTGAACCCATCCTTCCTTCTAAGCGCTTGCCACTTACATCAGATCTCCTCAGTCACTGCATTCACACACTCCGATCAGGCTACAGATCCCCCTCAGTTGACCTTATGCTGGAAAGCATGTTTCTCCTTGCTTTCTTCGGTTTCCTCCGTTGTTCCGAATTCGCTCCAACATCCTCAAGATACGACTCATCCATCCATCCAAGACTCTCAGATCTCTCTGTGCACACTTCTGACTCCCTTATATTCACACTACGAAAAAGCAAAACAGACCAGTTTGGCATTTCATTCCCCATTTTCATCTTTCGTCTTGACTCCTTTCTCAGTCCTTTCGAACCTCTAGCCAAATACCTTGCATCCCGGTACGCTTCTAAAGCTTCTCCTCATGACCCACTTTTCCTCACGGAATCTGGCAAAATGGCAACACGATTTTGGTTCAGCAAGCACTTTCACCTCATCTTACAGATGTCCGGCATCTCGTCTCAATACTATTCCATCCACTCCTTTCGCATAGGGGCCGCTTCCACTGCAGCCAGAGCCTGGCATCCCAGATCACAAAATTCAAGCCCTCGGTCGCTGGTCTTCTCAAGCCTACCGTTTATACATCCACAGCAACCTTAATGATCTCCGCCAGGCTCACTCCGTACTCAGCTCTATATAACTCAATTTTGGGGGTCCCTATTTGGCTGGGTGTACCGCCTGAGACGGAACCCCCACACTGAGTCTCTTCCAACCCAGCCATCACCTAAAACACTTCAGCTAACACACTTTCATTAAACACTTAAATTCTATGTCATTGTTGTGGCGTGGTCCTTGCTAGTGAAAGGTTAGGTTAAAACGTTCCTCTGTGAGAAAGCTTATGGTCAGGCCAGGAACAGGGTTAACTCCACAGCTGAAGCTAAGCTGCTCTAGGAGCTAGAAGCTGGGGGAAGTATGGTGCACTGACCTCTGACCTCTGGTTTCATCTGCTGCTCCTCTTCTATCACACTCATTAATATTATCTAATATTCTATATCTTTAATCAGTTCATAGCTGTTCACAGGTTGGCCCTCTGTCCCACTCCCCTGGACCCCTACCTCACCCCTGCACCCCCACTCCCCTGGACCCCTACCTCACCCCCACTCCTCTGGACTCCCCCCCCCCCCCCCCCCCGCTCCCCGGTCTGGATGAATCCTTACAGAGTGAACTATGATCCTATAGATGAGTAATGGACTAACTCCTGACACAGGTTGCTGTCCGTCCTGGGAGAGGATCTCTCCTTCAGTTGGGCTCCAGAAGGTTTCTGCTTTTTTCCCACAGCTGGGTTTTTTAGGAGTTTTTCCTTAAGAGAAGGAGGGGCTAAGGACAGGAGTGTCCTGGGTCTGTTTAGTTTAGTGTAGTTATTGTTTGTGTTGATTGTGTGTTTATGTTTGTGAAGCCATTTGAGGTGACTTTTGTTGTGATACTGGGCTATACAAATAAAACTGAATTGAATTGAATTAACATATACACTGCTCAAAAAAATAAATGAAACACTAAAATAACACATCCTAGATCTGAATGAATGAAATATTCTTATTAAATACTTTGTTCTTTCCATAGTTGAATGTGCTGACAACAAAATCACACAAAAATTATCAATGGAAATCAAATTTGTTAACCCATGGAGGTCTGGATTTGGAGTCACGTTCAAAATTAAAGTGGAAAAACACACTACAGGCTGATCCAACTTTGATGTAATGTCCTTAAAACAAAATGAGGCTCAGTAGTGTGTGGCCTCCTGTATGACCTCCCTACAACTCCTGGGCCTGCTCCTGAGGAGGTGGCAGATGGTCTCCTGAGGGATCTCCTCCCAGACCTGGACTACAGCATCGACCAACTCCTGGACAGTCTGTGGTGCAGCGTGGCGTTGGTGGATGGAGCAAGACATGATGTCCCAGATGTGCTCAGCTGGATTCAGGTCTGGGGAAGGGGCGGGGCCAGTCCATAGCATCAATGCCTTTATCTGCAGGAACTGCTGACACACTCCAGCCACATGAGGTCTAGCACTATCTTGGAGGGCTGGAGGGCTGTGCGGCCCCCAAAGAAATGCCACCCCACACCATTACTGACCCACTGCCAAACCGGTCGCTGGAGGATGTTGTGGGCAGCAGAACGTTCTCCATGGCGTCTCCAGACTCTGTCACGTCTGTCACATGTGCTCAGTGTGAACCTGCTTTCATCTGTGAAGAGCACAGGGCACCAGTGGCCAATTTGCCAATCTTGGTGTTCTCTGGCAAATGCCAAACATCCTGCACGGTGTTGGGCTGTAAGCACAACCCCCACCTGTGGACGTCGGGCCTCATACCATCCTCATGGAGTCTGTTTCTCAGCGTTTGAGCAGACACATGCACATCTGTGGCCTGCTGGAGGTCAGGGCTCTGGCAGTGCTTCTCCTGTTCCTCCTTGCACAAAGGAGGAGGTAGAGGTCCTGCTGCTGGGTTGTTGCCCTCCTACGGCCTCCTCCACGTCTCCCGATGTACTGGCTTGTCTCCTGGTAGCGCCTCCGTGCTCTGGACACTACACAGCAAACCTTTTTGCCACAGCTCGCATTGATGTTCCATCCTGGATGAGCTGCACTACCTGAGCCCCTTGTGTGGGTTGTAGACTCCGTCTCATGCTACCACAGAGTGAAAGCACCGCCAGCATTCAAAAGTTACCTAAACATCAGCCAGAAAGCATAGGAACTGAGAAGTGGTCTGTGGTCACCTCCTGCAGAACCACTCCTCCTTGGAGATGTCTTGGTAATTGCCTATAATTTCCAGCTGTTGTCGGTTTCATTTGTACAACAGCAGTGAAACTGATGTCAGTGTTGCTTCCTAAGTGGACAGTTTGATTTCACAGAAGTGTGATTGACTTGGAGTTATATTTTGTTGTTTAAGTGTTCCCTTTATTATTTTTGAGCAGTGTATATACATGTAATAACAAATATATACAAGTAATAAGTAAACAAGTATTCCACTGCAGCGGCAGAACATCAGCCTCCTCAGCCTCTCCTCCTCTTCACCACTACCAGTGTCTAAGCCCTGTAACTAAATCTGTTGAACTCTCAACCTGCTGGGGTCTAAGCACCAAAATGTATCTAATCATCTCACTCTTCACTCGTGTGTCTGTGTTTGTTTTAAGTCTCTGGTTGAAATAATCATGCGCTACATTAAACTCGTCTGATCACAGTAATGCATAAACTGAGGAGGAGACTCACGTGTGTCCTCTTTCCGTAGTATGGGAAGAACATCCGGTCCAAACGGGCATCCGGCGGGAAGTACTGCATCTTAATGGGAGTCTAGAACCAGAACAGAACCAGGTTTAAGTCTGGGGTCAGACCATGGATCAGATCCAGGACAGCAGTGGTACCTTAGAGGTGCAGTTAATGTAGGGGTCTCCTGAGGGCTTCAGTCCCACCACCTGCACACAAACAGACATCAGAAGACAACACTGTCTCTAAATGTCCTCAGACACACCTGTACAGGTGAAGACTGTCTCTAAATGTCCACAGACACACCTGTACAGGTGAAGACTGTCTCTAAATGTCCACAGACACACCTGTACAGGTGAAGAGTGTCTCTAAATGTCCTCAGACACACCTTTACAGGTGAAGACTGTCTCTAAATGTCCACAGACACACCTGTACAGGTGAAGAGTGTCTCTAAATGTCCTCAGACACACCTGTACAGGTGATAAGTGTCTCTAAATGTCCTCAGACACACCTGTACATGTGAAGAGTGTCTCTATATGTCCTCAGACACACCTGTACAGGTGAAGACTGTCTCTATATGTCCTCAGACACACCTGTACAGGTGAAGACTGTCTCTAAATGTCCTCAGACACACCTGTACATGTGAAGAGTGTCTCTATATGTCCTCAGACACACCTGTACAGGTGAAGACTGTCTCTATATGTCCTCAGACACACCTGTACAGGTGAAGACTGTCTCTATATGTCCTCGGACACACCTGTACAGGTTAAGACTGTCTCTAAATGTCCACGGACACATCTGTACAGGTGAAAACTTTCTCTAAATGTCCTCAGACACACCTGTACAGGTGAAGACTGTCTCTAAATGTCCACAGACACACCTGTACAGGTGAAGAGTGTCTCTAAATGTCCTCAGACACACCTGTACAGGTGAAGAGTGTCTCTATATGTCCTCAGACACACCTGTACAGGTGAAGACTGTCTCTAAATGTCCTCAGACACACCTGTACAGGTGAAGACTGTCTCTATATGTCCTCAGACACACCTGTACAGGTGAAGACTGTCTCTATATGTCCTCAGACACACCTGTACAGGTGAAGACTGTCTCTAAATGTCCTCAGAGACACCTGTACATGTGAAGAGTGTCTCTAAATGTCCACAGACACACCTGTACAGGTGAAGACTGTCTCTAAATGTCCTCAGACACACCTGTACAGGTGAAGACTGTCTCTAAATGTCCTCAGACACACCTGTACAGGTGAAGACTGTCTCTAAATGTCCTCAGACACACCTGTACAGGTGAAGACTGTCTCTTAATGTCCTCAGACACACCTGTACAGGTGAAGATTGTCTCTATATGTCCTCAGACACACCTGTACAGGTGAAGACTGTCTCTATATGTCCTCAGACACACCTGTACAGGTGAAGACTGTCTCTAAATGTCCTCAGACACACCTGTACATGTGAAGAGTGTCCCTATATGTCCTCAGACACACCTGTACAGGTGAAGACTGTCTCTAAATGTCCTCAGACACACCTGTACAGGTGAAGACTGTCTCTAAATGTCCTCAGACACACCTGTACAGGTGAAGACTGTCTCTTAATGTCCTCAGACACACCTGTACAGGTGAAGAGTGTCTCTAAATGTCCTCAGAGACACCTGTACAGGTGAAGACTGTCTCTTAATGTCCTCAGACACACCTGTACAGGTGAAGACTGTCTCTTAATGTCCTCAGACACACCTGTACAGGTGAAGACTGTCTCTAAATGTCCTCAGACACACCTGTACATGTGAAGAGTGTCTCTATATGTCCTCAGACACACCTGTAAAGGTGAAGACTGTCTCTAAATGTCCTCAGACACACCTGTACAGGTGAAGACTGTCTCTTAATGTCCTCAGACACACCTGTACAGGTGAAGAGTGTCTCTAAATGTCCTCAGAGACACCTGTACAGGTGAAGACTGTCTCTTAATGTCCTCAGACACACCTGTACAGGTGAAGAGGGTCTCTAAATGTCCTCAGAGACACCTGTACATGTGAAGAGTGTCTCTAAATGTCCACAGACACACCTGTACAGGTGAAGATTGTCTCTATATGTCCTCAGACACACCTGTACAGGTGAAGACTGTCTCTATATGTCCTCAGACACACCTGTACAGGTGAAGACTGTCTCTAAATGTCCTCAGACACACCTGTACAGGTGAAGAGGGTCTCTAAATGTCCTCAGACACACCTGTACAGGTGAAGACTGTCTCTATATGTCCTCAGACACACCTGTACAGGTGAAGACTGTCTCTATATGTCCTCAGACACACCTGTACAGGTGAAGACTGTCTCTAAATGTCCTCAGACACACCTGTACAGGTGAAGACTGTCTCTTAATGTCCTCAGACACACCTGTACAGGTGAAGACTGTCTCTAAATGTCCTCAGACACACCTGTACAGGTGAAGACTGTCTCTTAATGTCCTCAGACACACCTGTACAGGTGAAGAGGGTCTCTAAATGTCCTCAGAGACACCTGTACATGTGAAGAGTGTCTCTAAATGTCCACAGACACACCTGTACAGGTGAAGACTGTCTCTAAATGTCCTCAGACACACCTGTACAGGTGAAGACTGTCTCTAAATGTCCTCAGACACACCTGTACAGGTGAAGACTGTCTCTATATGTCCTCAGACACACCTGTACAGGTGAAGATTGTCTCTATATGTCCTCAGACACACCTGTACAGGTGAAGACTGTCTCTATATGTCCTCAGACACACCTGTACAGGTGAAGACTGTCTCTAAATGTCCTCAGACACACCTGTACAGGTGAAGACTGTCTCTAAATGTCCTCAGACACACCTGTACATGTGAAGAGTGTCCCTATATGTCCTCAGACACAACTGTACAGGTGAAGACTGTCTCTAAATGTCCTCAGACACACCTGTACAGGTGAAGACTGTCTCTATATGTCCTCAGACACACCTGTACAGGTGAAGACTGTCTCTAAATGTCCTCAGACACACCTGTACAGGTGAAGACTGTCTCTTAATGTCCTCAGACACACCTGTACAGGTGAAGAGTGTCTCTAAATGTCCTCAGAGACACCTGTACAGGTGAAGACTGTCTCTATATGTCCTCAGACACACCTGTACAGGTGAAGACTGTCTCTAAATGTCCTCAGACACACCTGTACAGGTGAAGACTGTCTCTTAATGTCCTCAGAGACACCTGTACAGGTGAAGACTGTCTCTTAATGTCCTCAGACACACCTGTACAGGTGAAGAGGGTCTCTAAATGTCCTCAGAGACACCTGTACAGGTGAAGAGTGTCTCTAAATGTCTACAGACACACCTGTCACCTGTACAGGTGAAGACTGTCTCTAAATGTCCTCAGACACACCTGTACAGGTGAAGACTGTCTCTAAATGTCCTCAGACACACCTGTACAGGTGAAGACTGTCTCTATATGTCCTCAAACACACCTGTAAAGGTGAAGAGTGTCTCTAAATGTCCTCAGACACACCTGTACAGGTGAAGACTGTCTCTAAATGTCCTCAGACACACCTGTACATGTGAAGAGTGTCTCTATATGTCCTCAGACACACCTGTACAGGTGAAGACTGTCTCTAAATGTCCTCAGACACACCTGTACAGGTGAAGACTGTCTCTTAATGTCCTCAGACACACCTGTACAGGTGAAGAGTGTCTCTAAATGTCCTCAGAGACACCTGTACAGGTGAAGACTGTCTCTTAATGTCCTCAGACACACCTGTACAGGTGAAGAGGGTCTCTAAATGTCCTCAGAGACACCTGTACATGTGAAGAGTGTCTCTAAATGTCCACAGACACACCTGTACAGGTGAAGATTGTCTCTATATGTCCTCAGACACACCTGTACAGGTGAAGACTGTCTCTATATGTCCTCAGACACACCTGTACAGGTGAAGACTGTCTCTAAATGTCCTCAGACACACCTGTACAGGTGAAGAGGGTCTCTAAATGTCCTCAGACACACCTGTACAGGTGAAGACTGTCTCTATATGTCCTCAGACACACCTGTACAGGTGAAGACTGTCTCTATATGTCCTCAGACACACCTGTACAGGTGAAGACTGTCTCTAAATGTCCTCAGACACACCTGTACAGGTGAAGACTGTCTCTTAATGTCCTCAGACACACCTGTACAGGTGAAGACTGTCTCTAAATGTCCTCAGACACACCTGTACAGGTGAAGACTGTCTCTTAATGTCCTCAGACACACCTGTACAGGTGAAGAGGGTCTCTAAATGTCCTCAGAGACACCTGTACATGTGAAGAGTGTCTCTAAATGTCCACAGACACACCTGTACAGGTGAAGACTGTCTCTAAATGTCCTCAGACACACCTGTACAGGTGAAGACTGTCTCTAAATGTCCTCAGACACACCTGTACAGGTGAAGACTGTCTCTATATGTCCTCAGACACACCTGTACAGGTGAAGATTGTCTCTATATGTCCTCAGACACACCTGTACAGGTGAAGACTGTCTCTATATGTCCTCAGACACACCTGTACAGGTGAAGACTGTCTCTAAATGTCCTCAGACACACCTGTACAGGTGAAGACTGTCTCTAAATGTCCTCAGACACACCTGTACATGTGAAGAGTGTCCCTATATGTCCTCAGACACACCTGTACAGGTGAAGACTGTCTCTAAATGTCCTCAGACACACCTGTACAGGTGAAGACTGTCTCTATATGTCCTCAGACACACCTGTACAGGTGAAGACTGTCTCTAAATGTCCTCAGACACACCTGTACAGGTGAAGACTGTCTCTTAATGTCCTCAGACACACCTGTACAGGTGAAGAGTGTCTCTAAATGTCCTCAGAGACACCTGTACAGGTGAAGACTGTCTCTATATGTCCTCAGACACACCTGTACAGGTGAAGACTGTCTCTAAATGTCCTCAGACACACCTGTACAGGTGAAGACTGTCTCTTAATGTCCTCAGAGACACCTGTACAGGTGAAGACTGTCTCTTAATGTCCTCAGACACACCTGTACAGGTGAAGAGGGTCTCTAAATGTCCTCAGAGACACCTGTACAGGTGAAGAGTGTCTCTAAATGTCTACAGACACACCTGTCACCTGTACAGGTGAAGACTGTCTCTAAATGTCCTCAGACACACCTGTACAGGTGAAGACTGTCTCTAAATGTCCTCAGACACACCTGTACAGGTGAAGACTGTCTCTATATGTCCTCAAACACACCTGTAAAGGTGAAGAGTGTCTCTAAATGTCCTCAGACACACCTGTACAGGTGAAGACTGTCTCTAAATGTCCTCAGACACACCTGTACATGTGAAGAGTGTCTCTATATGTCCTCAGACACACCTGTACAGGTGAAGACTGTCTCTAAATGTCCTCAGAGACACCTGTACAGGTGAAGAGTGTCTCTTAATGTCCTCAGACACACCTGTACAGGTGAAGAGGGTCTCTAAATTTCCTCAGAGACACCTGTACATGTGAAGAGTGTCTCTAAATGTCTACAGACACACCTGTACAGGTGAAGACTGTCTCTAAATGTCCTCAGACACACCTGTACAGGTGAAGACTGTCTCTAAATGTCCTCAGACACACCTGTACAGGTGAAGACTGTCTCTAAATGTCCTCAGACACACCTGTACAGGTGAAGACTGTCTCTATATGTCCTCAGACACACCTGTACAGGTGAAGAGTGTCTCTAAATGTCCTCAGACACACCTGTACAGGTGAAGACTGTCTCTAAATGTCCTCAGACACACCTGTACATGTGAAGAGTGTCTCTATATGTCCTCAGACACACCTGTACAGGTGAAGACTGTCTCTAAATGTCCTCAGAGACACCTGTACAGGTGAAGAGTGTCTCTAAATGTCCTCAGACACACCTGTACATGTGAAGAGTGTCTCTAAATGTCCTCAGACACACCTGTACAGGTGAAGACTGTCTCTAAATGTCCTCAGACACACCTGTACAGGTGAAGACTGTCTCTTAATGTCCTCAGACACACCTGTACAGGTGAAGACTGTCTCTTAATGTCCTCAGACACACCTGTACAGGTGAAGAGTGTCTCTAAATGTCCTCAGAGACACCTGTACAGGTGAAGACTGTCTCTTAATGTCCTCAGACACACCTGTACAGGTGAAGAGGGTCTCTAAATGTCCTCAGACACACCTGTACATGTGAAGAGTGTCTCTAAATGTCCACAGACACACCTGTACAGGTGAAGACTGTCTCTATATATCCTCAGACACACCTGTACAGGTGAAGACTGTCTCTATATGTCCTCAGACACACCTGTACAGGTGAAGAGTGTCTCTAAATGTCCTCAGAGACACCTGTACAGGTGAAGACTGTCTCTTAATGTCCTCAGACACACCTGTACAGGTGAAGAGGGTCTCTAAATGTCCTCAGACACACCTGTACATGTGAAGAGTGTCTCTAAATGTCCACAGACACACCTGTACAGGTGAAGACTGTCTCTATATATCCTCAGACACACCTGTACAGGTGAAGACTGTCTCTATATGTCCTCAGACACACCTGTACAGGTGAAGAGTGTCTCTAAATGTCCTCAGACACACCTGTACAGGTAAAGACTGTCTCTATATGTCCTCAGACACACCTGTACAGGTGAAGAGTGTCTCTAAATGTCCTCAGAGACCTGTGTATGTGTAAATGTAAGTGGGCCTGGTTGTGAGACTGACCCGGTTCATTCTGATGAGAACACACGGGCGTCCGTCCTTGAACCCAAAGCTGGGGTCGATGAGTCCGGAGCAGGACCGGAGCAGACTGCGTTTGAACTGACAGACCTTCATCTGGTCCTGGTCCTGGTCCTGGATGGTAAACTCTCCAGCCAAACACAGGTCGTTAGCGGCCTGGACACTGTCGTTATACTCTGACACAAACACATCACAAAATAAACCCCCCAGTTTACACCAAAGCAGCAGCAGGAGCAGCGCAGCCTCAGCCTCAGCCTCAGCCTCAGCCTCAGCCTCAGCCACAGCCACAGCCACAGCCACAGCCTCAGCCTCAGCCTCAGCCACAGCCACAGCCTCAGCCTCAGCCACAGCCTCAGCCTCAGCCACAGCCTCAGCCACAGCCACAGCCTCAGCCACAGCCTCAGCCACAGCCTCAGCCTCAGCCTCAGCCACAGCCTCAGCCACAGCCTCAGCCTCAGCCTCAGCCACAGCCTCAGCCACAGCCTCAGCCTCAGCCTCAGCCTCAGCCACAGCCTCAGCCACAGCCTCAGCCTCAGCCTCAGCCACAGCCACAGCCTCAGCCTCAGCCACAGCCTCAGCCACAGCCTCAGCCACAGCCACAGCCTCAGCCTCAGCCACAGCCTCAGCCACAGCCTCAGCCACAGCCTCAGCCACAGCCACAGCCTCAGCCACAGCCTCAGCCACAGCCTCAGCCACAGCCTCAGCCACAGCCTCAGCCTCAGCCACAGCCTCAGCCACAGCCTCAGCCTCAGCCACAGCCTCAGCCACAGCCACAGCCTCAGCCTCAGCCACAGCCTCAGCCACAGCCTCAGCCACAGCCTCAGCCACAGCCTCAGCCACAGCCTCAGCCACAGCCTCAGCCTCAGCCGTGTATGGACTACTTTCAGTCTCACAGTTCACATCTGGGACGATACTTGAACAACTTGCTGCTCCACTTCACTACAGATAAGTTTAGAGTGGGTAAGAACTATATGGGTCTGTGGGCGGGACACAGAACAAACACATTACATGAGGTGCAGTACTAAAAACTAAGTACTAAGAACTAAGAACTACTAAGAACTATCCCTGCTGATGGGAATTCTAAATACAACTGAGAAAGGTGGTCTTACACCATCCAGAACTGGGTCAGAACCAGGACCAGGATCACATCAGGACCAGGTTAGGACCGGACTGAAGACACAGACTGGGGTTCAACTGAAAAACACACAGACATGAATGAAAACAGCATCCCCCAGTGGCCAGCAGCCTGCGGCCTGTGGGGGGCGCTGTCAGGGCAGAGCGCAAAGGTCACAGGACAAGAAACAAGAGGTCAAAGGTCAAACAGCATCTCTGCTCTGGGGTCACAGAGTAGTCTGAGTCCAACTCTGGACCATTTCAGATCCTAATCTAACCTTTTACACTGGTGTATAAATTAGCCCAGATGCCCTCCCTCTAACCCTTTACACTGGTGTATAAATTAGCCCAGATGCCCTGCCTCTAACCCTTGACACTGGTGTATAAATTAGCCCAGATGCCCTGCCTCTAACCCTTGACACTGTTGTATAAATTAGCCCAGATGCCCTCCCTGACTCACGGTGCAGCAGCTGGTGCAGTTGGTCCACGTAGGGACCGTACTCTGACGGCTCACTTCTGTTGAAGGAAATCTCCAAGACCTGGGGCTGGACCACCACACCTGCAGGACCGGGATTAGACCGGGGTTAGATCTGGTTTAGTACTAACTTAGGCCTGGTTTAGTCCTGGTTTAGTCCTGGTTTAGTCCTGGTTTATTCCTAGCTTAGTCCTGGTTTAGTTCCAGTGTAGACCTGGTTTTATCACCTGGGTTCTGGAGCAGGTCCGAGTATCTGGGCGAGTCCGGGTCCAGGGTGAGCAGAACCATCCCCAGAGTGAAGCTGAACATGGCCGACAGGAGACCGTAGAAGACCAGGTAGAACAGGAGGATCCTCCCTGGGACCACAGAGACTGGGTTAGTCTGGGTTTAGACCAGAGTTAGACCTGAGTTAGACCTGAGTTAGACCTGAGTTGGACCAGAGTTAGACCAGAGTTAGACCTGAGTTAGACAAGAGTTAGACCTGAGTTAGACCAGAGTTGGACCAGAGTTAGACCTGAGTTAGACCTGAGTTAGACCTGAGTTAGACGAGAGTTAGACCTGAGTTGGACCTGAGTTAGACCAGAGTTGAACCTGAGTTAGCCCTGAGTTAGACCTGAGTTAGACCTGAGTTGGACCAGAGTTAGACCTGAGTTAGACCTGAGTTAGACCTGAGTTGGACCTGTGTTAGACCTGAGTTAGACCTGAGTTAGACCAGAGTTGGACCAGAGTTAGACCAGAGTTAGACCTGAGTTGGACCAGAGTTAGACCTGAGTTAGACCTGAGTTCTAAAAGACTGCACTAAAGGACAATGCGTGTCTGGCTCTGTTATGTTACTTTATCAGTAATGTGTTTCTGTCTAAATGTGTCTTTTCTTCTCTCTATCGTTCTTGTTTTTGCTGCTCTTTATTGCTTCTCACTTTATCACTCTTCTCCTCATCGCCTGTTTCTGCGCACAAGGAGAAAATGACCCAACACATGAAAAAGGGCAGACTGCATGTTTCTTTTTAAACCTAATGAAATTATTTATCCTTTTAACCCCCCCATCACACAATGTGAGCGCTACACTGTGTAGTAGAGTCTGCAGAAAAAAGAAGTGTGCAGTTTTACTCCATTTACCAAGTGTCATGAGTTTGGCTGGTTATAGTTTTAAATGATGAATAGATTTTGTAATTTTACAAGCCACAGGTGACATAATGTCGGCCTTTAAAATTCACCATCTCACTAAAACCCAAAGGAATCCTGTCCAGCAAATAAACACATAAAAATATCAAACATCAAATATATTCATATCATTTACACAGAAACGGCTTTAACAAAGCAGAAACTCTGCTAAAATGATTTACAGTGGAGTTACTGAGGCTGTGGCCTGTTTCTCTGTGTCCCAGTCTCTATTTTACTGTAGGACATGTGTCCACTGTAGGACATGTGTCCACTGCAAGGACATGTGTCCACTGCAGAGACGTGTTTGCTGTAAATGCAGGTGGCACCGGTGTAGCCAACATCTATTACCCACAAATCAACCTGGAGCCCCTCCCACAGCACCACAGCGTCCTCTGTCCCCTCTGTCCCCTCTGCAGAGGGACTAAACCACAGGGCCCGGGGACAACACAGGCACAGGTCCCATGTGAAATGATACAGAGGTCAGAGCCACAGCCCAAGCTCACTCAATTCAAATCTTCTAATAATAATGTTATTTTACATTAACTGAGGACAACACTGAGGACAGCACTGAGGACGGCACTGAGGACGGCACTGAGGACAGCACTGAGGACAAGCACTGAGGACAGCACTGAGGACGGCACTGAGGACGGCACTGAGGACGGCACTGAGGACGGCACTGAGGAGGTCCCTTGGGGTTCATCTGTGGACAAACAACTCTCAAACAGATTTTTTCAGCTGAGGCTCTTGCTAAAGTGAAGCCAAACCTTCCAGTTCCTAACGACACATTTGGATTATTACGCTTCCATGGATCGTGGTTCAGTTCCATGGATCGTGGTTCAATTCCATGGATCGTGGTTCAGTTCCATGGATCGTGGTTCAGTTCCATGGATCGTGTTCAGTTCCAAGGATCGTGTTCAGTTCCAAGGATCGTGTTCAGTTCCAAGGATCGTGTTCACTTCCATGGATCGTGTTCAGTTCCAAGGATCGTGTTCAGTTCCAAGGATCGTGTTCAGTTCCAAGGATCGTGTTCACTTCCATGGATCGTGTTCACTTCCATGGATCGTGTTCACTTCCATGGATCGTGTTCAGTTCCATGGATCGTGTTCAGTTCCAAGGATCGTGTTCAGTTCCATGGATCGTGTTCAGTTCCATGGATCGTGGTTTAGACCAAGCCTCTGTGCAGACGACAGTTGGTCCAAAAACCTTCTGCCGTCTGCTCACGAGCACAGAGCGGAGTGAACCTGTGACTCCAGGACTGGCTCCAAGACAAAACACTGCTCCTGGTTTTTCAGTGCCTCTCTGGTCTCACTTCTGTCCTAAGTCTGTCTCTGCTTCTGTCCTAAGTCTGTCTCTGCTTCTGTCCTAAATATGTCTCTGCTTGTGTCTTAAGTCTGTCTCTGCTTGTGTCCTTAGTATGTCTCTGCTTGTGTCCTAAGTCTGTCTCTGCTTGTGTCCTAAGTCTGTCTCTGCTTGTGTCCTAAGGCTGTCTCTGCTTCTGTCCTAAGTCTGTCTCTGCTTGTGTCCTACGTCTGTCTCTGCTTGTGTCCTAAGTCTGTCTCTGCTTGTGTCCTAAGTATGTCTCTGCTTGTGTCCTAAGTCTGTCTCTGCTTGTGTCCTAAGTATGTCTCTGCTTGTGTCCTAAGTCTGTCTCTGCTTGTGTCCTAAGTCTGTCTCTGCTTGTGTCCTAAGTCTGTCTCTGCTTGTGTCCTAAGCCATGAGGACGTCCTCTCAGCTGGTCCTGGATGTCCCAGGTCTAAACTTAGAACTAGAGGAGACAGAGGTTTTTAGTGTCAGGGGCCGAACTCTGGAACAGTGGGCCCCTGAGTCAGATCTGAGTCAGAACAGGACTTTAATCTTTTAAAGATGAAACTTTTTTCTCTGCAACAGAAGCTGAGACTTTTTAGATTTGGTTTTAATTTGATTTGTTTTTGTTTAGCAGCTATTTGTTTATAACTTTTTATCATTTACTCTTTTCATTTGTACAGCGCTGTGGGGCACAACAGGTGTTAAAGGACTGGACTGTCCTGGTTCTGGTCCAGTCCTAGTCCAGTCCGGGTCTGGTCCTGGGCTGGTCCTGCTCCAGTCCTTGTTCAGTCTTGGTTCACTCCTGACCCAGTCCAGTCCTGGTTCAGTCCTGGTTCACTCCTGGTCCAGTCCTGGTCCTGGTTCAGTTCTGGTCCTGGTCTGGTCTTACCCCACGAGGATGAGGTCCGTCCCAGCACTGCTCCGGTTCGAGGGTTGTAGATGAAACTGCAGAAGCTCTCAGTCTCTTTTGTTTTTTCCTGGACCTGGTTCTGGGCCTGGTTTTGATTCTGGTCCTGCCCTGGGGTCAGTTCACGGGCCTGGACTTTAGTCTGGGCCTTGGTTCTGGCTGGTTTGGAATGTTGGTTCTTCTGCTTCTGGTTAAGGTCTGGCTTGGTGCGTGGGACCTGGTTTTGGTCCTGGTTCTGATCCGGTTTGGTCTGGTTTTGGACCTGGTTTTGGTTCTGGTCTTGGTTCTGGTCTTGGTTCTGGTTCTGGTTCTGGCTGGAGGTGGACATTTTGTCAGAACAGAACTTTAGATCACAAACCAGACTGAAATTTTTGTTGGTGCTCAGATACCGTCAGACCCACTGTAGTCTCTGGAGTCTGGTCCTGGTCTAAGCCTCAGGAGTCCTCTGAAGTCCTCAAAACAACTCTGAAGAAGTCTGAAGAAATCTGAAGAACTCTGAAGAACTATAAAGAAGTCTGAAGAACTCTGAAGAACTCTGAAGAAGTCTGAAGAACTCTGAAGAACTCTGAAGAAGTCTGAAGAAGTCTGAAGAACTCTGAAGAAGTCTGAAGAAGTCTGAAGAACTCTGAAGAAGTCTGAAGAAGTCTGAAGAACTCTGAAGAAGTCTGAAGAAGTCTGAAGAAGTCTGAAGAACTCTGAAGAACTCTGAAGAAGTCTGAAGAACTCTGAAGAACTCTGAAGAAGTCTGAAGAAGTCTGAAGAACTCTGAAGAAGTCTGAAGAAGTCTGAAGAAGTCTGAAGAACTCTGAAGAACTCTGAAGAAGTCTGAAGAACTCTGAAGAAGTCTGAAGAACTCTGAAGAAGTCTGAAGAACTCTGAAGAACTCTGAAGTCCTCGGAGGTCTGAAGTCCGTCAGAATCAGCTTAAAGCCTCAGGTTTGTGAAGGTTCTGTTGGTCCTGTGTAATCCAACTGTGGACCATTCTTTATCCCCTCTGTAGTCTGGATTCAGGTTCAGTCCTCTGTAGATCTTTGTTGACCTGGGTTAGTCCTGGTTCAGACCTGCTTTAGTCCTGGTTTAATCCTGGTTTAGACCTGGTTTAGACCTGGTTTAGTCCTGGTTTAGTCCTGGTTTAGACCTGGTTTAGTCCTGGTTTAGACCTGGTTTAGTCCTGGTTTAGACCTGGTTTAGACCTGGTTTAGTTCTGGTTTAGTCCTGGTTTAGACCTGGTTTAGACCTGGTTTAGACCTGGTTTAGTCCTGGTTTAGTCCTGGTTTAGACCTGGTTTAGTCCTGGTTTAGACCTGGTTTAGACCTGGTTTAGTCCTGGTTTAGTCCTGGTTTAGACCTGGTTTAGTCCTGGTTTAGACCTGGTTTAGACCTGGTTTAGTCCTGGTTTAGACCTGGTTTAGACCTGGTTTAGACCTGGTTTAGTCCTGGTTTAGTCCTGGTTTAGTCCTGGTTTAGACCTGGTTTAGTCCTGGTTTAGACCTGGTTTAGACCTGGTTTAGTCCTGGTTTAGACCTGGTTTAGTCCTGGTTTAGTCCTGGTTTAGTCCTGGTTTATACCTGGTTTAGTCCTGCAGTCTGTCCGTCTCTGTGTCTCTGTGCAGTGTGAGCACAGACTCCTCCCCCTCTGAGGGTTAGTGCTGCGGCCCCTCCCCCTCTGCTCCGGGTCAGTGCACATGAGTGTGCGCACGTGAGTGTGTGTTAGTGTGTGTGTGTGTTAGTGTGTTAGTGTGTGTGTGTGTTAGTGTGTGTGTGTGTTAGTGTGTGTGTGTTAGTGTGTGTGTGTGTGTGTTTGTGTTAGTGTGTGTGTGTGTTAGTGTGTGTGTGTGTTAGTGTGTGTTAGTGTGTGTTTGTGTGTGTGTTAGTGTGTGTGTGTTAGTGTGTGTGTGTGTTAGTGTGTGTGTGTTAGTGTGTGTTTGTGTGTGTGTTAGTGTGTGTGTTTGTGTGTTAGTGTGTGTGTTTGTGTGTGTTTGTGTGTGTTTGTGTGTGTGTGTTTGTTTGTGTGTGTTTGTGTGTTTGTTTGTGTGTGTTTGTTTGTGTTTTAGCAGTCATCTGTACAAACCTCCCCCCTCCCCACGAGCGTGCCCGTGAGAGCGTGCACGTGAGAGTGTGCACGTGGTCAGTGGAGCGTTGCCTCACATGGCTCTGACTCCGTCCACGTGACTCTGCATCAACATAAACCTCTCTGTTTATATGAGTTCATTGCAGACAGGACAGGACGGGGACAGGGACAGGACGGGGACAGGGACGGAGACAGGACAGGGACGGGGACAGGGACAGGAGAGAGACAGAGACAGAGACAGAATTAAAGACAAAGACAAAGACAAAGACAGAGACAAAGACAAAGACAAAGACAGAGACAGAGACAGAGACAGAGACAGAGACAGAGACAGAGACAGAGACAAAGACAGAGACAGAGACAGCCCTAACTCTGTTTTACAGGTTTGGTTTATTTGAGCCTTAAATGATAAACCTTGATCAAATAAAAGTCCTGGGTTTGTCACAGTAGAACCCTGACAGCTCTCTGATGGACGACCAAACCTGACAAATACATAAATATATAAATGTAAAAATGTAGAAACAAATACATACATTTATAGATAATTTTGGGTGTAAAAATATTTTTATATTTTTCTTAAAATTTGCACATTACTTCTTTAAATTGGCTTTTATTTATTTATTTCTACATTTATTTATTTATTCCTGTCTCGCTATGCAAATGCAGTGGGCGGGGCTAACCTCAGTCTGAAGCAGGATTGGTGGCTTTGGGTGAACGAGGGCGGGGCAGGGCGGCGCTGGGGAACCAGGCAGAAGAAGCCCTGAGTACTGCAGCTTAACTCATGAAGACGGCAAAGACAGAACGTGGATAAATCCTGACAACAGATGACCTGAGACTGGAAAACAGCAGCTGACAAACGAGACAATGACAGATAAAAAAAATAAATACAGTTTTACCTTTAACACACTGTCATGTGAGTAGAAAAATTTTCTGCATAATTTTGTTTGCATTTTGTGGTCGTAATCTGTGCTACTAATGAAACTTAGGCTGAGTAGTCTTTTGAGTAAATAAAAGTACTTTTTTTGTGCTGACTTTCCAACATATTCATATTTTAGTAGAATGCTAGCGTTTCTATTGTATTTAGTTTGCTTATTACTCTGAGCCAATGCTACAATAGCTTACACAAATTAGCAATTAGCTTAGCTACATAAACTAATAATAAGTAACATTAACCACAGTATTTATTTTATATCTGAGTCTTGCTTTTTTTGCACTGAATTTGCAACAACACTGTGAGCAGCTGTGTGCTGCCAGTACAGCAGAAGTTCATATGAGACAAGGTCAAAATATACAATCACCTCACGCTTGTTCAAGATTTGTGTAGCATACTTCAAAAACAGATAAATGTTGTCTGTATATTTGCAGTATGCATCAGAATAAAAACTGTGCTTCAGGACGGACCCCAGCCCTGAGCTACAGCCGCGACAGAACAACGCTGCTCCTTTACCTCAGAGGCGTCCTCAAAGTGAAGCTGTGGACAAACATCTGTGGAACTTTTATCCACTTTCTTACAAACACGTTTTTATTGGCCAACTCCCATACTGATGTTCTTTTATCATACACTTTATAGAATTAACAATGTGGATGAGAAACTATGAATCATAAAAATCATCAGAGCTGTCACAGAGCTGTCGTATCACCTTAGCAGATTGTTCTTTTCCTTTCGGCTGTTCCCTTTCAGAAGTTCTCCTACCAAATCTGCCTCCTTTACATCTAATATTTGCTTTCTCTACCCTCACTGTGACCAACTTTATGTCCTCTTTTAGGGATTCAAATTCAGTTAATTTTCTTAAATCAATGAAGTGCTAGGCTTAAACAATTATTAACTGTTTACCACCGGCTTGACATCACCTATTATTACGTTTTATCTTTATTAAATTCAAAGTCATGAACCATAATAAAGTCATTCATCTTCTTCTGCTTATTCCCCTTAGGGGTCGCGGGTCCTGGAACCTGTCCCAGTAACTTTGGGCCCTAGGCGGGGCCCAGCCTGGACAGGGGCCAGTCTCAGGGCTAACACAGAGACAAACAGAGACAGACACAGAGACAAACACAGAGACAAACACAGAGACAGACACAGAGACAAACACAGAGACAAACACAGAGACAGACACAGAGACAAACACAGAGACAAACACAGAGACAGACACAGAGACAAACACAGAGACAGACACAGAGACAAACACAGAGACAAACACAGAGACAGACACAGAGACAAACACAGAGACAAACACAGAGACAGACACAGGGACAAAGACAGAGACAAACACAGAGACAGACACAGAGACAAACACAGAGACAAACACAGAGACAGACACAGAGACAAACACAGAGACAAACACAGAGACAGACACAGAGACAAACACAGAGACAAACACAGAGACAAACACAGAGACAAACACAGAGACAGACACAGAGACAAAGACAGAGACAAACACAGAGACAGACACAGAGACAAACACAGAGACAAACACAGAGACAGACACAGAGACAAACACAGAGACAAACACAGAGACAGACACAGAGACAAACACAGAGACAGACACAGAGACAAACACAGAGACAAACACAGAGACAGACACAGAGACAAACACAGAGACAAAGACAGAGACAGACACAGAGACAAACACAGAGACAAACACAGAGACAAACACAGAGACAAAGACAGAGACAGACACAGAGACAGACACAGAGACAAACACAGAAACAAACACAGAGACAAACACAGAGACAGACACAGAGACAAACACAGAGACAAACACAGAGACAGACACAGAGACAAACACAGAGACAAACACAGAGACAAACACAGAGACAAACACAGAGACAGACACAGAGACAAAGACAGAGACAAACACAGAGACAGACACAGAGACAAACACAGAGACAAACACAGAGACAGACACAGAGACAAACACAGAGACAAAGACAGAGACAGACACAGAGACAAACACAGAGACAGACACAGAGACAAACACAGAGACAAACACAGAGACAGACACAGAGACAAACACAGAGACAAAGACAGAGACAGACACAGAGACAAACACAGAGACAAACACAGAGACAAACACAGAGACAAAGACAGAGACAGACACAGAGATAGACACAGAGACAAACACAGAAACAGACACAGAGACAAACACAGAGACAAACACAGAGACAGACACAGAGACAAACACAGAGACAAACACAGAGACAGACACAGAGACAAAGACAGAGACAAACACAGAGACAAACACAGAGACAGACACAGAGACAAAGACAGAGACAGACACAGAGACAGACACAGAGACAAACACAGAGACAAACACAGAGACAAACACTGAGACAGACACAGAGACAAACACAGAGACAAAGACAGAGACAAACACAGAGACAGACACAGAGACAAAGACAGACACAGAGACAAAGACAGAGACAAACACAGAGACAGACACAGAGACAAAGACAGAGACAAACACTGAGACATACACAGAGACAGACACAGAGACAAAGACAGAGACAGACACAGAGACAAACACAGAGACAAAGACAGAGACAAACACAGAGACAGACACAGAGACAAAGACAGAGACAGACACAGAGACAAAGACAGAGACAAACACAGAGACAAACACAGAGACAGACACAGAGACAAAGACAGAGACAAACACAGAGACAAAGACAGAGACAGACACAGAGACAAAGACAGAGACAAACACAGAGACAAACACAGAGACAGACACAGAGACAAACACAGAGACAAACACAGAGACAGACACAGAGACAAAGACAGAGACAAACACAGAGACAGACACAGAGACAAACACAGAGACAAACACAGAGACAGACACAGAGACAAACACAGAGACAAACACAGAGACAGACACAGAGACAAACACAGAAACAGACAGAGACAAACACAGAGACAGACACAGAGACAAAGACAGAGACAGACACAGAGACAGACACAGAGACAAAGACAGAGACAGACACAGAGACAGACACAGAGACAAACACAGAGACAGACACAGAGACAAACACAGAGACAAAGACAGAGACAGACACAGAGACAAACACAGAGACAGACACAGAGACAAAGACAGAGACAGACACAGAGACAAACACAGAGACAGACACAGAGACAAAGACAGAGACAGACACAGAGACAGACACAGAGACAAACACAGAGACAAACACAGAGACAAACACTGAGACAGACACAGAGACAAAGACAGAGACAAACACAGAGACAAACAAAGAGACAGACACAGAGACAAAGACAGAGACAGACACAGAGACAGACACAGAGACAAACACAGAGACAAACACTGAGACAGACACAGAGACAAACACAGAGACAAAGACAGAGACAAACACAGAGACAGACACAGAGACAAAGACAGAGACAGACACAGAGACAAAGACAGAGACAAACACAGAGACAGACACAGAGACAAAGACAGAGACAGACACAGAGACAAAGACAGAGACAAACACAGAGACAGACACAGAGACAAAGACAGAGACAAACACAGAGACAGACACAGAGACAAACACAGACAAACACAGAGACAGACACAGAGACAAACATAGAGACAAACACAGAGACAAACACAGAGACAAACACAGAGACAGACACAGAGACAAAGACAGAGACAAACACTGAGACAGACACAGAGACAAACACAGAGACAAACACAGAGACAGACACAGAGACAAAGACAGAGACAAACACAGAGACAGACACAGAGACAAACACAGAGACAAACACAGAGACAGACACAGAGACAAACACAGAGACAAACACAGAGACAAACACAGAGACAAACACAGAGACAAACACAGAGACAGACACAGAGACAAAGACAGAGACAAACACAGAGACAGACACAGAGACAAACACAGAGACAAACACAGAGACAGACACAGAGACAAACACAGAGACAAACACAGAGACAAACACAGAGACAAACACAGAAACAGACAGAGACAAACACAGAGACAGACACAGAGACAAACACAGAGACAAACACAGAGACAGACACAGAGACAAAGACAGAGACAAACACAGAGACAGACACAGAGACAAACACAGAGACAAACACAGAGACAGACACAGAGACAAAGACAGAGACAAACACAGAGACAGACACAGAGACAAACACAGAGACAAACACAGAGACAGACACAGAGACAAACACAGAGACAAACACAGAGACAGACACAGAGACAAACACAGAAACAGACAGAGACAAACACAGAGACAAACACAGATACAGACACAGAGACAAAGACAGAGACAAACACAGAGACAGACACAGAGACAAACACAGAGACAAACACAGAGACAGACACAGAGACAAAGACAGAGACAAACACAGAGACAGACACAGAGACAGACACAGAGACAAAGACAGAGACAGACACAGAGACAGACACAGAGACAAACACAGAGACAGACACAGAGACAAACACAGAGACAAAGACAGAGACAGACACAGAGACAAACACAGAGACAGACACAGAGACAAAGACAGAGACAGACACAGAGACAAACACAGAGACAGACACAGAGACAAAGACAGAGACAGACACAGAGACAGACACAGAGACAAACACAGAGACAAACACAGAGACAAACACTGAGACAGACACAGAGACAAAGACAGAGACAAACACAGAGACAAACAAAGAGACAGACACAGAGACAAAGACAGAGACAGACACAGAGACAAACACAGAGACAAACACTGAGACAGACACAGAGACAAACACAGAGACAAAGACAGAGACAAACACAGAGACAGACACAGAGACAAAGACAGAGACAGACACAGAGACAAAGACAGAGACAAACACAGAGACAGACACAGAGACAAAGACAGAGACAGACACAGAGACAAAGACAGAGACAAACACAGAGACAGACACAGAGACAAACACAGAGACAGACACAGAGACAAAGACAGAGACAGACACAGAGACAAACACAGAGACAAACACAGAGACAAACACAGAGACAAACACAGAGACAGACACAGAGACAAAGACAGAGACAAACACAGAGACAGACACAGAGACAAACACAGACAAACACAGAGACAGACACAGAGACAAACATAGAGACAAACACAGAGACAAACACAGAGACAAACACAGAGACAGACACAGAGACAGACACAGAGACAAACACAGAGACAAACACAGAGACAAACACAGAGACAAACACAGAGACAGACACAGAGACAAAGACAGAGACAAACACAGAGACAGACACAGAGACAAACACAGAGACAAACACAGAGACAGACACAGAGACAAACACAGAGACAAACACAGAGACAGACACAGAGACAAACACAGAAACAGACAGAGACAAACACAGAGACAGACACAGAGACAAAGACAGAGACAGACACAGAGACAAACACAGAGACAGACACAGAGACAGACACAGAGACAAACACAGAGACAGACACAGAGACAAACACAGAGACAAAGACAGAGACAGACACAGAGACAAACACAGAGACAGACACAGAGACAAAGACAGAGACAGACACAGAGACAAACACAGAGACAGACACAGAGACAAAGACAGAGACAGACACAGAGACAGACACAGAGACAAACACAGAGACAAACACAGAGACAAACACTGAGACAGACACAGAGACAAAGACAGAGACAAAGACAGAGACAAACAAAGAGACAGACACAGAGACAAAGACAGAGACAGACACAGAGACAAACACTGAGACAGACACAGAGACAAACACAGAGACAAAGACAGAGACAAACACAGAGACAGACACAGAGACAAAGACAGAGACAGACACAGAGACAAAGACAGAGACAAACACAGAGACAGACACAGAGACAAAGACAGAGACAAACACTGAGACAAACACTGAGACAAACACAGAGACAGACACAGAGACAAAGACAGAGACAGACACAGAGACAAACACAGAGACAAAGACAGAGACAAACACAGAGACAGACACAGAGACAAAGACAGAGACAGACACAGAGACAAAGACAGAGACAGACACAGAGACAAAGACAGAGACAGACACAGAGACAAAGACAGAGACAGACACAGAGACAAAGACAGAGACAAACACAGAGACAGACACAGAGACAAACACAGACAAACACAGAGACAGACACAGAGACAAACATAGAGACAAACACAGAGACAAACACAGAGACAAACACAGAGACAGACACAGAGACAGACACAGAGACAAACACAGAGACAAACACAGAGACAAACACAGAGACAAACACAGAGACAGACACAGAGACAAAGACAGAGACAAACACAGAGACAGACACAGAGACAAACACAGAGACAAACACAGAGACAGACACAGAGACAAACACAGAGACAAACACAGAGACAGACACAGAGACAAACACAGAAACAGACACAGAGACAAAGACAGAGACAGACACAGAGACAAACACAGAGACAGACACAGAGACAGACACAGAGACAAACACAGAGACAGACACAGAGACAAACACAGAGACAAAGACAGAGACAGACACAGAGACAAACACAGAGACAGACACAGAGACAAAGACAGAGACAGACACAGAGACAAACACAGAGACAGACACAGAGACAAAGACAGAGACAGACACAGAGACAGACACAGAGACAAACACAGAGACAAACACAGAGACAAACACTGAGACAGACACAGAGACAAAGACAGAGACAAAGACAGAGACAAACAAAGAGACAGACACAGAGACAAAGACAGAGACAGACACAGAGACAAACACTGAGACAGACACAGAGACAAACACAGAGACAAAGACAGAGACAAACACAGAGACAGACACAGAGACAAAGACAGAGACAGACACAGAGACAAAGACAGAGACAAACACAGAGACAGACACAGAGACAAAGACAGAGACAAACACTGAGACAAACACTGAGACAAACACAGAGACAGACACAGAGACAAAGACAGAGACAGACACAGAGACAAACACAGAGACAAAGACAGAGACAAACACAGAGACAGACACAGAGACAAAGACAGAGACAGACACAGAGACAAAGACAGAGACAGACACAGAGACAAAGACAGAGACAGACACAGAGACAAAGACAGAGACAAAGACAGAGACAGACACAGAGACAAAGACAGAGACAAAGACAGAGACAGACACAGAGACAGACAATATCAACAATAAACTACTTTTTAAAACTAAATACAAGTTACACAGACTTGTTAGGAAACATTTGCTTCATTTTATGTTTAATTTGCCCCAACTCTACTGTACTTTACTCTACTGTACTTTACTCTACTGTACTTTACTCCACTGTACTTTACTCTACTGTACTTTACTCCACTGTACTTTACTCCACTGTACTTTACTCCACTGTACTTTACTCTACTGTACTTTACTCCACTGTACTTTACTCCACTGTACTTTACTCTACTGTACTTTACTCCACTGTACTTTACTCTACTGTACTTTACTCCACTGTACTTTACTCCACTGTACTTTACTCTACTGTACTTTACTCCACTGTACTTTACTCCACTGTACTTTACTCTACTGTACTTTACTCCACTGTACTTTACTCCACTGTACTTTACTCTACTGTACTTTACTCCACTGTACTTTACTCTACTGTACTTTACTCTACTGTACTTTACTCCACTGTACTTTACTCCACTGTACTTTACTCCACTGTACAGCATAACCATAACCATAATGATAAACACCTCTGTTCTCTTTCATTACATCCATAAATCTTCTCCTGGGTCTTCCTCTAGGGCTCCTGTCTCCTGGCAGCGCTAACCTCTGCCTCATTCTACTCTTCATATTTCCACTATTCCTCCCTTGTATGTGTCCAAACCATCTCATTCTAGAAAATGTGATTTTATCTTTGAAATATCTCACAGGTTTCCCTCTGATGGACTCATTCCTGATCCTAATCATCTCCATCAGGGGCACAGAGAACCTTAGCATCTTCAGCTCTGCTCACGTCTGTTCCTCTGAGCCACTGTCTTGTACTTTTTTCCTTTTATTCTTGCTGAAAGTTTTATCACACAACACACCCAAACCTTTTCTCCACCCATTCTAACCTGCTGCTGTCCTTCTCATACAGAGATGAAACACATACAAGTCAACGCAGAACATTATTTTGGGCTTTAGAGCAAAGAATAGCAAAGAAGCTCAGGTGTAAAAATAAAAAGGAATATCTGTAAGAAATTCTCACATTTACTGTCAACTATCACAACAAAATATAATATAAAACATGGCTTTATTATATCTTTCTAACCATCTCAGCGCTGCATGCTGTGGTTATAATGCTGATAACTGTGATTCTTTCTGAAGGAAACTGCGGCTGAAGCCAGAAGACGGTCACGCTGTGATGAAGACTGGCAGAAGATCCTCTGCAACTTACAAGCACTGTATTTTAAAATAAAACTATATTCTACAAAGTATTGTGCATACTTTTTTTTTTATAGATAACTTTAAATAATTTCAGTAGAGTTTGTTCAGTCAATAGTGTATACTGGTCATGGATGTGTGCAGCTCTTAACGTTGTCTCTTAGAACAAATGCACGCATTATATATCACACAGGAATAACAAATCAAGCATGACTATCACAAGGCTATGATACACTGTGCTGTCAAAAAATATTAGCTCAGATAAGCTGATATTTTTGGCAATATAATAATGTATATAGGTAAGTGTCATATTTTATATGCCCAACAGAAGAAATAACATGCAAACGTGACACTAAAGGTGCAACACAACATAAGCTCATGTTCTTACTGAGTCTGCAGCCTTACTGCTTTGTTTTGGGCATGTTTATTTTTAGCTGTAGCAGTAAGGTAACGTTATTTAGCAAATGCACAAAAGTAGATTTCAGAGAAAACTGACAAGCTATATGCCAATAAAACCTAGTAATATAAGCACATAAACTGTTAGCAATAGTCATTTTGAGCTGTTTACTTACACATTGTGCGTTGGTGTGTCCTCAAACTTCCACTGCAGCTCTGTCTCCACAACATGCAGGAGCTCCTCAGCGAGGGGAGCGCTGCCTGTTAGAGACTAGTTTCAAACTTTCCAACACTACCAACAGAAGAGTTAAAATTAGAATGGTGCACAGGTCATCATTTAAGTGATTGAATAAGTTATCTTGCTGAATTAAATGTGCTTTGGTTCACCTAGTGGTTGTAGCTTTCAGCATAGCAGCAGTGGCAGTGAGTTCAAATTCAAAGCAAGGCAAAAGCAGTCACTAAAGGTCGATCCACCAATCCTGCTTCAGACTGAGGTTAGACCCGCCCACTCTATTTGCATACTGAGACAAAAATAAATAAATGTAGAAATAAATACATTTATAAATAAATAAATGAATAAATCTTGAAATAAACACATAAAGAAATATAAAAATGTGCAAATACTGAAATAAATAAATGTAAAGATTTATAAATACATAAATGTAAACATAAATAAATAAATACAAACCAAACCAAGTAATGTGCAAACTTCAAGAAAAACTATATAAAAATATTTTTAAACCCAAAATTATGTATAAATGTACTTTACATTTATGTATTTATTGATTTATTGATTGATTGATTTGACAGTTTTGGTCCTCCATACTCTCTGGTCAGACAGAGCTCAGCTTTTTGGGGCCTAGTATAATGACCTCTGTTTTTTCTGGGTTTAGGAGGAGATAATTAATTGTCATCCAGGTCTTTATGTCTCTCACACAGGCGCTAAGTTTCTCAACGCAGTCGTTCTGATCAGGTTTAATTGATAAATACAACTGTGTATGTACTGTGCCCCTCCTTGAACCGCCACCTTATCGTGGTGGAGGGGTTTGAGTGCCCGAATGATCCTAGGAGCTATGTTGTCGGGGGCTTAATGCTCCTGGTAGGGTCTCCCATGGCAAACAGGTCCTAGGTGACGGGCCAGACCAAGAGCGGTTCATAAAACCCTTATGACGACAATAAAAACGAGGCCAGTTACGTCGCCCGGTATGGCGCAGCCGGGGCCCCACCCTGGAGCCAGGCCTGGGGTTGGGGCTCGATTGCGAGCGCCTGGCGGCCGGGTCTCTCCCCACGGGACCCGGCCGGGCCCAGCCCGAATGGACGACGTGGGGCCATCCTCCCGTGGACCCACCACCCGCAGGAGGAACCGTAAGGGGCCGGTGCAAGGAGGATCGGGCAGTAGTCGAAGGCGGGGGCCTCGGCGTCCCGATCCCTGGACGCAGAAACTGGCTCTGGGGACATGGAATGTCACCTCGCTGGGGGGGGGGGCTGAGCTTGTGCAGGAGGTTGAGCGTTACTGACTAGAGATAATCGGGCTTACCTCCACGCGCAGTTTGGGCTCTGGAACCCAACTCCTTGAGAGAGGCTGGACTCTCTTCTACTCTGGCATTGCCCGCGGTGAGAGGCAGGGCTGGTGTGGGCTTGCTCATAGCTCCCCAGCTCAGCCGCCATGTGTTGGAGTTTTCCCCGTTGAATGAGAGGGTCACGTCCCTGCGCCTTCAGGTTGGGGACAGGTCTCTCACTGTTGTTTCGGCCTATGGGCCGAACAGCAGTGTAGTGTACCTGGCCTTCTTGGAGTCCCTGGGAGGGGCTGGAAAGTGCTCCAACTGGGGACTCCGTCATTCTGCTGGGAGACTTTAACGCTCACGTGGGCGGCGACAGTGACACCTGGAGGGGCGTGATTGGGAGGAATGGCCTCCCTGATCTGAACCCGAGCGGTGTTTTGTTATTGGACTTCTGTGCTAGTCACAGTTTGTCCATAACAAACACCATGTTCAAGCACAAGGGTGTCCATCAGTGCACGTGGCACCAGGACACCCTAGGCCGGTGGTCGATGATCGACTTTGTTGTCGTGTCATCTGACCTTCGGCCGTGTGTCTTGGACACTCGGGTGAAGAGAGGGGCTGAGCTGTCAACTGATCACCACCTGGTGGTGAGTGGGATCCGCTGGCGGAGGAGGAGGCCGGACAGACTCGGCAGGCCCAAACATATTGTGAGGTCTGTTGGGAACGTCTGGCTGAGCCTCCTGTCAGAGGGGTCTTCAACTCCCACCTCCGGGAGAGCTTCAACCAGATCCCGAGGGAGGTTGGAGACATTGAGTCCGAGTGGACCATGTTCTCCACCTCTATTGTCGATGCAGCCGTCAGGAGCTGTGGCCGTAAGGTCTCTGGTGCCTGTCGTGGCGGCAACCCCCGAACCCGGTAGTGGACACCGGAAGTAAGGGATGCCGTCAGGCTGAAGAAGGAGTCCTATCGAGCCTGGTTGGCTTGTGGGACTCCCGAGGCAGCTCGGTCGGCCTCAAAGAGATTCTGGCAAACCGTCCGCCGCCTCAGGAGGGGGAAGCAGTTCTTCACCAACACTGTTTACAGTGGAGGTGGGGAGCTGTTGACCTCGACTGGGGATGTTGTCGGGCGGTGGAAGGAATACTTTGAGGATCTCCTCAATCCCACCGACACGTCTTCCGTTGAGGAAGCAGAGGTTGGGGACTCAGAGGAGAATTCATCCATCACCCAAGCTGAAGTCACCGAGGTGGTTAAAAAGCTCCTCGGTGGCAAGGCACCGGGTGTGGATGAGATTCGCCCTGAGTACCTCAAGTCCCTGGATGTTGTGGGGCTGTCGTGGCTGACACGTCTCTGCAACATCGCGTGGCGGTCGGGGACAGTGCCTCTGGACTGGCAGACCGAGGTGTTGGTCCCTCTTTTCAAGAAGGGGGACCGGAGGGTGTGTTCCAACTACAGGGGGTGCTCTGGAAGTACAGGGTCCGAGGCTCTTTGTTAAGGGCTGTCCGGTCCCTGTACAACCGGAGCAGGAGTTTGGTTCGCATTGCCGGTTGTAAGTCAGACCTGTTCCCAGTGCATGTTGGACTCCGGCAGGGCTGCCCTTTGTCACCGGTTCTGTTCATAATTTTTATGGACAGATTTTCTAGGCGCAGCCAAGAGTGGGTGTCAGGTTTGGGGACCACAGGATTTCATCTCTGCTTTTCGCAGATGATGTTGTCCTGTTGGCTTCATCAAACCAGGACCTTCAGCGTGCACTAGGACGGTTTGCAGCCGAGTGTGAAGCGGCTGGGATGAGAATCAGCTCCTCCAAGTCCGAGGCCATGGTTCTCGACCGGAAAAGGGTGGCTTGCCCTCTCCAGGTCGGAGGAGAGTTCCTGCCTCAAGTGGAGGAGTTTAAGTATCTTGGGGTCTTGTTCACGAGTGAGGGAAGGATGGAGCGTGAGATCGACAGGTGGATCGGTGCAGCGTCTGCAGTAATGTAGTCGTTGTATCGGTCTGTTGTGGTAAAGAAGGAGCTGAGTCGAAAGGCAAAGCTCTCGATTTACCGGTCGATCTACGTTCCTACTCTCACCTATGTTCCTACTCTCACCTATGGTCATGAGCTTTGGGTCATGACCAAAAGGACAAGATCCCGGATACAAACGGCCGAAATGAGTTTCCTCCGCAGGGTGGCTGGGCGCTCCCTTAGAGATAGGGTGAGGAGCTCGGTTACCCGGGAGGAGCTCGGAGTAGAGCCGCTGCTCCTCCACATCGAGAGGAGCCAGCTGAGGTGGCTCGGGCATCTGTTCCGGATGCCTCCTGGACGCCTCCCTGGGGAGGTGTTCCGGGCATGTCCCACCGGGCGGAGGCCCCGGGGAAGACCTAGGACACGCTGGAGGGACTATGTCTCTCGGCTGGCCTGGGAACGCCTTGGGGTTCCTCCTGAGGAGCTGGAGGAAGTGTCCGGGGAGAGGGATGTCTGGGTGTCCCTGCTTAGACTGCTGCCTCCGCGACCCGGCCCCGGATAAAGCGGAAGAAGATGGATGGATGGATGGATGGAACTGTGTATCATCCGCAGTGAAAATTAATGCCATGTTTTCTGATTCTGTTTCCTAAAGGCAGCATGTAAAGCATGAACAGAATGGGTCCAAGTACTGAGCCTTGAGGCACTCCATAGCTAACTTTACTGCACTGTGAGGAATGTTCATTTACACTAACAAACTGGTACCTGTCTGATAAGTATGATTTAAACCAGCAGGGGGCGCTCCTCTGACCTCTATGTCACAGTCTTTCCATGTTACAGCTTTGGCTCTGAGCTGATCGTAGGAGAATTTTATTTAATTTGTCTCTAATACTTGTGATTTTGTTGTTAAAAATGTAAGAAAGTGTTGCCAGCTGAGAGTAACAGGGATACAGGGTTCTACTGAGCTGTGACTGGTGTCAGCCTGGCTACAGCGCTCAACACAAACCTAGGGTTGTTCCTGTTTTCTTCTATTAAAGTTGAATAGTATCTGGTTTTGGCCTCATGCAGAGATTTGTTATAATTTAAAAGACTATATTTCCAGGCATTCAGAGACTGCTCTGAGCTGCAGTGACAGAGCCATAGCCTTTCTAATTTACAGGTTGCTTGTTTAAGGGATAACCATCCCTCGATCACGTGACCGGGTCACATGATCAGTCCCAGCTCTCTGCCAATGTACATTCTTCTCTTGCACAACAACAACAACAACAACAACAACAATAATAATAATAATAATAATAATAATAATGATAATAATAATAATAATAATAATAATAAAAGTCCAGGTCCAGGACACGTCCAGGACAGGTCCAGGACAGGTACAGGACACGTCCAGGACACGTCCAGGACAGGTCCAGGACAGGTCCAGGACAGGTCCAGGACACGTCCAGGACATGTCCAGGGTGTTGGGTCTAACAGAGTCTGAGTGCTGCTGGATCAGATTAGTCCCATTATCCCAGGTCTAACTGGATTATCCTGGATCACAGCATCCTAATGTAATCAGAGGGTTTTCTGAGGCGCCTAAGAGTCTCACACCAGGACTTCTCTCCAGACCCGGGCTGAGACCAGGTCTAAAACCAGGACCAGATCTTGTTGTCCCCTGGTGTTGAGCTGAGGGTCAGGGTCCGGTCTTCGGTTTGTTTCTGTTTTTGTCTGAACTGAGACCGAGACTTAGACCAGGACTTCATCTGCTCCTCATCCTAATACTAGAAACCGGACTGAGACTGAGACTTAGACCAGGACTTAGACCAGGACTTCATCTGCTCCTGATCTTAATCCTAGAAACAAGATTGAGTTCTTTTTTTACCTTTAGCTCAGTAACATTTTACAACAGACTTTGTCTTTATTTGGATTAATTTGATATTTTAATACCATTCCTCCTCGCTCACAGAGATTCTTCAGGATGAGGGTTAAATTCCCTAAACCCCCTCGCTCTCACAGAGAGTCCTCAGGGTGAGGATTATCATGAAGTCAGAATCCTAAAGGTCTGAGTCAGAACCCAGATGTGTAGGTGCTAACCCAGATGTGTAGGTGCTAACCCAGAGGTTTTAGTGCTAACCCAGATGTGTAGGTGCTAACCCAGAGGTTTTAGTGCTAACCCAGATGTGTAGGTGCTAACCCAGAGGTTTTAGTGCTAACCCAGATGTGTTAGTGCTAACCCAGATGTGTAGGTGCTAACCCAGATGTGTAGGTGCTAACCCAGATGTGTTGGTGCTAACCCAGTTGTGTAGGGGCTAACCCAGATGTGTTGGTGCTAACCCAGATGTGTAGGTGCTAACCCAGATGTGTAGGTGCTAACCCAGAATTGTTGGTGCTAACCCAGATGTGTTAGTGCTAACCCAGATGTGTAGGTGCTAACCCAGATGTGTAGGTGCTAACCCAGATGTGTAGGTGCTAACCCAGATGTGTAGGTGCTAACCCAGGTGTGTTGGTGCTAACCCAGATGTGTAGGTGCTAACCCAGATGCGTAGGTGCTAACCCAGATGTGTAGGTGCTAACCCAGATGTGTTGGTGCTAACCCAGATGTGTAGGGGCTAACCCAGATGTGTTGGTGCTAACCCAGATGTGTAGGTGCTAACCCAGATGTGTAGGTGCTAACCCAGAATTGTTGGTGCTAACTCAGATGTGTAGGTGCTAACCCAGATGTGTTAGTGCTAACCCAGATGTGTAGGTGCTAACCCAGATGTGTTAGTGCTAACCTAGAGGTGTTAGTGCTAACCCAGATGTGTTAGTGCTAACCCAGATGTGTAGGTGCTAACCCAGATGTGTAGGTGCTAACCCAGAATTGTTGGTGCTAACTCAGATGTGTTGGTGCTAACCCAGATGTGTAGGTGCTAACCCAGATGTGTTAGTGCTAACCCAGATGTGTAGGTGCTAACCCAGAGGTTTTAGTGCTAACCCAGATGTGTTAGTGCTAACCCAGATGTGTTAGTGCTAACCCAGATGTGTTGGTGCTAACCCAGATGTGTAGGTGCTAACCCAGATGTGTTAGTGCTAACCCAGATGTGTAGGTGCTAACCCAGATGTGTAGGTGCTAACCCAGATGTGTAGGTGCTAACTTAGGTGTGTTGGTGCTAACCCAGATGTGTAGGTGCTAACCCAGATGCGTAGGTGCTAACCCAGATGTGTAGGTGCTAACCCAGATGTGTTGGTGCTAACCCAGATGTGTAGGGGCTAACCCAGATGTGTTGGTGCTAACCCAGATGTGTAGGTGCTAACCCAGATGTGTTAGTGCTAACCTAGAGGTGTTAGTGCTAACCCAGATGTGTTAGTGCTAACCCAGATGTGTAGGTGCTAACCCAGATGTGTAGGTGCTAACCCAGAATTGTTGGTGCTAACTCAGATGTGTAGGTGCTAACCCAGATGTGTAGGTGCTAACCCAGATGTGTTAGTGCTAACCCAGATGTGTAGGTGCTAACCCAGAGGTTTTAGTGCTAACCCAGATGTGTAGGTGCTAACCCAGATGTGTAGGTGCTAACCCAGAATTGTTGGTGCTAACTCAGATGTGTTGGTGCTAACCCAGATGTGTAGGTGCTAACCCAGATGTGTTAGTGCTAACCCAGATGTGTAGGTGCTAACCCAGATGTGTTAGTGCTAACCCAGATGTGTAGGTGCTAACCCAGAGGTTTTAGTGCTAACCCAGATGTGTTAGTGCTAACCCAGATGTGTTAGTGCTAACCCAGATGTGTAGGTGTTAACCCAGATGTGTAGGTGCTAACCCAGATGTGTTGGTGCTAACCCAGATGTGTTGGTGCTAACCCAGATGTGTAGGTGCTAACCCAGATGTGTTGGTGCTAACCCAGATGTGTAGGTGCTAACCCAGATGTGTTGGTGCTAACCCAGATGTGTCAGCGCTAACCCAGTAGGTGCTAACCCAGATGTGTTGGTGCTAACCCAGATGTGTAGGTGTTAACCCAGATGTGTAGGTGCTAACCCAGATGTGTTGGTGCTAACCCAGATGTGTTGGTGCTAACCCAGATGTGTAGGTGCTAACCCAGATGTGTTGGTGCTAACCCAGATGTGTAGGTGCTAACCCAGATGTGTTGGTGCTAACCCAGATGTGTCAGCGCTAACCCAGTAGGTGCTAACCCAGATGTGTTGGTGCTAACCCAGATGTGTTGGTGCTAACCCAGAGGTGTTGGTGCTAACACAGATGTGTTGGTGCTAACCCAGATGTGTCAGCACTCACCCAGTAGGTGCTAACCCAGATGTGTTGATGCTAACCCAGATGTGTTAGTGCTAACCCAGATGTGTTAGTGCTAACCCAGATGTGTTGGTGCTAACCCAGATGTGTAGGTGCTAACCCAGTTGTGTAGGTGCTAACCCAGATGTGTTAGCGCTAACCCAAATGTATTAGTGCTAACCCAGATGTGTAGGTGCTAACCTAGATGTGTTAGCGCTAACCCAAATGTATTAGTGCTAACCCAGATGTGTTGGTGCTAACCCAGATGTGTTAGTGCTAACCCAGATGTGTTGGTGCTAACCCAGATGTGTTGGTGCTAACCCAGAGGTGTTGGTGCTAACACAGATGTGTTGGTGCTAACCCAGATGTGTCAGCACTAACCCAGTAGGTGCTAACCCAGAATTGTTGGTGCTAACCCAGATGTGTTGGTGCTAACCCAGAATTGTTGGTGCTAACCCAGATGTGTTGGTGCTAACCCAGAATTGTTGGTGCTAACCCAGATGTGTTGGTGCTAACCCAGAGGTGTTGGTGCTAACACAGATGTGTTGGTGCTAACCCAGATGTGTCAGCACTAACCCAGTAGGTGCTAACCCAGATGTGTTGATGCTAACCCAGATGTGTTAGTGCTAACTCAGATGTGTTAGTGCTAACCCAGATGTGTTGGTGCTAACCCAGATGTGTAGGTGCTAACCCAGTTGTGTAGGTGCTAACCCAGATGTGTTAGCGCTAACCCAAATGTATTAGTGCTAACCCAGATGTGTAGGTGCTAACCCAGATGTGTTAGCGCTAACCCAAATGTATTAGTGCTAACCCAGATGTGTAGGTGCTAACCTAGATGTGTTAGCGCTAACCCAAATGTATTAGTGCTAACCCAGATGTGTAGGTGCTAACCTAGATGTGTTAGCGCTAACCCAAATGTATTAGTGCTAACCCAGATGTGTTGGTGCTAACCCAGATGTGTTAGTGCTAACCCAAATGTGTTGGTGCTAACCCAGATGTGTTGGTGCTAACCCAGAGGTGTTGGTGCTAACACAGATGTGTTGGTGCTAACCCAAATGTGTCAGCACTAACCCAGTAGGTGCTAACCCAGAATTGTTGGTGCTAACCCAGATGTGTTGGTGCTAACCCAGAATTGTTGGTGCTAACCCAGATGTGTTGGTGCTAACCCAGAGGTGTTGGTGCTAACACAGATGTGTTGGTGCTAACCCAGATGTGTCAGCACTAACCCAGTAGGTGCTAACCCAGATGTGTTGATGCTAACCCAGATGTGTTAGTGCTAACCCAGATGTGTTAGTGCTAACCCAGATGTGTTGGTGCTAACCCAGATGTGTAGGTGCTAACCCAGTTGTGTAGGTGCTAACCCAGATGTGTTAGCGCTAACCCAAATGTATTAGTGCTAACCCAGATGTGTAGGTGCTAACCTAGATGTGTTAGCGCTAACCCAAATGTATTAGTGCTAACCCAGATGTGTAGGTACTAACCTAGATGTGTTAGCGCTAACCCAAATGTATTAGTGCTAACCCAGATGTGTTGGTGCTAACCCAGATGTGTAGGTGCTAACCCAGATGTGTTGGTGCTAACCCAGATGTGTAGGTGCTAACCCAGATGTGTTGGTGCTAACCCAGATGTGTCAGCGCTAACCCAGTAGGTGCTAACCCAGATGTGTTGGTGCGAACCCAGATGTGTTGGTGCTAACCCAGAGGTGTTGGTGCTAACACAGATGTGTTGGTGCTAACCCAGATGTGTCAGCACTAACCCAGTAGGTGCTAACCCAGATGTGTTGATGCTAACCCAGATGTGTTAGTGCTAACCCAGATGTGTTAGTGCTAACCCAGATGTGTTGGTGCTAACCCAGATGTGTAGGTGCTAACCCAGATGTGTAGGTGCTAACCCAGATGTGTTAGCGCTAACCCAAATGTATTGGTGCTAACCCAGATGTGTAGGTGCTAACCTAGATGTGTTAGCGCTAACCCAAATGTATTAGTGCTAACCCAGATGTGTTGGTGCTAACCCAGATGTGTTAGTGCTAACCCAGATGTGTTGGTGCTAACCCAGATGTGTTGGTGCTAACCCAGAGGTGTTGGTGCTAACACAGATGTGTTGGTGCTAACCCAGATGTGTCAGCACTAACCCAGTAGGTGCTAACCCAGAATTGTTGGTGCTAACCCAGATGTGTTGGTGCTAACCCAGAATTGTTGGTGCTAACCCAGATGTGTTGGTGCTAACCCAGATGTGTTGGTGCTAACTCAGTAGGTGCTAACCCAGAATTGTTGGTGCTAACCCAGATGTGTTGGTGCTAACCCAGATGTGTTGGTGCTAACCCAGATGTGTCAGCACTAACACAGTAGGTGCTAACCCAGAATTGTTGGTGCTAACCCAGATGTGTTGGTGCTAACCCAGAGTTGTTGGTGCTAACCCAGATGTGTTGGTGCTAACCCAGATGTGTTGGTGCTAACCCAGATGTGTTGGTGCTAACCCAGATGTGTCAGCACTAACCCAGTAGGTGCTAACCCAGAATTGTTGGTGCTAACCCAGATGTGTTGGTGCTAACCCAGAGTTGTTGGTGCTAACCCAGATGTGTTGGTGCTAACCCAAATGTGCCTCAGGATCTGTCCTCAGGGTCAGTTTTTGTGGATTTGCTCAGCTGTGCTTTGTCTGAGCGCAGCCCTGAGCCTGGAGCCTCAGCATAAACCCACACAGGCGACCTGCTTCAGGGCCTCACCCACCAGTTGAGATTTTCTGCAGTAGACCACATTCTGAGCACAGGGAGCGGAGGGAGGAGAGAGAGGAGAGCTGACGACATCACCCCTACCTCTCCCCTTCCTGAAGGGGGCGGAGCCTGAGGCGATGATGTCATGTTACCGTGGAAACAGCCTTCATCCAGATTTACACCGAGATTCACACAGCAACCGGAACCGGAGGAAACGAACGAGGCCCGGAGACAGGAGGAGACAGGAGGAGACAGGAGCAGACAGGAGGAGACAGGAGGAGACAGGAGCAGACAGGAGGAGACAGGAGGAGACAAGACACGAGGAGGTAAAGGAGAAACACCTGCATAGAACCAGGAGGACTCAAACAAGGAAACGACCGGGAAGTATCAGGAGGAGGCCAGGGGAGGAAGAGGAGAGGACACAAGGAAGCAGCGAGGAGAGGCAAGAGATAAGGAGGCACCTGCAGAATTAGGAGGACACAAGGTGAAGACTCAAGGAGAGGACAGGAGGAGAGGACACAAGGAGAGGACAGGAGGAGAGGACACAAAGAGAGGACACAAAGAGAGGACACAAGGAGAGGACACAAGGAGAGGACACAAGGAGAGGAGGAGAGAAGAGGCTGAGAGGACAGGAGGAGAGGACAAAAGGAGAGGACAAAAAGAGAGGACACAAGGAGAGGACACAAGGAGAGGAGAGGAGGAGAGAAGAGGAGGAGAGGAAATAAGGAGAGGGCAGAAGGAAAAAAAGAGAGGAGAGGACAGGAGGAGAGGACAAAAGGAGAGGACACAAGGAGAGGAGAGGAGGAGAGAAGAGGCTGAGAGGACAAAAGGAGAGGACAGAAGGAGAAAAAGAGAGGAGTGGACAGAAGGAGAGGACAGAAGAGGAAAAGGCGAGGAGGAGAGGACAGAACAAGAACACAGGAGGAGAGGACAAGAGGAAAGAAGGAGAGGACAGAAGGAGAGGACGGGGGAAAGGACAGGAGGAGAGGACAGGAGAGGACAGGGGGAGAGGACAGAAGGAGAGGACAGGGGGAAAGGACAGGGGGAGAGGACAGAAGGAGAGGACAGGGGGAAAGGACAGGAGGAGAGGACAGGAGAGGACAGGAGAGGACAGGGGGAGAGGACAGAAGGAGAGGACAGAAGGAGAGGACAGGGGGAAAGGACAGGAGGAGAGGACAGGAGAGGACAGGGGGAGAGGACAGAAGGAGAGGGCAGGGGGAAAGGACAGGAGGAGAGGACAGGAGAAGACAGGGGGAAAGGACAGGAGGAGAGGACAGGAGAGGACAGGGGGAGAGGACAGAAGGAGAGGACAGAAGGAGAGGACAGGGGGAAAGGACAGGAGGAGAGGACAGGAGAGGACAGGGGGAGAGGACAGAAGGAGAGGACAGGGGGAAAGGACAGGAGGAGAGGACAGAAGGAGAGGACAGGGAGAAAGGACAGGAGGAGAGGACAGAAGGAGAGGACAGGGGGAAAGGACAGGAGGAGAGGACAGAAGGAGAGGACGGGGGAAAGGACAGGAGGAGAGGACAGGGGGAGAGGACAGGAGGAGACAGGAGGAACATATATAATTCCTATCTTTTTGTCCCAGTCTTACAGCAGCAGTGTCCTTTGTGGACAGCACAGACGACCAAAGACAACGTCCCAGGCCCCAGAAGAGACAGAAGACAGAGGAGACAGAGGACAGAGGAGACAGAAGACAGAGGAGACAGAGGAGACAGAAGACAGAGGAGACAGAGGAGACAGAAGACTTCTTCAGGAGCAAACAATGGAAAGAAAGTAAGGAGACAAAGATCAAATTGAGGACTGTAAACTAATGAATGAGTGGTGAGTGAGTGAATGAGTGAATGAATGCATAATTTAACAAGTGAACAAGTGAATGAGTGAATGAATGGATAGATGATTTAACAAGTGAACAAGTGAATGAATGAATGAATGGATAGATGATTTAACAAGTGAACAAGTGAATGAATGAATGGATAGATGATTTAACAAGTGAACAAGTGAATGAGTGAATGAATGGATAATTTAACAAGTGAACAAGTGAATGAGTGAATGAATGGATAGATGATTTAACAAGTGAACAAGTGAATGAGTGAATGAATGGATGATTTAACAAGTGAACAAGTGAATGAATGAATAAATGGATAGATGATTTAACAAGTGAACAAGTGAACAAGTGAATGAATGGATAGATGATTTAACAAGTGAACAAGTGAATGAATGGATGATTTAACAAGTGAACAAGTGAATGAGTGAATGAGTGAATGAATGGATGATTTAACAAGTGAACAAGTGAATGAATGGATAGATGATTTAACAAGTGAACAAGTGAATGAGTGAATGAAAGCCCAAACACTGGTCTGAGGCCCTGTCCCAGTACTCGCACACTTGTGTCAGATGTGCGTTAGCTGAGTGTGTCCCAGTTCTCTTCGTTTGGAACCAAACTTCGCTGCGCGCTTCCTGTCAGTGTGGATCAGTGCGGACTTCGCTGAAGTTTATTACCCATAATGCATTTGTTTCTTAGCAACTTAGCAGTGAGCACTAGCTGTCAAAAATAAAAAGCAATGCAATAACAACTCAACTGATGGAAATGTTAAATGAAAGTGCCTCATGTGCAGGTAACAACACACGTCTGAGCTTTCTGTGACAAAATGATCCTCTTACCAACCGTTATTAACTTTCAGATAAATCTGATTTAATACAACTTTTCATTCATCAGCAGTGATGGATCTCTTCTGTTATTTTGTGGACTTTGATCTGCTTACCTCTATCCATCGGAGACTCACTCCCAGGTTTGCGGATACAATATACTCGTGATGTAATATTGCAATTGAATACAAATCGGCCGGTCAGTCGAATACGGCCAGATGTTAAACTTGATTGCATTTGAAGAGATGTCAGCGAGAAATCTCCAGGATTACAGAGAAATAAAAGAAGGAAGCGAGGAAAAAGGGGAGGCGTCAGGCTACGACTCAGTAGTCAACAACCTGTCCGCGTTCCCCTCCCATCTGTTATTTTTGGAAATGTACAGATCCTGCGGAACAAACTTGATGAAGTTCAGGGAAACGTTTGTTTCCTACAGGATTACAGAAACTGTTGCGTGATAGCTTTCACTGAGTCGTGGCTTACAGAACGGGATTCGGACAATGATCTGTTTATAGACGGATTTGGAATTCCGTTTCGCCGGGATCGCTTGTCGGAGGTGACGGGAAAGTTTGGCAGAGGGGGCGTGTGCCTCTGTGTCAACAAGTGCTACTGTACCTCTGTAACTGTCAGAGAAAGCTTTTGTCAGTTTCTCTTCGTCTTCGTCTTCGTCTTTTATTTACCCCAGTTATTTATAACAACAGTGTTTACTCCTCCCAAAGCAAATCCTGCCACTGCAGATGTGGTGCAAAAACTACACACTATTTCACCTGATGCCCCAAATTTTATACTTGGTGACTTCAATCATGTGTCCTTGAAGAGGTCATTAAAAACCTTCTATCAATATGTCACCTGCCCGACCAGGAAGGAAAAAACTCTGGATCTCTGTTCTGGAACAGTTAAATATAAATCAGTATGGCTGCCTCCTCTAGGCTCAGCTGACCATAACTGTGTGCTCTTTCTCCCTACTTATAAAACTGTTTTAAAAAGGGAAAAAGTTCAAAAGAAGGATAAGAAAAAAAGGTTAAAATCTGGTCTGAGGAATCCATTGCTTGCTTGCAAGGATGCTTTGATTTTAATGATTGGGAAATGTTTAAAGGCTCATGTGCAAGTATTGATGAACTGAGCTGTTATTTTGTGAAAGTGTTGTTGTTCCCACTAAAACCATCAAAGTTTACCATAATAATAGACCCTGGATGTCAGGAGCAGTTAAAAATAGTAGAGGAAGAAAATGTCCCTTAACCTAGGTGAGCCTTCACAAATAGAAGCAGCCAAACGAGAGGCAAAATTTTAAATTCTCAGAGCTAAACAAAAATATAAATCTCAAGTAGAGGACAAGCTGGCACAAAAGAACTTGGGCTCAGCCTGGAATGGCATGAAGACTATTGCTGGCAATCAGAAGAGGAAAAACAATATTACTATTGATGGTTTTGATTCAAATTTGCAACTTGCTAATGCTTTTAATGCATTTGATCTCAGATTTGACCAATTTGACTTCAGTGAGGAGGTGAAGGGTCTTAAGGCTAAACTAAAAGACAGTCAGCATCTGGCCGTTGAGCAGAGCGATGTAGAAAGGTCACTCCTCTCTTAGGACCAACAAAAGCCCTGGGCCAGATAAACTCTGTGGTACCCTATTAAAGTGCTGTGCGAGACAACTGAGTTCTGTTTTTTGCCATATTTTTAACATGTCTTTGGCTCTACAGAGGGAACCTAATCTGTGTAAGCAAGTACTGATTGTATCTGTTCCTAAAGCAAGTAGACCAAAGATTTTTAATGATTTTAGGGTAGTTGCACTCACTTTGCTAATCATGAAGTCATTTGTAAAGCTGGTGAAGTCTGACCTTTTAAAGAAAACAGAGCATCTCCTGGACACAATGCTGTTTGCTTACAGGGCTCATAGAGGAGTTGAGGATGCTATAATCACTCTGTTAAACCTTTTGTTCAAACACTTGGAGGGGAGCAAAACCCACACTAGATTATCTTTTATTGACTTTTCTTCTGCTTTTAACTCAATCCAACCTCACATTTTAGCAACAAGATTAAGTGAGCATTTTAACCGAGTCCTAATTTAATGGGTTGGATCTTAAATTTTTTATCTGAAAGAATACAGACAGTGAAAGTGAATGGCAGTTCATCAGATACACTCTGCTCCAACACTGGAGCTCCTCAGGGCTGCGTCCTCTCAACTTAACTTTTTATCGTCTACACAAACATGTGTCAGGGTATATATGAGAACAGGTATGTCCTGAAATTTGCCGACGATACAGTGATTGTCAGTCTCCTTCACGATAATGAATCTGGCCATGGCCCAGTAATTAATGATTTTATCAGCTGGTGCGATGATTCTTTCTTGGGTTTAAATGTATTCAAAACTAAGGATATGTGTGTGGATTTTAGGAAGCAGGCTCCCACTCAGGATCCTACCGTTATCAAAGGCCAGCCAGTAGAGTGTGTGGAAAACTATAAGTATCTGGGCACCCTCCTTGATTCTGATCTCAGTTTTAAAGAGAACTCTGAGATTGTTTGTAAAAAGGGTCACCAGCATTTGTTCTGTTTTACCCCCAATTCACACCAAAGCAGCAGCAGCGCGTAACAGCAGCGTCACGTCAGACGCGAGTGAATCGCTTTCTGTTTTAGTCAGTCTGATAATTCACACCGGGGACGTCATATGCGCATCTTACGACCAACTCGCTGCGACGCTACTCTCAAATTAGATTGGAGTTCTATTTTTCCAGTGTCTCCGCGTTGACTGGCAGCGCTACAGCCGGAGAAACACAGGAAACAGGCACCAAGTGTCAAAATAAACTTCTGCTACACTTTCAAAATAAAGGTTTTCTAAATGTATGACTGACGTAAACATCGTGCATCGCACCAAAGACTTCAGTGAATGTTGCACCATGGGCGACGAGAAGTTAATTCTTGAGGTGGACAACTTTAACATACTTTAAGACACAAAAAGATTGTACTTCTACTTCTAGCACGATAGTAGTACTGTTGTCTGATCGCCAAGTGAGCTCAATTAAAAAAAAGCATAATTGATCACGTACGTATCTAAAGTACATTTTATTCAAACAAAAATAGTTTGGTATAAATCAGTTCAGAATATTTCTGCTTAACCATTTGAAGAAGCAAGAATATCCACCAATTATAGGAATGAAGTTGGTAAACCAGGGAGTAGATCCACAGATGCGCCGGTCCAAACGCAGCTCTGACGCTTTCGGTGTGAATTGACATTTTTGAAAAGACGCACATAAAATGATCTGCTGCTGCAACGCCCTCGTGACGTTTTCGGTGTGAATTTGGGGTTAGGAAATTGGCCCGGTCCAACATTGATGCTACTATGCTGATTCTCTTTTACCGGGCTTTTATTGAACCTCTGTTGTCCTTTTGTATTGTGGCCTGCTCTGAGAGACAAAATCTCTCTCCAGCAGGTTGTGGGCCGGCAGACTCGAGGAAAAGCCCCAGCTCAGCCGTCAGAGTTTTATTCTACGCAGCTTCAGCGTAAGGTCAGCTTCATTCTTCTGGACTGTAAACAGCCGCTGCAGAGGGATTTCCAGCTCCATCGCTCTGGACAACAATACGTGGTTCCTAAAGGGCGAGCCAAGCCTTACAGGGACAGGGGGGCGATTGCACAGGAGAGGCTTGGGAGATGGATTTACTCTCACTCACCTTTGAGCACTTTAGGCTCCTGTAGAAAAGCAGGAGACAATAAGCACTTTCTTGTAGGCTGTAGTAGGTCATTGAGTGTGCATGTGTGCCTGTTTTAGTAATGTGTTTTTATTTTATTTTTATTGTTATTTGTCTTGGAATGTTGCAATCCCTTCTGCAAACAAATTTACCATTGGGTACTTATAAAGAAACTTTGAACCTTCAACCTTGAAAAGACAGCGCTGTTTATTCTATTAAATGTTTTTACCTGGGGACTTTCATAGCACGAGTGGACTTTCCCAGTTCTCCTTTTAAACCCCCCTGCACCCCTCGTGCACTTTCAGAAAATTTGCACTTCAACAAAGTGTGTAGTGCGTAGTGCGGGTATTGGGACCGGGTTTTAGTTTGGACCAAGCAACGTTCAGCCATTTTTATTTGTGGTCAACAATGAATCATGGGAAATGTAGTCCAGGTCTAAACTGTTTTCATTTGGTTAATGCTGATCATGCCTCTGTATGTTTCCACAGGGACTGAGTGAGAATGGACACATGAGCCGAACTGGTCCTGGCCCAGGTCCTGATTCAGGTCAGTGCTGTTTATTTATTGTCTATAAATGTATTTGGCATAGTAGGATATCAGAACACCTAAAACCATGCAGGGAATGACTGCTTTTCTGGCAAAACACATTACTGAACACTACAATCTTACCCTGTTTTAGATATTTTGGTGATCATGCAAGTTTCTGAGGTTATATGCATAGAAATGCAAACCTGTAAATTCATACACATTGATGTTTATTGATATTTAGGCATAGATGAAGTTTAGAGACCTGCACAGGACTGACTTATCAATCCCGCTCCCGCCCGCTCCTGAAGCTTCGCTGACCGCTCCCGTCTCAGTCCCGACGTCTCCCATGGCCTGACCGCCCAAGGGATTCTCATGGGTCCCGGCGAAATTTTAATATGGCAGGGTTTTCCACGTGAGCAGTGGCGTGTCCGCTTGTTCTGACACACGCCACAGACACACACACAGCGTTCAGGAGATGAGCAGAAAGCTAACGGGTGTTTTATGCTCTGTTAAAGCTCTGGGTTCATGTGCTGTGTTTGTTATTGGGCCACAGATCCTGAGTCTCACACTGCGGAGGATAAAAAGCGTTGCTCCCAGTTTCACTCTCCATGCACAGCTGCCTTTTTACTTTCTCCGCGGCTCTACACAGCGGCATGTTACCGTAATGCCTCGTGTAAGCACCACACTTGCCCACATTTAGATTTGACTGCTACCGTAAAGACTAGTCTAAACATTCACTCAAAAATCTTGTGATGCTCGGCACCCGTCATGTTTTGCTTGCCCGCTCCCGCACGAGACCACATCAATACCACCCGATCCCGAAGAGTTTGGTCCGGGTCTCGCGGGACCCATGGGATTTCCCGCCTGCTGCAGGTCTCTAATGCAGTTTGCCTTGTGGGGAACTTTGTTTCTGCCAGAAATGCAGTGTAAAAGTAAAAACTTGTTTAACACATAACAACTGTAATGGATTAAAATTGAAATAATATAATTTATAATATTATATTACTAACCCTACTACTCTGGATAATGCCCCAAACTTGATTATAGCTGGCATTCTGAAATTAATTCTACCCTCAACCCTAACCATAACCCTGGAGATTAAACAAGACATTATTAAAACACACTTTATTCTTAAAACTAGATTCTAAAAGTAAACCTCAGTAGCCTGTGCAGCCAGCCTCTCCTATTTTCTTCTCTAAAGCAGGACAGTCTGGTTCCTCTCTTGGCGCGAACCATTTCTCCTTGGTTGATTTGGAACTGGTCTATCACAGACTTTTATCTGCATCGCATTGTTAAGGCTTAACTAAAAGGACCCAAGTGTTGACACAAGACTGAAGAGAAGGTAAGTATTTATTGTCCAAAATTGTAGGAGGAAAGCTGGATCTTTGGAGGAGCAGGTAAAGGCAGATCTCTGGATGGATATGTGGCTGGAGTCTTCAAAAACAGGCAGGTACTAAAAAAAACAGGAGACGAGGGTAAATAACAGTATTTTCAGATTACGTACAAAAATACTCAAACAGAGTGGCCAAGTCCTGTTCACCGTCAGGCTGAAGGAACAATCTGGCAGAGTCTGTCTGGAGAGCTGGATTCAAGTAGCAGCAGCTTGATTGAAGATGAGCAACAGGTGAGTCTGGTTGCAGCAGCCAGGAGACTCCGCCCACACACATACACACAGGGAAAAGAAGGGAGGGGAAAAAGAAACAGGGAAGCCAGAGTCACAGCCAAATGCAGAAGCTAATCTCCGATCAGAAATAACCAAGACGTGAGCTAATTTCATAACAATGGGCTTCTGATGGTCTCCCCGTTCAGAAAAAAGCACAGAGCTGCTCAGAATATGCCGTATTCTGATGTTTTATGAAAACTGGCAATTCAGTTCCATTCAGATTTATTTGTACAGCCCAATATCACAACAAAAGTCGCCTCAAAGGCTTCACAAACAGTTGATCAAACATAAACACACAATCAGACTTAACACACAATCAGCACAAACAATAACTACACTAAACTAAACAGACCCAGGACACTCCTGTCCTTAGACCCTCCTTCTCGGTAAGGAAAAACTCCCAAAAAAACCCAGCTACGGGAAAAAAGAAGAAACCTTATGGAGCCCATATTGAAGGAGAGATCCTCTCCCAGGACGGACAGGCAATGCATCTAGGAGTTAGTTCATTAGTTCATCTATAGGATCATAGATCAGCTCTGTAAGGATTCATCCAGACGAGAGTGGGTGAGATAGGTTGAGGAAGTCCATAGGATGCAGCAGGTGGCCTCATCCAGACAGGTGAGTGGGCGAGATAGGTCCAGGAGATCCAGGCTGCAGCAGGTGGCCTCATCCAGACAGGTGAGTGGGTGAGGGAGATCCGGGAAATCCTTAGAAGTGAGGTTGAGGGCCCACAGGTCGGGACAGGAGCACAGATGGGGTCAGCTAAGATCCAATCGTCACTGGGACATCTGCCAGCAGCCAGGCATCTGAAACAGTCCCCACTCCCCAGAGGGGAGCGGGAGAGAGGGACAACTTGTGAATAGCAATGAACTGATTGGAGATATAGAGTATTTCATTATATTAATGACAGTGATAGAAGAGGAGCAGCAGATGAAACCAGAGGTCAGAGGTCAGGGCACCATACTTCCCCCAGCTTCTAGCTCCTAGAGCAGCTTAGCTTCAGCTGTGGAGTTAACCCTGTTCCTGGCCTGACCATAAGCTTTCTCACAGAGGAACGTTTTAACCTAACCTTAAATGTAGAGACTGTGTCTGCCTCTAACATGAGCTGGAAGCTGATTCCATAAAACAGGAGCTTGGTAACTAAAGGCTCTACCTCCAACTGTACTTTTAGAAACCCTGGGAACCACTAATAGCCCTGCATTTTGTGAGCGCAGTACTCTGCTTGGTTGGTATGGCTCTATAACATCATTAATGTAGGATGGAGCCTTGTAAGTCAGGAGAAGGATTTTAAACCTAATTCTGAATTCAACTGGAAGCCAGTGAAGTGAAGCTAGCACAGGAGTAATATGTTCTCTCCTGTTAGTTCCTGTTAATAACCTTGCTGCTGCGTTTTGAACAAGCTGAAAACATTTTAATGAGTTTTTAGGGCATGCTGCCAGCAGAGAGTTACAGTAATCCAACCTAGATGTAACAAACGCATGGACAAGTTTTTCTGCATCATTTTTAGATAAAATATTTCTGATTTTGGCGATGTTACATAAGTGAAAAAATGCTGTTTTACAGGCTTGGTTTATATGAGCCTTAAATGATAAATCTTGGTCAAATAAAACTCCTAAGTTTGTCACAGTAGAACTTGAGGCTACACTGACACCGTCCAGGGAGACTCTGGTCAGACAGAGCTCAGCTTTTTGGGGCCTAGTATAATGACCTCTGTTTTTTCTGGGTTTAGGAGGAGATAATTAATTGTCATCCAGGTCTTTATGTCTCTCACACAGGCACTAAGTTTCTCAATGCGGTCATTCTGATCAGGTTTAATTGATAAATACAACTGTGTATCGTCTGCGTAACAGTGAAAATTAATGCCATGTTTTCTGATTCTGTTTCCTAAAGGCAGCATGTAAAGCATGAACAGAATGGGTCCAAGTACTGAGCTTTGAGGCACTCCATAGCTAACTTTACTGCACTGTGAGGAATGTTCATTTACACTGACAAACTGGTACCTATAAGATAAGTAGGATTTAAACCAGCGGAGGGCGGCTCTCAGAAGCGGTTTAATAACTGCATATTTAAAAGACTGTGGCACATAACCTGTTTCTAGGGAGGTAAGATAAGATAAGATAAGATAAGCCTTTATTGTCTCCCAAGGGAGAAATTTGTCTTGGACATCGAAAGAGCGTAAAAACATAGAACAGACATCAGCCAAACATTACCTATAATTTCATATGCAGCAGGTGTTTATTATGTTCAGTATAGATTCATTAATTAGGGGAAGAGTTTCTTTAAAAAGTTTGGTAGGAATTGGGTCTAAAAGACAAGTTGAGGTTTTGGAGGACATAATGACTGATGTTATCTCAGTTTGGTCTACAGCGATGAAGCAGTCTAACGTTACAGATGGTTTTATAGATCCATCATGTTGGTTTGGGTTATGTCAGTGGTGCTTTGTCTCATTTCTCTGATTGGTCTGTCTTTCTGTGATTGTTCCGCCCAAAGAAATGAAACCAAACCATGAAGTATCAGCACTTAGTATCTCATTCAGACGGAAGCAGAATAAACACCTTTTTAGTTAGAGTTTTAATATATTTATGTTTTTATTTTTGTGTGCACAAAAGTCAGAAAAATAATTGAAAATGGCTGAAATGTTGCTTGGTCCTAATCTTTCAAGTAACAAAATATATATTTCACCCTAAATAGCACTAGGCATTCTGCCTCGTAAGTAAGCAATAAATAAGATATTTCCCACTTTGCCTGTCACTTATGCATGTCAACAGTTCTCTTCTCTGATTGGCCAGCTCTGTCTCTACTTTGATTGGTCAGCCCTGTCTCTTAGTCTTAGTCTTGGTCTTGCTCAGGTCTAAAGATGGACTCCCATTCTTGCTCGGTCTTGGTGGACTTCCTGAGGTACGTGGAGGACCTTGGACTCCGGACTTACGATGACCTGGTGATCCAAAACGCCTCCGACATCTCCAGAGAAAGTGACCGAGTCCGGGTCCAGAAGAACCGGGTCTTCATCCAGGAGAAGAGACACCAAGACCATGTCCACAGGTACCAGCAAGACCAGGTCCACAGGTACCAGCAAGACCAGATCCACAGGTTCCAGTAAGACCAGGTCTGATCCAGCGGGACTGTGTAACAGACTGGAGCAGAGCTGGAGCTATTTCTGTTCTTTTTGTGACAAGGATGGACAGTATTAGGTCATGAGTCCATCAGAGGGACAGAGGAGGAACAGTGGATATATGGGCACAGAGGAAGGACAGTGGATATATGGGCACAGAGGAGGAACAGTGGATATATGGGCACAGAGGAAGGACAGTGGATAAATGGTTACAGAGGAAGGATAGAGGATATATGGGTACAGAGGAAGGATAGAGGATATATGGGTACAGAAGAAGGATAGAGGATATATGGGCACAGAGGAAGGATAGAGGATATATGGGTACAGAGGAAGGATAGAGGATATATGGGTACAGAGGAAGGATAGAGGATATATGGGTACAGAGGAAGGATAGAGGATATATGGGTACAGAGGAAGGATAGAGGATATATGGGCACAGAGGAAGGATAGAGGATATATGGGCACAGAGGAAGGATAGAGGATATATGGGTACAGAGGAGGAACAGTGGATATATGGGCACAGAGGAAGGACAGTGGATATATGGGCACAGAGGAGGAACAGTGGATATATGGGCACAGAGGAAGGACAGTGGATATATGGGCACAGAGGAGGGACAGTGGATAAATGGTTACAGAGGAAGGATAGAGGATATATGGGCACAGAGGAAGGATAGAGGATATATGGGTACAGAGGAAGGATAGAGGATATATGGGTACAGAGGAAGGATAGAGGATATATGGGTACAGAGGAAGGATAGAGGATATATGGGTACAGAGGAAGGATAGAGGATATATGGGCACAGAGGAGGAACAGTGGATATATGGGCACAGAGGAAGGATAGAGGATATATGGGCACAGAGGAGGGACAGTGGATATATGGGCACAGAGGAAGGACAGTGGATAAATGGGCACAGAGGAAGGATAGAGGATATATGGGCACAGAGGAAGGATAGAGGATATATGGGTACAGAGGAAGGATAGAGGATATATGGGCACAGAGGAAGGATAGAGGATATATGGGTACAGAGGAAGGATAGAGGATATATGGGTACAGAGGAAGGATAGAGGATATATGGGTACAGAGGAAGGATAGAGGATATATGGGCACAGAGGAAGGATAGAGGATATATGGGTACAGAGGAGGAACAGTGGATATATGGGCACAGAGGAAGGACAGTGGATATATGGGCACAGAGGAGGAACAGTGGATATATGGGCACAGAGGAAGGACAGTGGATATATGGGCACAGAGGAGGAACAGTGGATATATGGGCACAGAGGAAGGACAGTGGATATATGGGCACAGAGGAGGGACAGTGGATAAATGGTTACAGAGGAAGGATAGAGGATATATGGTTACAGAGGAAGGATAGAGGATATATGGGTACAGAGGAAGGATAGAGGATATATGGGTACAGAGGAAGGATAGAAGATATATGGGTACAGAGGAAGGATAGAGGATATATGGGTACAGAGGAAGGATAGAGGATATATGGGTACAGAGGAAGGATAGAGGATATATGGGCACAGAGGAGGAACAGTGGATATATGGGTACAGAGGAAGGATAGAGGATATATGGGCACAGAGGAGGAACAGTGGATATATGGGCACAGAGGAAGGATAGAGGATATATGGGTACAGAGGAAGGATAGAGGATATATGGGTACAGAGGAAGGATAGAGGATATATGGGTACAGAGGAAGGATAGAGGATATATGGGCACAGAGGAGGAACAGTGGATATATGGGTACAGAGGAAGGATAGAGGATATATGGGCACAGAGGAGGAACAGTGGATATATGGGCACAGAGGAAGGATAGAGGATATATGGGTACAGAGGGTGAGGCTGAGGTTAGAACTGGAGGCCTAGAGTAAGATGGATTTAGCAAAAGAGAAAATGAAGTTAGTTGGTGTGAGAGAACAGGATTCAAAGGATGCAGAGGGTGCAGAGGACGCAGAGGACCAGATGTTTGATTTCATCTGTTGTAGTTGAGTCAGTTTTGTTTTTATTCCTGGTTTTATGGTGACTGAACAAAAAGGCCTGACGCTCCACAAAAAGATGAGCAAAAAATAAAAAAAAGGTGTTTATTACGAAATCCCAAATAATGTAGGTTTCAAAACTTTAAAGTTCAATATTATTTAGGATTACACTGACAACTCAAACATGCCCCCTAGAGGGAGACAACTCACAAAAACACAAAATTAGACAAAGTAACAAAAACAAACAATTTTGGTGTTGTGTTGATACTGGTAATGTTTACACCTGTGATGTTTACAGCTGCGACCTTTACAGCTGCGACCTTTACACCTGCAACGTTTACACCTGCAACGTTTACAGTTGCGATGTTTACTGTTGCGATGTTTACACCTGTGACATTTACACCTGTGACATTTACACCTGTGACATTTACACTTGACATTTACACCTGCGATGTTTACACCTGTGACATTTACGTCTGTGATGTTTACACCTGTACTGTTTACACCTGTGACATTTACTGTCTGTGATGTTTACACCTGTACTGTTTACACCTGTGACATTTACACTTGCGACGTTTACACCTGTGACATTTACACCTGTGACATTTACACCTGTGACATTTACACCTGCGACGTTTACACCTGTGACATTTACGTCTGTGATGTTTACACCTGTGACGTTTACACCTGTGACATTTACACCTGTGCCGTTTATACCTGTGACGTTTACGTCTGTGACGTTTACACCTGTACTGTTTACACCTGTGACATTTACACCTGCGACGTTTACACCTGCGACGTTTACATCTGTGATGTTTACACCTGCGACATTTACACCTGTGACGTTTATACCTGTGACGTTTACACCTGTGATGTTTACACCTGTGATGTTTACACCTGTGACATTTACACCTGTGACGTTTATACCTGTGACGTTTACACCTGTGATGTTTACACCTGTGATGTTTACACCTGTACTGTTTACACCTCTGACATTTATACCTGTGATGTTTACACCTGTGACGTGTACACCTGTAAACCTATGATTTTTGCTGCTGTGGCTGCTTCAGGCTGGGCTTCATGACGATGCCGTTTCCCCAGGATCGTACTCCATCTCAGGGCTTCAGCGTTCGCTCACAGTCCCTTCACTCAGTCCAGGACGAGCCGGCCAATCAGAACCAATGGGACCAGTATGAACTCACCAATCAGAACCACTGGGACCAGTATGAACCGGCCATTCAGAGCCAATGGGACCAAGATGACCTGACCAATCAGAGCCTGAGGAGACGACCTCCACCCAAACCACGCAGAGACCCAGGAACAAAACTGAGCTGCAGCTCTGAGACCGAGGCTAGTGCAGAAGGTACGAGTCTGGGAAGAAAGAGGGGCTGGAGGAAGAGCTGTCTGAGGAAAGCAATCCATGTCTGTATTAAGGTTCAGTTTGCTGTAGAGTCTGTATTAGGGTAGGATTAATACAAAAATTACAGTCATTGCAGTTATTAAAGTTACAGTTAATACAATTAATACACTTATGTAGCGTACATATATAAAAATATATACACTGAACTAAGACAAAGGTTAAGAGTAATAACTCCGCATTGGTACCAGTTAGCCTTGCGCTAACGTGCAGATTAAAACACCTAAACTAATGTCTTAAGAGGGAAGGATTGACCAGGATTGACTCAGTGTAATAGATAAAGATCACCAAACTCAACGTAATTTAGATTAAGTCTAACGTTTATTTACACAATAAGGCAGAATAGTATACGGGTAAATATTGAAAGGAATGTAATTTTGAACAGAACCTTTATGCAGAATTACTGATTAACTAATGATGAATTGCAGTGGAGTAAGTTATAAATTGACATTATTTAGATTATTGAAAATTTAGGAATAAGGGAATAGACTCTGAGACTATAAGCGCCAAGTCTGTCACATAACACTGGTCTACCGTACTTCAGAGCAGGAGGGGAAGGGCGGTGACGACAGCCAGCCTCCGGTTTCAGCCAGGGGCTCGGATGTTGGTCCTTCCTCTAGAGCCGTGGGGTGTAGCAGGGCTGGTCTTCCCGGTCCCAAGCTGCGGGTCATGATTTGATCTCCAAGCTCCATAAGACTGTCGCCAGGTGTCCCGTTAACAGCGAACGTGATATCGCTCAGGGAGAGTTTAACTGTTGTCAGCGTAAGGCAGCGTCAAAGTCTCAGAGTATGGCAAATGCCCCTTTTAATGCCAAATGAAAAATTCAATAAAAATCCTTTCACAGCGATTCAAAACTTTAGAAGTATAACTTATTAAAATAGCTGCTTTGGTCAAGGCAGCGACTTTTAAAGCTGGCGGATGTTTCGCGGCGCGAGGCTTTTCAAAATAAACTACAAAATGATACTTGAACAAAAGTTTGGCGACATATCGTGAAAAGATGTTACCACCGGCAAAGTAAACTTAACGCAACAAAATGACGAAAAGAAAGGAAAAATTAGACTTAAAAGATGAAGGAAAGATGGAGACGAGACAAGACAAAGGCAAAGACCAAGACTAAGACCAAGACTAAGATTAAGACAAGACAAGACTGAGGAATGCGGACCGCACCCCAAGATAAGACTGGAAAAGGGGGTGTCTCTGGTAGGGCCCCTCTGTACTGATAGTGGAGAGGATTCAAATTACCTTTGCTAGACACAAAGTAAATGTCATGAAAAAGAAATGTGTCTTACTCCACTTCAATTTACACACTTTTAAAAACATGTTACATTTATATTGGAACATTTGTAGCAACATAAACATACTGGTGAATAATGATACTGAATAAGCATATATCCAACCAATAATAAACATTATGATTTCAACAGTTTGCACAAAACATAGCTATGACATTTTCCTGTAAAGTAACATGTTAATGCATATAAAGTCTTTTAATACGCATAACTTTGTTGGGGTGGACAAAGGCGTAGGTTAATTATCTGGTTCCATCTGTGGTGCCGTTTGTGCCAGGTCCCTGGTTCTTATTAGAGAAGAGAGGAGACCTCTTCTGGCATATTTATTGGTCTGTAGTTGGTATAGGACAGATATATGTCTTTGTTCCGCATCCTTGGTAAGAGCAGACTTCTCGTCTCCTAAAGGAATGTCAGCTTTTTTAGAATTTCAGCAGTGGTCCAATACTCCTACACTTATTACAGTTAGTACAGTTATTACAGTTAATACAATTAATACAGTTATTACAGTTATTACAGTTGATACAATTATTACAGTTGTTAAGAGTTACACTTAATACAGTCAGTTACAGTTAATACACCTAGTTATTACAGTTAGAGTTAATACATTAATTACAGCTACAGTTTATACAGTTATTTATTACAGTTATTACAGTGAATAGAGTTAGTTATTACAGTTACAGTTAATAGTTATTACAGTTAATACAGTTAATAGTTATTACAGTTACAGTAAATACAATTAGTTGTTACAGTTAATAGAGTTATTAGAGTTAATACAATTAGTTAATACAGTAATGACAGTTACAGTTAATACAGTTAGTTATTACAGTTATTACAGTTACAGTTATTACAGTTACAGTTAATACAGTTTCAGTTATTACAGGTACAGTTAATACAGTTAAAGTTATTACAGTTACAGTTAATACAGTTTCAGTTATTACAGTTAGAGTTATTACAGTTACAGTTAATACAGTTTGTTATTACAGTTAGTACAGTTAATAGTTATTACAGTTACAGTTAATACAGTTTGTTATTACAGTTAGTACAGTTAAAGAAATTAAAATAGAACAAAACAGAACAATTTCATCATCACTGGTCTTGTTCTGGTGCAGGTCCTGGTTCTGAGAAGCAGCCTCCACCCAAACCTCGGCGGAACCCCAGCACTCAGCTCAGCTGCTGCTTTGACCAATCACAGCGTGGTAACCATGGCGACAGTAGGTCACTGGACCAATCAGACGCCACCAATGAGGACGAGCCGGTCTACATCGAGATGGGCCCAAACCAGAACCCAGACCGGAACCAGGACCGGGACCCGGATGGAGACCCAGAGCAGGATGAAGGGGTGTACGAGGAGATGACCTTCGCCCTGGACTCCAGCGGTCCCAAGACGGTCCCCACCCCGTTCCCAAACCTCCTGAGCCACAGACCCCCGCTGCTGGTCTTCCCCCAGAACCAGACCCAGGCCCTGGACTGGACCTCACCGCAGACCTCTGACGAGTCTCCTCTCACGCCATTAGAAACCGCCCTTGGAGACTTCTTTCGCCAGGATCCAAGGCCAAAAACACAAAAGAACCCCGGGTCTAGACCAGAACCACGGGTCCGCAGGACCTCAGACCCAGTCCACAACCAGGACCGGGTTAAACCAGACCGGAGATCTGAGTGGAGCCAGAGCGTGGACCAAATCCACCCAGAGCGGGGCAAAGAACGACGCAGGGACGTGAGAGTGAGGACGGACTTCAGAGAGAGGAGACTAGACTCAGAGCCGGACCTTAGGCCGGACTTCCACCAGAAACAGTACCACAGCCTCCGCCGGGACCGAAGACCGGACTGGAGAGAGACCCTAGACCCAGTGAAGCCTGAGAGTACCAAAGGCAGGGACCAGAGGGACTTCAGAGACCAAAGGGACTTCAGAGACCAAAGGAAGGACACAGACCAGAGACGGGAGCGGAGCCTGGAGAGTCTGGAGCGAGCCCTGGACCAAGACATGGACCAAGACTCGGACTCATTCACAGTCACCAGCTCCGGGCGGGCTTCAGCTCCGCCCCTCACATCCCGCTCAGGCCCCTCCCCTGTCCCTCACAGTTACAGACGCAGCCAATCAGCGTGCCCCTCCCCCGTGAAGCGCCCGCCCCCCTATGATGTCATCATGATGTCACCGGTGACGCCGCATGGAGGTCACATGACCCACAGGGTCAGAGGTAACGCTGTTTTAGCCTCGTTAGCCTCGTTAGCCTGATTAGCCTGTGGTTAGCATCTAAGCATGAATATCTATGGCTGTGTCCGAACGTCACCCCTAGCCCCTAATCCCTCAATAACTATATAGTCCAACACTATATAGTGGACTATAGTGCACTCATTTTGTGAATGATTCAGACTCGCACACTATTTTTCCCCTCACGTGATCACGTGACTCTGACGTTTGTGTTAAAAAAAGGTCAGTGAAACTCTGCTGATAATGTTCTTCTGTGATAAAGCCTGACCACACTCACTTGATGTTTTAGTATTTATAGATAAATATTAGTCATATGTGTAATATTTAACATGAATTATCGCTATAATGAATAAAACAGAGTGGATTATTGCAGCTCTGTGCCTTACGTAAGGGGGGCTGAATGCTGGGTAAGCTAACGTTAGCAATTTTACACTGCAGCGGTTTATTTAAGAGCTTTTTATTTGCGATTACGACGTGACAGAAGTAAAAAAGGCGTTTCTAACTGGTTTCATTCAGACGTGTTGTGTACAGTTTAAAGTCCTGTCGCATTCCCGCTGTTCTCCTCCGAAACTCGCAAAGCATTCTGGTCTATACTGACCTCTAGTGACCATCACTGTCCACTACTTTTCAAAATGAATTGTGGGAAATTTTGAGTGCATTATTTTTTATCCACTAGACATTCGGACACCACTACAAAATGGCGTGACCACTATATAGTGCACTATATAGGGATTAGGGATGACGTTCGGACACAGCCTATGTATATGTTCCAATCCTCCAGGTCACAGCTCTGCCGCCTCAGGACCAGACCAGGGCTCCAGTTCAGTCCAGTCTGGGTCCACAGTCCCACTGAGACTGGCCCCAAACCAGGACCAGCCAGTCCACAGTCAGGTACAGGCCCTGCACTGCACTCACTCAGAGGAACACATCTGTATTTTGAGACCAGGTCTAAACCGGGACTAAACTGGGTCTAAAATCAGGACTAGACCTCAGTTTGAGTCAGGGCTCTCTTCAGATGTTAATGTAACTCTGTAAAACATAAATGACGCGTAAATCTTTGACGTTAACAGCTAATGTTGGACCCCTGTGTTGTGTTTGGTTCTGACTCGGGCTAACTTTGTCCTATGTCCCAAACAGAGCCCGGTTCTGAACCGGATCCTGGAGGACTGACTGGACCAGGCCTTGTCTGTCGGCCTTAATGGAGTTTATGTGGTTTGAATGTATTTAGAGTTGTATTTATAACTAACCCAGAGAACTATTTAACCCAGAGATCTGAACCAGAATAAACCAGACTAACCCAGCTGTAACCCAGAATAAACCAGACTAACCCAGCTGTAACCCAGAATAAACCAGACTAACCCAGCTGTAACCCAGAATAAACCAGACTAACCCAGCTCTAACCCAGAATAAACCAGACTAACCCAGCTCTAACCCAGAATAAACCAGACTAACCCAGCTCTAACCCAGAATAAACCAGACTAACCAGAATAAACCAAACTTACCCAGTCTAAACCAGAATAAACCAGACTAACTCACATTAGACTCAGACTTACTCTACTAAAACTTTTAAAATGTATTTAAAAGTTGATTAAAATTTGATTCTAACCCTAAAAATTGTGAAATACTTTTCTTTAATTGGTTCACTCATGTGAGCTCTCCTCTGTGATTGGCTAAAGCGTGTGAGCTCTCCTCTGTGATTGGCTAAAGCGTGTGAGCTCTCCTCTGTGATTGGCTGAAGTGTGTGAGCTCTCCTCTGTGATTGGCTGAAGTGTGTGAGTTCTCTACTGTGATTGGCTGAAGTGTGTGAGCTCTCTACTGTGATTGGCTGAAGTGTGTGAGCTCTCTACTGTGATTGGCTGAAGTGTGTGAGCTCTCTACTGTGATTGGCAGAAGTGTGTGAGCTCTCTACTGTGATTGGCTGAAGTGTGTGAGCTCTCCTCTGTGATTGGCTAAAGCGTGTGAGCTCTCCTCTGTGATTGGCTAAAGCGTGTGAGCTCTCCTCTGTGATTGGCTAAAGCAGTGTGAGCTCTCCTCTGTGATTGGCTGAAGTGTGTGAGCTCTCCTCTGTGATTGGCTGAAGTGTGTGAGTTCTCTACTGTGATTGGCTGAAGTGTGTGAGCTCTCTACTGTGATTGGCTGAAGTGTGTGAGCTCTCTACTGTGATTGGCTGAAGTGTGTGAGCTCTCTACTGTGATTGGCAGAAGTGTGTGAGCTCTCTACTGTGATTGGCTGAAGTGTGTGAGCTCTCCTCTGTGATTGGCTAAAGCGTGTGAGCTCTCCACTATGATTGGCTGAAGTGTGTGAGCTCTCCACTGTGATTGGCTGAAGTGTGTGAGCTCTCTACTGTGATTGGCTGAAGTGTGTGAGCTCTCCTCTGTGATTGGCTAAAGCGTGTGAGCTCTCCACTGTGATTGGCTGAAGTGTGTGAGCTCTCCACTGTGATTGGCTGAAGTGTGTGAGCTCTCTACTGTGATTGGCTGAAGTGTGTGAGCTCTCTACTGTGATTGGCTCAAGTGTGTGTAGGTTTCTCAGACTGAAAAGGAGCAGAAAGCTGTGAGGAGGTGTTAAATGAGAGACTGAATGCTTTTGTCTTGTTGTTTCAAGGTAATGTAAACGTTAAAGAGCAGATGTGTGTGACTGTTATGTTTCCACAGGCGTCGTGGTTCTTCGGGGGCGTTCCTGGGTATGGGGCCCCTCTGAGTGGGGATGGGCCTCGGCTCGGTCCAGGGGATGTTCTCATGCTGGACACTATGGAGCGGAAGAGGGTTTTGTGTCGAGAGATCAGGAATCGGTTACTGAGGAAGCAACCTCCACCGCCGTACGGGGCCACAGCGCCCTCTGCTGTGGGCCGGCCGCACTGGGACACTGAGATCTAAATAAACTGGGGCCCGATGGTGCTGTGTTCATGGTCTCTTCTGAGAGTCTGTGCGTTCAGCTCAGAAAGTGACTCCCTAAGCCCTGGACAATGTACAATAAAGTGACTGAACCTTTTTACAGCGGTGTCCAGTGGTGGACAAAGTACTCAATATCTGTAACTAAGAAAAAGTATTGTAACTTTTATTAGAAGAATTAGAAGTTAACCCTTTGGGCGCCAGAGTTTTTTGACATCCAAAATTCAAAAGGCTATGGCTTGAAAATAAGAGACAGAGATAGTGTCTTACTGTAAATGAGAAAAATGTCAGTCATGACCCAAAGTTTATGAATGTAGTCATTATAAGCATTTCCTTTGCATATAGTGATGCCATTATCAGGCAGACCTGCTGAATTATTTTATTTTCAGATGATGAACATGTTTGAACTTTTATTTTGTCTATTTCTGAAAGTAATAAATGAGTAGAAACAGAGTAAAGGGCGCACTTTGCAAAGTCTGTCATCTCCTGGCCAGCAGGCTCATCAAACTGCTGTATCCACCCCTGATAAACTTCCTCCTCTCTCTGATCCCAGCCTCATTAGTGCTGTTGTTTATGTTTGCCACGCTGCTCCCACCGCACCTGCAGAAACACCTGCCTCTCCCCACGCCTTTCTCTTCTCCCACCTCTGCCTCCTCTTCTGTGGGGAAGAGTGTGAGGATGATTTCACTCAAAACCACACTGTTCCCGAGTTCACTCTCAGTACCGAGGATGTGGAGACTCCGTCCTGCCCTGCCTCCACGGCAAAAAGTTGCGGGACGAACTGCAGCACTGCGTGCACATCTCCCGCTCAAAACCGCATTATTCCCAACCTCATGTTCACTCCCGGGAAGAGTAACTAATTGCAGACCTGCCTCTGTCACCTACAGTGGGCAGAGTGACAGAGAAACGCTGTGTGCAGTGACTGTGAGCATTGGTCCAGGAGCGCCATCAGGAAACCATTCCTCACTCACACATTCACTTTTGCTGCTCTCCTCACACTCACTTGGTTCAAAAAATATATGTTCTCCCTCAGAATCCCTTTTCCACTCTCGAAACTGTAGAGTAAGCTGCGCCACAAAGGCGTGCCAACAGCGCCACTCCCTCTGAGACTCACTCACCTTTCAACACATTTTCTTCGAAGATTTAGAGCAACAACATATGATTCTACTTGGTGAGAAACAAAGTACTGTGTGTCTGACACCTAGAGGGAGTAGAAACAAGATTTACATTTTAATAGGATGTAGGGTCTGTTTTCTTCATTAGCATTGCTTGTCGCAATTCTGCGACTTTGGCGCTTAGAGGGTTACAGAACCTAACAAAAGTTTTTCTTCACTAAAAGTAAAATAATTATTGCATATACATGAACTTAAATACAAAGTATGTTTGAATGTTGATGCAAAATCTTCTTCCCTGAGTATCAAACCCAGAACTTTCGGATTGAAAGTCAGATGGGCTACTTTTAAGTCTTTAAACAAATTAAACTTTTACTGCAGTGAAAATACAAAAATCAACTAAAATGTATTCAAAGTATGTTCTACAAAATGTACTCATAAAGTACTTCTTAAAAAAATCTGCTGAAGTAAACTACTTAGTAAAAACATGTAGTTACTGTCCACCACTGGCTGTTTCCAAATGTGCACAGAATAAAACATAAAGCAGATGTTGCCATAATTCATTTGAAGATACCTCTGTACTAAGATTTCCTGAGTTTCTGGGAGGCACGTGAACACAGCACAGTGCGGGCTACTTCTGGTCTGTTCTGTCAGACAAACACCAGAGGTTATGTTTTTTTTTTTTTTTTTTTTTTTTTTGAAAGACAGTGGAGTAAAGGACTGTGACTCCACCAGGCTCTAACCCACCAGACTGAAAATAAACTTTAATGTGTGAGAAAGTAAATGATGTGTGTCTATTGAAAAGTGCACAATAAACAAATCTGTTCACAGCAATGAGTGGTGTTATTAACGCTTGAGGCACCTTCAAAATTAACATCAGGACCCATTAGGGACCTCTCAAAAAATTGCTATAAAAGTGTCAAACAATAATATTTTTAAAAACTTTTTTTTTGGATGAAATCTTTTCCACAACTTTATATAAAACTATAGATATAAAGTTAGTTATCGTTGATTCATATATATATATATATATAAAAAAATTGTCCTCTCGCCCTCCGTGGGCGGTTTCATCCATCCACGCTCGGGTCCTCTACCAGAGGCCTGGGAGCTTGAGGGTTCTGCGCAGTATCTTTGCTGTTCCTAGGACTGCGCTCTTCTGGACTGAGATGTCTGATGTTTTTCCTGGGATCTGCTGTAGCCACTCTTCCAGTTTGGGGGTTACTGCCCCGAGTGCTCCGATGACCACGGGCACCACTGTTGCCTTCACTTTCCAGGCCTTCTCAAGTTCTTCTTTGAGGCCTTGGTACTTCTCCAGTTTCTCGTGTTCCTTTTTCCTGATGTTACAATCGCTTGGTATTGCGATGTCAACCAGAACGGCTTTCCTCTGCTGTTTGTCCATCACCACAATGTCCGGTTGGTTCGCCACTACCATTTTGTCTGTCTGGATCTGGAAGTCCCACAGGATCTTAGCTCGGTCATTCTCTATCACCTTTGGAGGTGTTTCCCATCTTGACCTCGGGACTTCCAGACTGTACTCTGCACAGATGTTCCTGTACACTATACCAGCCACTTGGTTATGACGCTCCATGTATGCTTTTCCTGCCAGCATCTTACAGCCTGCAGTTATGTGCTGGATTGTCTCAGGGGCCTCTTTGCACAGTCTGCACCTGGGGTCTTGTCTTGTATGGTAGATCTGGGCCTCTATTGCTCTGGTGCTCAAGGCCTGCTCCTGTGCAGCCATGATCAGTGCCTCTGTGCTGTCCTTCAGTCCAGCCCTTTTTAGCCATTGGTAGGATTTCTCGATGTCAGCCACTTCAGTTATCTGTCGATGGTACATCCCATGTAGGGGCTTTTCCTCCCATGATGGTTCCTCCAGCACCTCGTCCTCTGTTTTCCACTGCCTGAGACATTCACTGAGAACTTCATCTGTTGAGGCCATCTTCCTGATGTAGTCAAGGATCTTGGATGTTTCATCCTGGACAGTGGTTCTGACACTCACTAGTCCTCTGCCTCCTTCCTTGCGCTTAGTGTACAGTCTCAGGGTGCTGGATTTGGGGTGGAACCCTCCATGCATGGTTAGGAGCTTTCGTGTTTTCACATCTGTGGTCTGAATCTCTTCCTTTGGCCAGCTTATTATTCCCGCAGGGTATCTGATGACCGGCAGGGCATAGCTGTTGATTGCCCGGACTTTGTTCTTGCCATTGAGCTGACTCCTTAGGACTTGCCTTACTCGTTGGAGGTATTTGGCTGTGGCTGCTTTTCTTGTGGCCTGGTCCAGGTTGCCATTTGCTTGTTGGATTCCAAGGTACTTGTAGCTGTCCTCAATGTCTGCTATTCTGCCGTCTGGGAGTGGGACCCCTACTGTATGGACTACCTTCCCTCTCTTTGTCACCATCCGCCCACACTTCTCAAGTCCGAATGACATTCCGATGTCATTGCTGTAGATCCTGGTTGTGTGGATCAGTGAGTCAATGTCTCTCTCGCTCTTGGCGTACAGCTTGATATCATCCATGTAGAGGAGGTGACTGATGGTGGCCCCGTTCCTGAGTCGGTACCCATAGCCAGTCTTGGTGATTATCTGGCTGAGGGGGTTCAGACCTATGCAGAACAGCAGCGGGGACAGAGCATCGCCTTGGTATATCCCACATTTGATGGACACTTGTGCAATTGGCTTGCAGTTGGCCTCAAGGGTGGTCTTCCACTGCCTCATCGAGTTTGCAATGAAGGCTCTTAGAGTCCTGTTGATGTTATATATCTCCAAGCATTCCATGATCCATGTGTGTGGCATTGAGTCATAGGCTTTCTTGTAATCAATCCAGGCGGTGCACAGATTAGTGTGTCTGGCTTTGCAATCCTGAGCGACTGTTCTATCTACGAGCAGCTGGTGTTTAGCTCCTCTGGTGTTTTTACCAATGCCCTTCTGTGCTTTGCCATGTATTGATCCATGTGCCCACTTATCTTAGCCGCTATGATGCCTGACATGAGCTTCCATGTGGTTGGGAGACAGGTTATTGGTCGATAGTTGGATGGGGCCGTTCCCTTCAGGGGATCCTTCTGGATCAGGATTGTCCGGCCTTCAGTTAGCCATTCAGGGTGGGTCCCATCCTTTAGCAGCTGGTTCATTTGTGCTGCCAGGCGCTCATGGAGTGAAGTTAGCTTTTTCAGCCAGTAGGTGTGGATCATGTCAGACCCTGGTGCTGTCCAGTTTTTCATACCTGAGACTCTTTGTTGGATGTCTGCCACTGTGATGGTTACTGGTTCTTGTTCAGGGAGGTTGCTGTGATCTGCTCTTAGATCCTCCAGCCACTGTGCACTGTTGTTGTGTGACGCCTCCTTCTCCCATATGCCTTTCCAGTATTGTTCAGTCTCCAGCCTTGGTGGGTTTGCTATGTTGTTATTACCTTGCCACTGAGAGTACACTTTAGCTGGTTGAGTTGAGAACAGCCGGTTTATTCGCCTTGCTTCGATTTCTCTCGTGTACCTCTTTAGTCGGGTGGCCAAGGCTTGGAGTCTTTGCTTGGCAGTTTCCAATGCTTCAGGTATGGACATCTTGCTGTACCTCTTGGGTGCTTGTTGTTTCATTGCACCTTTCTGGAGCTCTGACAGTTGGCTCACTTATCTCCGAGTTACCTTGATTTTAGCTTCTAACCTTCTTTTCCATGGTGGATATGGATCTTTGTGGTTGCTCTTTGGTTGATAGCCAAGCTCCTCAAGGATCACTGCTGCTGAAGTGTATATCAGCTCATTGGTTTCAGTGATGGTCATCGTAGGTATTGTTCCCAAAGCTGCATTCACATCTTCCAGGAGACTTTACCCAAATTCTGGATGGGGAGTTGGTGTTAACTCCCCTCTGACCTTGCGTCCTGGCTCCCCCTTGCCGTAGCATATGTGTTGTATCTCGTCAATCTCAAGTTGTGAAAGCAGGTGCCGCTTGTGGATGTTGGAACACTGAGCTACTAGTTGTTTAGCAGTGAGTGTTGATTGTGGGTTTCGAAGTTGCCATATTTCCCACATTCTCTTCATGTAACCCCTCTGACTAGGGTTACTGGAGTAGTAGCATTCCAACAGAGCCTTGTTCTCGCATCTCGTCGATAAAAAAAAATAAATTTTTTTTTTTTTGTTCTAAGTGTAAAAATGTTTTAAAAAATTTTTGATTCTGAAATTTGTCGAGCAGACGTTTCAGGCCATTCTCTACCTGGGCGCATAAAGTCCGACGCTGTTTTTTAGGTGCAGTACCAAAGTTGTCCAGAAGGTGGCGCTGTTGAGGCGAGTAGGTAGAGGAATGAAACACACCCCGTTCCCGTGGGTCCGGGGAGAAAGCACGGGTCGCCCTGGCCTCCGGTCGCCGCCGTGTGTGGGTGTCCCAAGCCGGGACAAAGTCGTGAGGACGGCCGTCCCCACGATACCACACACCCATGTTAACATCCCCCCCTGAATATTCCTCAGACATGTGAGCCCACATGACTGAGCAGCAGTTTTTTTATTCAATTATTTTTTTGTTATTTTTTATTTTTTATTTTTTTTGTAATTTTTTTTTTTTTTTTTTTTTTTAAATGAAATGAAAATGAAATGAAATAAAATAAAATGAAATGAGAAAATTAAATTAATGAAATCAATAAAACTGGCCAAAAAAAAAATCAAAAGGCGTGCCAAACAACGTTTTGACGAGAAAAGGTCTTCGTCAGGTATCGGGCACGCTGAAAAAATATTTTTAATGTGCGGCTGTATGCTGTCTCTGTGTCTCTGGTGAAAGCTCCGTAAAGGAATGAGAGCCCAGGCTGCAGCTGCTGCTTCTTATATAGGCCCCCGGCCCTCGTGCCAACAGGTGAGAGCTGATTGGCCGAGGGGAGAGGGAACCTCCGGCTGGTTGCCATGCCGTTGCTATGGGCCTCTCCATAGTAAAAAATAGGAAAATAAAAAGTGAAAAATAAAGAAAAGTAAAAAAGATAGAAAGCTGAGATTTAGTCAGTCGATAGTCAGTCGGTCCAGTCAACAATGTACAAAGTTATAGCTTTGTAACTTTTGTGAAACCCTTTTAAAACAAAAAATTGAGAGTCAGTCTAAGTAAACAAGACCTCAAAACTAAGAGTCAGTCTACGTAAACAAGACCTCAAAACTAAACACATTTTATTAATTTTAATCAGTTTTTTTGTTAAGTTTTTGTTATTATATTAGTTTTTTTTGTAAGTTTTTTTTGTTATTTTTTTTGTTATTTAATGAACATATTTTCTTCATTTTAATCAGTTTTTTTGTTAAGTTTTTGTTATTATTTTAGTTTTTTTGTAAGTTTTTTGTTATTTTTTGTTATTTTTTTGTTAAATTAACATAAATAAACAACACACAAACAATTCCAGACCAATCTAGGGTTAGAGAGTCCCAAGGTTAGGGTTAGGGCAAATAATGTTTTAGGGCCAGCTAGGGTTAGAGAGTCCTAGGGTTAGGGTTAGGGCAAGTAATATTTTAGGGCAAAGGTCAAAATTAGGGTTAGAGAGTCCAGGGTTAAGGTTAGGGCAGGAGTCAAATGGGTTAGGTTTAGGGCAAAGGGTTAGGGTTAGGGTTAGGGTTAGGGTTAGGGGGTTAGGGTTAGGGTTAGGGTTAGGGTTAGGGTTAGGGTTAGGGTTAGGGATATGGGGCAACTTGCCACCATGAAATTGATCAGATCGAAATATCTCGAGAACGAAATGAGATAGAACTCTAATTCTTTTTGCGTTGTGAAGGGTTCACAGGTGCGCTTCCATTGATGTGTGTATGGTCATTGTGGGCCTTACCGTTCTTGAGATCCCAAAATGCCCCGCCCCCAAATTGATTACAGTCCTAATTCTATGTGCGTTGTGTTCAGCTGGGCCTAAGCTATCCGCTGATATGTGTTTGATCATTGTAGGATAAAAAAAACATTTTTTTTTTTTTTTTTGTTCTAAGTGTAAAAATGTTTTATAAAATTTTTGATTGTGAAATTTGTCGAGCAGGCGTTTCAGGCCATTCCCTACATGGGCGCATAAAGTCCGACGCTGTTTTTTAGGTGCAGTACCAAAGTTGTCCAGAAGGTGGCGCTGTTGAGGCGAGTAGGTAGAGCTTGAGGCGATAGGTGTCCAGCTTAAGTTTGAGGTTTGTATCTCTTAGCGTTAGGGTTAGGGTTAGGGTTAGGGTTAGGGTTAGGGTTAGGGGTTAGGGATATGGGGCAACTTGCCACCATGAAATTGAAACGAGGGTTAGGGTTAGGGTTAGGGTTAGGGTTAGGGTTAGGGTTAGGATATAGGGATATGGGGCAACTTAGGGTTAGGGTTAGGGGTTAGGGTTAGGGTTAGGGTTAGGAGATCTAAAATGTGCTTGTCTCCGCGAGGAGACAGGCGAGGCACGGTCCATCGCCCTATGGTGTGAACGCCCTGTGTGTGGGTCTCGGCCGAGATCCCGTGCACCGTCGCGGCCGCGACGGCGCCACACCTCCGTCTCTCCGTAATCTTGGCCCCTCATGGCTGGGGCAGAGCAATTAGGGGTTTTTTATACCCAAAATAAAAAAATGTAAATAAATGAACCAAAAATAAGGTTAAAATTAAACAAAACAAACAAAAAGGGGGAGCTGGTTTTTAAAAAAACCTTTTTGTTGTAAAAAAGAGCCAAAAACGTACAGTGCCCGTCGCGACGTTTCGACCAGGGTCTGGTCTTCTTCAGGCTGGGCACTATAGGCACACAGGGCAACTAATCGTAGCTAAAGCGCAATCAGACAGTGCCGTGCAATGGAAGAGGCTCAATATGATCTGGGAGGAGAGCAGAGTCTGCAAGGACATGCCTGGGCACCACCCCTTCCCTGTGTGTGTGCTCCTATTGGCTCTGACGAAAACAGCAGACAGGGGGAGAGTGGAAAAGTACAGAGAACAAACAAGACCAAAACAAGACTTAAAGTAATTTATTGACACTATGAATTGTTTTTTATACCACATGAACTGAGCTTTTTAACCAAGGAGGACTCCAACATGAATTAATTCATTTTTTACGTTTTATTTATTTTTTATTTTTTTATTATTTTTTTATTTTTTTATTTTTTTATTTTTTTGTTTTTTTGTTTTTTGTTTTTAATTGTACTTAGGGTACTCACTTCACATGCGTTTTTTTACTAAATGAACTCAAAAAGCCATGAATTAGAGCCTTGGGGCCTCTCCCAAAACCCCAAGCGAACAGTATGACAGAGACAAAAGTAGGTCAAATGTAAAAACAGACAGGTGCCCGACAATTAGATGAAATCCACATGTAAACAAGACCGAAGTGTCACTGGAATAAACTGAACAAAGACAAGGACCCAAAACAACACAATCCTACAGATGAACAACAAAGTGGCTCACAAACACGCAAGTAAGTTTATTATCAAGTTCAATGAGTTCTCAGAGTCTAGAAAAGTGGGGATAAATTCAAAATGAAATTCCCAAAATCCCAACAAATGTCTAATAGGGTTCAAAAATTAAACTATATTTTATAATGTAAACCAAGAAGAAAACCCAAAAGAAAAAGACTCTGAGAACCCAGAGACAACAATGGTGTTCAAGACATCACCAATTGCGGTTTAAGACTTCACAATCCTGCGTTTAGGACTTCACATTCAACGTTTAGAACTGCACAATCAACGTTTAAGACTTCACAATCAACGTTTAAGACTGCATGATCAACGTTTAAGACTTCACGATCAACGTTTAAGACTTCTCGATCAACGTTTAAGACTGCACAACTAGGGCTATAAATTAGTGAAAGAAATAGGATTAATTTGGGGTCCTAATTAAGCAATTGGTTAGGGTTAGGGCCAGCAGAGAAGTGGTTATGGTTAGGTTCAAGACCAGGGCAGGGATATAATTTAGAAGAGGCCGAATTTGCCCAATGGTTAGGGTTAGGGCTACCAAAGGAATGGTTAAGGTTAGGAAAGATTACAGAGTTAGGGCATCGTATTTAGTTTTTAATCAAGCACTAATGTGAATTAATTTAGAAGAGGCCGAATTTGCCCATTGGTTAGGGTTAGGGCTACCAAAGGAATGGTTAAGGTTAGGGAAGATTAAAGGGCTAGGGCATCATATTTAGTTTTTAATCAAGCACTAATGTGAATTAATTTAGAAGAGGCCGAATTTGCCCATTGGTTAGGGTTAGGGCTACCAAAGGAATGGTTAAGGTTAGGGAAGATTACAGGGCTAGGGCATCATATTTAGTTTTTAATCAAGCACTAATGTGAATTAATTTAGAAGAGGCCGAATTTGTCCATTGGTTAGGGTTAGGGCTACCAAAGGAATGGTTAAGGTTAGGGAAGATTACAGGGCTAGGACATCATATTTAGTTTTTAATCAAGCACTAATGTGAATTAATTTAGAAGAGGCCGAATTTGCCCATTGGTTAGGGTTAGGGCTACCAAAGGAATGGTTAAGGTTAGGGAAGATTACAGGGCTAGGGCATCATATTTAGTTTTTAATCAAGCACTAATGTGAATTAATTTGGAAGAGGCCGAATTTGCCCATTGGTTAGGGTTAGGGCTACCAAAGGAATGGTTAAGGTTAGGAAAGATTAAAGGGCTAGGGCATCATATTTAGTTTTTAATCAAGCACTAATGTGAATTAACCCATGCTCGGCCGAAGGCCGAGCGTGGGCCAAGTACCAGGGGAATCCAGCCCTCTTCCAGTGATCCGCACATCCCCGAAACTGCCCAGACAGGACATGAACAACCCAACCAGAGACAAAGACAGATCCAGTGACACTGACAAACAAATGGGCAACAAGAAGACAACAACAGTAGTAGAAGAAGAGTGAACAACATGCAAACAACAGGACTAGCCAAACTTAAGGTTAAGGCCATGGGGGTGTCTGGTTTTTAAACTGTTAATCCAATGTTTTTCTATACGCTTTCTGTCCGAGGCCAACCAATGCGAATTGTACTGCAGGCCTGCCACTCTGATGGCCTGAGCCCCGTGCAGCTGAACGTGAGAGACCAAGGGCGTATAGATCTTGACCCCATGCCTGAAATTGTACCTATGTTGAGTGAACCTTGTTAAAATGGAGTTACCAGATTCACCCACGTATTGTTTGCCGCACACTTCACAAAAGAGCAAATAAACCACATTTGAGACCTGTGGAGTGAAGGCCTGCGTGATTGTAAAGACCCTTTTCGTGGAGTGGCTCTGGACATAATTTAGACGTACAAAGATGTCTGAGAGAGAGGTCTGCTTTTCAAAAGGCCTCACTACGGGCAAAGCAGCTCTCACTAAAAAGTCCTTCAGACATCTGTTCTTTCTGTAGGCGGAAATGACCTGATGTTTGGCCAGAAGTCCCTGTTGTGTGATCATGAGCTCATAATTTTTCTTCAGCACCGAGTTGACTCTACGAGCTACAGTCGAGAAGGTCGTAATGAGGGGAATAATGTCCTTGTCCTCCTGTACAGCGGTCAAAGTGAGAGTCTTGTTTTTAAAGTCACGGTAACATTGTCTCAGAAACTGACGAGAGTAGCCACGGCCTGACAAGGCTTCAAACAGAATCTTAACAGCAGACCTGAAATCTTCAGACCTGGAGCAGATCCTGTGAAAGCGAGTTAACTGCGATTTAACCAGACCAGAGAAGGTGTGTCTGGGGTGGAAACTGGTTTTATAGAGTAAAGCGTGCTTATCCGTGGGTTTAAAAAACACTTTGACGTCGACCTGGTGAGTGAGTGGGAAGTCCGGGCCTTTGAAAACAGTCGTGTCCAAGAAGTCGATGGATTGTGCGCTGAACTCGTACTTGATGCGGATAGACGGGTCGTGAGTGTCCAGGATGTCCAAAAAAGTCCTAAAGTCCTGTTCCGAATGAGTCCACACGCCAAATATGTCGTCCAAGTATCTGAGATAGTGGAGGGGCTTTTTGGGACACTTGGCGAGAGCGGCCTGCTCCCACTGGGCCATAAAGATGTTAGCGTAGGCCGGCGCAAAGCGCTTCCCTATAGCTGTTCCCTTAATTTGCAAATAGTACTTCCCGTTAAAAATAAAGTCATTACGAGTCAGATTGATTTCGAGTAACTGCAGTATCTCAGAGTCAGGTCGGGAAGAGTCAGGGTACCGGTCAAGGATGTCTCGTACGGCCTGGAGGCCCGCAGGGATTGGAATGTTGGTGTAGAGAGAGTCAATGTCGATGCTGAAGAAAATGGCTGAGTCCGGTACCGACAGGGACTTCACAGACTGGACAAAGTGTGTTGTGTCTTTAACGTAGGACGGGTGGCGTACAGACAGCGGCGTTAGATAGAAGTCAATGTATTCTGCCGTCTGGTACGTGTCGCTCCCGCAGTCAGACACGATCGGTCTGCCCGGGGGGATCACGCCAGGCACAGTCCACTTGTGGGGCTCTTTGTGTATTTTTGGCAAAATATAGAATTTGCGAGCCCGGGGCTCGAATTCGCCTTTTAAATAGCGTTTTGTTTGAGAGAAATGAACTTTTGTCTATGCAGCGAATCAATGATCGCGTGAACCTGAGGAATAGACTCAGGAAAAATGGGGCCTGCTAAAGGCTTGTAGTAGACTGCATCTGCCAACTGTCTGTCAGCCTCCAACTCGTACTGACACCTGTCCATCAACACTACTGCGCTCCCTTTGTCAGCAGGTTTGATGACCAGATCTGGATTGTTTTTTAATTCCAGCAGGGCATCAAACTCGGCTTGGGAGATGTTAGGATGTTCACTCTTCTTCACGTAGACTTCATCCAACGCCTCGTCATCTAACTTACAAAGGAGCTTGTACTCCGGTGGCAGGCGAGACTGAGGCGGCACCCACTCTGAGGGGGGGCAAAAACGCCTCTGGAGATCTGATTTAACATTCACGCGCGGCCTGACACCAAAGTAGCAAGCCAAAGCGATTCGACGGTGATAAATCTGTACGTCTTGTTGCAAAATCAAGCGCTGGTGTTTAGGGATGCCCACAACCGGAACAAACGTGAGGCCTTTTTGCAACAAGGACAGCTGAGAGGGCGTTGGAGTGAAGTCTTTACACAAAACAACAACGTTACTAGGCTGGGTCGGGCCCGGCTCTGAATGCCCCTGTACTTTGTCACTTACGGGGCCTGGGATTTTAAAATATCAATCCAGTGAGCCAACATGTTTTGGGCCGTGGACCGAGTCCAGTGAACGTTGTCTGTTCGAGTGTGGAATCTGTCTTGAGGCAAAGGAGGGAGGAACGGCACATTGCGCCCTATGTATGCGTTCAGAGTGTCCAGATTCACTATGTGGTCAAAGGGCAAGGCTGGAGAGTAGTTGAGTTGAGGCACGTACAGAGCGGCATAAGGGAAGCGGTTTTTAGCTGATCTTATGGCCTTCTGTAGTTGCTTAATAGTGGTAGCCTTTGCCCGCTGGCCTCTGCTCACAATGCCAAAAGACAGAACCAGCTGTTCCACACGCACAGTGCTAACAGCAAATTGCAGCAGGTGGGCCGCGTGTAAAAAAGTCGCGCCCGGAAAGCTTTCAATTTGCAAGCCAGGAATGTTGTGTGAGACAATGCGCGCCAAATTTGAATCGCCAATGATCAAGTATTTGCTGTTCACTTTCAGAGACCATTGTGCGAACTTTCTCTGGGTCGTAATGTGCTTAGTGACTGAGAATTGGCCAAGACTCCTGTTCAGGCTCAGAGTGGACTGCTCAATGGATACGAGTTCAGATAGGGCTTCTTGGTCCAGAGGAGAAATGATTTGTGCTGAGTCCACCTGGGCCGGAGCAGGGGTGGAAGTCTGAGGGTCAGGGCGCGTGTCTGGGTCCTCGCACACAGTGCCGTCAAACTCTGACGCGGGCAGAACCGCAGCCGAAAGAGCAGGGCGCCTAGGTGGCCTTTGCTCCAGAGGCTGCGGAGCCAACGTTGCGTCCTCGGCCGATGTAACAGGCGGTTCTGTGCGCGAGGGCTGCACTCCCTGGACTGACTGTGGCTCAATTGGAGCTAAACCTGTGAGAGAGGTGTCCTCGAACGGAGGCCAAGGACCCATCAGGTCCAAAACCCCAGACGGTAGGGCCGGGGCCTGCGGTCCAGAGTCACGAGACTGCGCGACCACCTCTCGAGACTGGACCTGGGGCGGATTTGCCGCAGGTTCAATCTCATGACGCCGGCTCTGTTCTGCGTAAAAGGGATTATTTGGTGAGAGCTGTACAGCGTGAATTTGAGCCGTATGCGTCTGGACCACTCGTAGCAGTGGCGCACTGACGGCTGACGGCGTAGGAGACAGGCGTAATTGTGGGAGTGCGCGCGTAGACTGCAGTTGTGGCTGAGGAGCAGCCTGTAGTTGTTGTTGTTGTTGATGCGTAGAAGGGACTGAGTGTGAGTGTGGAACAGTGGACTGCACGGGCAAGGGCTGGGGGCCTTGCAACTGCGGTTGAGCCACGGCTTGTGGGTCAACTTGTGCCAAAACGCAGGGCTGAGTGTCAACTGAACGTGACGGCTCCAAAGCTGCGGAGATCAAGTCACGAGTGGTCTGCAGAACAATACGCGTGAGTTTAGGCAGGCTGCGTCTAGACCAGCGTTCAGCCACATCAAAGGCCTCTTGCCAGTTCGTGTGATAGTCACGTTGAAGTTCTAACAGCAAAACCTGCCACTCTTGTTCATAATGTTCCTGTAATATCTGTAGTGTGACGTAACCCCAATTTTTGGCATTGCCCGTTATCTTGTCCCGTGTAGCCTGCGTAGGAGAGGCCGGTTTAACCATTTCAGACAACTGGATGACCATACGGGCTATGCTGGGAGGCCCGTTATGGCTGTAGGAGTCAGTGATGTTGGTGAGATGGTGCCTGACTTTGATTAGTTTGAACAGTTGTCTGATTAATTTGCCCAACAGCGGGCCCGCGGCCTGTTGCGGAGGGTCTTGTGGGTCCCGTGCGCGGCCCCGAGGAGAAGAATCCTCTCGTCGGGGACGCCCACGGCGTCCACGAATGCGAGGAGCTCGATCGTCCCGGTCGCGCGGACGAGGAGCTCGGTTTACGCGGTCACGTACGCGTTGTTGCGGCCTAGAACGTGAACCGGAGTCGTAACGACGCGGAGACTGGCGTCTGTTACGTGAACCAGAGTCATAACGCGTTGGCTGGCGTCTGTTACGTGAACCAGAGTCATAGCGACGCGTCTGCTGGGGTCGCGTAGCTCTGGCCCACTCTCTGTTCGGGGCTGGTCCCCGCGGGGGTCGCCTGACCGCGTCTGCGTAAGTGTACGGTCTGGGTTCAGGCGAGTAACGGCGATTCGGAGACTGGAAACGGCGTGCACCGGACACAGGAGGAGGCACAGGCGAGTTAGAAGATCTAAAATGTGCTTGTCTCCGCGAGGAGACAGGCGAGGCACGGTCCATCGCCCTATGGTGTGAACGCCCTGTGTGTGGGTCTCGGCCGAGATCCCGTGCACCGTCGCGGCCGCGACGGCGCCACACCTCCGTCTCTCCGTAATCTTGGCCCCTCATGGCTGGGGCAGAGCAATTAGGGGTTTTTTATACCCAAAATAAAAAAATGTAAATAAATGAACCAAAAATAAGGTTAAAATTAAACAAAACAAACAAAAAGGGGGAGCTGGTTTTTAAAAAAACCTTTTTGTTGTAAAAAAGAGCCAAAAACGTACAGTGCCCGTCGCGACGTTTCGACCAGGGTCTGGTCTTCTTCAGGCTGGGCACTATAGGCACACAGGGCAACTAATCGTAGCTAAAGCGCAATCAGACAGTGCCGTGCAATGGAAGAGGCTCAATATGATCTGGGAGGAGAGCAGAGTCTGCAAGGACATGCCTGGGCACCACCCCTTCCCTGTGTGTGTGCTCCTATTGGCTCTGACGAAAACAGCAGACAGGGGGAGAGTGGAAAAGTACAGAGAACAAACAAGACCAAAACAAGACTTAAAGTAATTTATTGACACTATGAATTGTTTTTTATACCACATGAACTGAGCTTTTTAACCAAGGAGGACTCCAACATGAATTAATTCATTTTTTACGTTTTATTTATTTTTTATTTTTTTATTATTTTTTTATTTTTTTATTTTTTTATTTTTTTGTTTTTTTGTTTTTTGTTTTTAATTGTACTTAGGGTACTCACTTCACATGCGTTTTTTTACTAAATGAACTCAAAAAGCCATGAATTAGAGCCTTGGGGCCTCTCCCAAAACCCCAAGCGAACAGTATGACAGAGACAAAAGTAGGTCAAATGTAAAAACAGACAGGTGCCCGACAATTAGATGAAATCCACATGTAAACAAGACCGAAGTGTCACTGGAATAAACTGAACAAAGACAAGGACCCAAAACAACACAATCCTACAGATGAACAACAAAGTGGCTCACAAACACGCAAGTAAGTTTATTATCAAGTTCAATGAGTTCTCAGAGTCTAGAAAAGTGGGGATAAATTCAAAATGAAATTCCCAAAATCCCAACAAATGTCTAATAGGGTTCAAAAATTAAACTATATTTTATAATGTAAACCAAGAAGAAAACCCAAAAGAAAAAGACTCTGAGAACCCAGAGACAACAATGGTGTTCAAGACATCACCAATTGCGGTTTAAGACTTCACAATCCTGCGTTTAGGACTTCACATTCAACGTTTAGAACTGCACAATCAACGTTTAAGACTTCACAATCAACGTTTAAGACTGCATGATCAACGTTTAAGACTTCACGATCAACGTTTAAGACTTCTCGATCAACGTTTAAGACTGCACAACTAGGGCTATAAATTAGTGAAAGAAATAGGATTAATTTGGGGTCCTAATTAAGCAATTGGTTAGGGTTAGGGCCAGCAGAGAAGTGGTTATGGTTAGGTTCAAGACCAGGGCAGGGATATAATTTAGAAGAGGCCGAATTTGCCCAATGGTTAGGGTTAGGGCTACCAAAGGAATGGTTAAGGTTAGGAAAGATTACAGAGTTAGGGCATCGTATTTAGTTTTTAATCAAGCACTAATGTGAATTAATTTAGAAGAGGCCGAATTTGCCCATTGGTTAGGGTTAGGGCTACCAAAGGAATGGTTAAGGTTAGGGAAGATTAAAGGGCTAGGGCATCATATTTAGTTTTTAATCAAGCACTAATGTGAATTAATTTAGAAGAGGCCGAATTTGCCCATTGGTTAGGGTTAGGGCTACCAAAGGAATGGTTAAGGTTAGGGAAGATTACAGGGCTAGGGCATCATATTTAGTTTTTAATCAAGCACTAATGTGAATTAATTTAGAAGAGGCCGAATTTGTCCATTGGTTAGGGTTAGGGCTACCAAAGGAATGGTTAAGGTTAGGGAAGATTACAGGGCTAGGACATCATATTTAGTTTTTAATCAAGCACTAATGTGAATTAATTTAGAAGAGGCCGAATTTGCCCATTGGTTAGGGTTAGGGCTACCAAAGGAATGGTTAAGGTTAGGGAAGATTACAGGGCTAGGGCATCATATTTAGTTTTTAATCAAGCACTAATGTGAATTAATTTGGAAGAGGCCGAATTTGCCCATTGGTTAGGGTTAGGGCTACCAAAGGAATGGTTAAGGTTAGGAAAGATTAAAGGGCTAGGGCATCATATTTAGTTTTTAATCAAGCACTAATGTGAATTAACCCATGCTCGGCCGAAGGCCGAGCGTGGGCCAAGTACCAGGGGAATCCAGCCCTCTTCCAGTGATCCGCACATCCCCGAAACTGCCCAGACAGGACATGAACAACCCAACCAGAGACAAAGACAGATCCAGTGACACTGACAAACAAATGGGCAACAAGAAGACAACAACAGTAGTAGAAGAAGAGTGAACAACATGCAAACAACAGGACTAGCCAAACTTAAGGTTAAGGCCATGGGGGTGTCTGGTTTTTAAACTGTTAATCCAATGTTTTTCTATACGCTTTCTGTCCGAGGCCAACCAATGCGAATTGTACTGCAGGCCTGCCACTCTGATGGCCTGAGCCCCGTGCAGCTGAACGTGAGAGACCAAGGGCGTATAGATCTTGACCCCATGCCTGAAATTGTACCTATGTTGAGTGAACCTTGTTAAAATGGAGTTACCAGATTCACCCACGTATTGTTTGCCGCACACTTCACAAAAGAGCAAATAAACCACATTTGAGACCTGTGGAGTGAAGGCCTGCGTGATTGTAAAGACCCTTTTCGTGGAGTGGCTCTGGACATAATTTAGACGTACAAAGATGTCTGAGAGAGAGGTCTGCTTTTCAAAAGGCCTCACTACGGGCAAAGCAGCTCTCACTAAAAAGTCCTTCAGACATCTGTTCTTTCTGTAGGCGGAAATGACCTGATGTTTGGCCAGAAGTCCCTGTTGTGTGATCATGAGCTCATAATTTTTCTTCAGCACCGAGTTGACTCTACGAGCTACAGTCGAGAAGGTCGTAATGAGGGGAATAATGTCCTTGTCCTCCTGTACAGCGGTCAAAGTGAGAGTCTTGTTTTTAAAGTCACGGTAACATTGTCTCAGAAACTGACGAGAGTAGCCACGGCCTGACAAGGCTTCAAACAGAATCTTAACAGCAGACCTGAAATCTTCAGACCTGGAGCAGATCCTGTGAAAGCGAGTTAACTGCGATTTAACCAGACCAGAGAAGGTGTGTCTGGGGTGGAAACTGGTTTTATAGAGTAAAGCGTGCTTATCCGTGGGTTTAAAAAACACTTTGACGTCGACCTGGTGAGTGAGTGGGAAGTCCGGGCCTTTGAAAACAGTCGTGTCCAAGAAGTCGATGGATTGTGCGCTGAACTCGTACTTGATGCGGATAGACGGGTCGTGAGTGTCCAGGATGTCCAAAAAAGTCCTAAAGTCCTGTTCCGAATGAGTCCACACGCCAAATATGTCGTCCAAGTATCTGAGATAGTGGAGGGGCTTTTTGGGACACTTGGCGAGAGCGGCCTGCTCCCACTGGGCCATAAAGATGTTAGCGTAGGCCGGCGCAAAGCGCTTCCCTATAGCTGTTCCCTTAATTTGCAAATAGTACTTCCCGTTAAAAATAAAGTCATTACGAGTCAGATTGATTTCGAGTAACTGCAGTATCTCAGAGTCAGGTCGGGAAGAGTCAGGGTACCGGTCAAGGATGTCTCGTACGGCCTGGAGGCCCGCAGGGATTGGAATGTTGGTGTAGAGAGAGTCAATGTCGATGCTGAAGAAAATGGCTGAGTCCGGTACCGACAGGGACTTCACAGACTGGACAAAGTGTGTTGTGTCTTTAACGTAGGACGGGTGGCGTACAGACAGCGGCGTTAGATAGAAGTCAATGTATTCTGCCGTCTGGTACGTGTCGCTCCCGCAGTCAGACACGATCGGTCTGCCCGGGGGGATCACGCCAGGCACAGTCCACTTGTGGGGCTCTTTGTGTATTTTTGGCAAAATATAGAATTTGCGAGCCCGGGGCTCGAATTCGCCTTTTAAATAGCGTTTTTGTTTGAGAGAAATGAACTTTTGTCTATGCAGCGAATCAATGATCGCGTGAACCTGAGGAATAGACTCAGGAAAAATGGGGCCTGCTAAAGGCTTGTAGTAGACTGCATCTGCCAACTGTCTGTCAGCCTCCAACTCGTACTGACACCTGTCCATCAACACTACTGCGCTCCCTTTGTCAGCAGGTTTGATGACCAGATCTGGATTGTTTTTTAATTCCAGCAGGGCATCAAACTCGGCTTGGGAGATGTTAGGATGTTCACTCTTCTTCACGTAGACTTCATCCAACGCCTCGTCATCTAACTTACAAAGGAGCTTGTACTCCGGTGGCAGGCGAGGACTGAGGCGGCACCCACTCTGAGGGGGGGCAAAAACGCCTCTGGAGATCTGATTTAACATTCACGCGCGGCCTGACACCAAAGTAGCAAGCAAAGCGATTCGACGGTGATAAATCTGTACGTCTTGTTGCAAAATCAAGCGCTGGTGTTTAGGGATGCCCACAACCGGAACAAACGTGAGGCCTTTTTGCAACAAGGACAGCTGAGAGGGCGTTGGAGTGAAGTCTTTACACAAAACAACAACGTTACTAGGCTGGGTCGGGCCCGGCTCTGAATGCCCCTGTACTTTGTCACTTACGGGGCCTGGGATTTTAAAATATCAATCCAGTGAGCCAACATGTTTTGGGCCGTGGACCGAGTCCAGTGAACGTTGTCTGTTCGAGTGTGGAATCTGTCTTGAGGCAAAGGAGGGAGGAACGGCACATTGCGCCCTATGTATGCGTTCAGAGTGTCCAGATTCACTATGTGGTCAAAGGGCAAGGCTGGAGAGTAGTTGAGTTGAGGCACGTACAGAGCGGCATAAGGGAAGCGGTTTTTAGCTGATCTTATGGCCTTCTGTAGTTGCTTAATAGTGGTAGCCTTTGCCCGCTGGCCTCTGCTCACAATGCCAAAAGACAGAACCAGCTGTTCCACACGCACAGTGCTAACAGCAAATTGCAGCAGGTGGGCCGCGTGTAAAAAAGTCGCGCCCGGAAAGCTTTCAATTTGCAAGCCAGGAATGTTGTGTGAGACAATGCGCGCCAAATTTGAATCGCCAATGATCAAGTATTTGCTGTTCACTTTCAGAGACCATTGTGCGAACTTTCTCTGGGTCGTAATGTGCTTAGTGACTGAGAATTGGCCAAGACTCCTGTTCAGGCTCAGAGTGGACTGCTCAATGGATACGAGTTCAGATAGGGCTTCTTGGTCCAGAGGAGAAATGATTTGTGCTGAGTCCACCTGGGCCGGAGCAGGGGTGGAAGTCTGAGGGTCAGGGCGCGTGTCTGGGTCCTCGCACACAGTGCCGTCAAACTCTGACGCGGGCAGAACCGCAGCCGAAAGAGCAGGGCGCCTAGGTGGCCTTGCTCCAGAGGCTGCGGAGCCAACGTTGCGTCCTCGGCCGATGTAACAGGCGGTTCTGTGCGCGAGGGCTGCACTCCCTGGACTGACTGTGGCTCAATTGGAGCTAAACCTGTGAGAGAGGTGTCCTCGAACGGAGGCCAAGGACCCATCAGGTCCAAAACCCCAGACGGTAGGGCCGGGGCCTGCGGTCCCAGAGTCACGAGACTGCGCGACCACCTCTCGAGACTGGACCTGGGGCGGATTTGCCGCAGGTTCAATCTCATGACGCCGGCTCTGTTCTGCGTAAAAGGGATTATTTGGTGAGAGCTGTACAGCGTGAATTTGAGCCGTATGCGTCTGGACCACTCGTAGCAGTGGCGCACTGACGGCTGACGGCGTAGGAGACAGGCGTAATTGTGGGAGTGCGCGCGTAGACTGCAGTTGTGGCTGAGGAGCAGCCTGTAGTTGTTGTTGTTGTTGATGCGTAGAAGGGACTGAGTGTGAGTGTGGAACAGTGGACTGCACGGGCAAGGGCTGGGGGCCTTGCAACTGCGGTTGAGCCACGGCTTGTGGGTCAACTTGTGCCAAAACGCAGGGCTGAGTGTCAACTGAACGTGACGGCTCCAAAGCTGCGGAGATCAAGTCACGAGTGGTCTGCAGAACAATACGCGTGAGTTTAGGCAGGCTGCGTCTAGACCAGCGTTCAGCCACATCAAAGGCCTCTTGCCAGTTCGTGTGATAGTCACGTTGAAGTTCTAACAGCAAAACCTGCCACTCTTGTTCATAATGTTCCTGTAATATCTGTAGTGTGACGTAACCCCAATTTTTGGCATTGCCCGTTATCTTGTCCCGTGTAGCCTGCGTAGGAGAGGCCGGTTTAACCATTTCAGACAACTGGATGACCATACGGGCTATGCTGGGAGGCCCGTTATGGCTGTAGGAGTCAGTGATGTTGGTGAGATGGTGCCTGACTTTGATTAGTTTGAACAGTTGTCTGATTAATTTGCCCAACAGCGGGCCCGCGGCCTGTTGCGGAGGGTCTTGTGGGTCCCGTGCGCGGCCCCGAGGAGAAGAATCCTCTCGTCGGGGACGCCCACGGCGTCCACGAATGCGAGGAGCTCGATCGTCCCGGTCGCGCGGACGAGGAGCTCGGTTTACGCGGTCACGTACGCGTTGTTGCGGCCTAGAACGTGAACCGGAGTCGTAACGACGCGGAGACTGGCGTCTGTTACGTGAACCAGAGTCATAACGCGTTGGCTGGCGTCTGTTACGTGAACCAGAGTCATAGCGACGCGTCTGCTGGGGTCGCGTAGCTCTGGCCCACTCTCTGTTCGGGGCTGGTCCCCGCGGGGGTCGCCTGACCGCGTCTGCGTAAGTGTACGGTCTGGGTTCAGGCGAGTAACGGCGATTCGGAGACTGGAAACGGCGTGCACCGGACACAGGAGGAGGCACAGGCGAGTTAGAAGATCTAAAATGTGCTTGTCTCCGCGAGGAGACAGGCGAGGCACGGTCCATCGCCCTATGGTGTGAACGCCCTGTGTGTGGGTCTCGGCCGAGATCCCGTGCACCGTCGCGGCCGCGACGGCGCCACACCTCCGTCTCTCCGTAATCTTGGCCCCTCATGGCTGGGGCAGAGCAATTAGGGGTTTTTTATACCCAAAATAAAAAATGTAAATAAATGAACCAAAATAAGGTTAAAATTAAACAAAACAAACAAAAAGGGGGAGCTGGTTTTTAAAAAAACCTTTTGTTGTAAAAAAGAGCCAAAAACGTACAGTGCCCGTCGCGACGTTTCGACCAGGGTCTGGTCTTCTTCAGGCTGGGCACTATAGGCACACAGGGCAACTAATCGTAGCTAAAGCGCAATCAGACAGTGCCGTGCAATGGAAGAGGCTCAATATGATCTGGGAGGAGAGCAGAGTCTGCAAGGACATGCCTGGGCACCACCCCTTCCCTGTGTGTGTGCTCCTATTGGCTCTGACGAAAACAGCAGACAGGGGGAGAGTGGAAAAGTACAGAGAACAAACAAGACCAAAACAAGACTTAAAGTAATTTATTGACACTATGAATTGTTTTTTATACCACATGAACTGAGCTTTTTAACCAAGGAGGACTCCAACATGAATTAATTCATTTTTTACGTTTTATTTATTTTTATTTTTTTATTATTTTTTTATTTTTTTATTTTTTTATTTTTTTGTTTTTTTGTTTTTTTGTTTTTAATTGTACTTAGGGTACTCACTTCACATGCGTTTTTTTACTAAATGAACTCAAAAAGCCATGAATTAGAGCCTTGGGGCCTCTCCCAAAAACCCCAAGCGAACAGTATGACAGAGACAAAAGTAGGTCAAATGTAAAAACAGACAGGTGCCCGACAATTAGATGAAATCCACATGTAAACAAGACCGAAGTGTCACTGGAATAAACTGAACAAAGACAAGGACCCAAAACAACACAATCCTACAGATGAACAACAAAGTGGCTCACAAACACGCAAGTAAGTTTATTATCAAGTTCAATGAGTTCTCAGAGTCTAGAAAAGTGGGGATAAATTCAAATGAAATTCCCAAAATCCCAACAAATGTCTAATAGGGTTCAAAAATTAAACTATATTTTATAATGTAAACCAAGAAGAAAACCCAAAAGAAAAAGACTCTGAGAACCCAGAGACAACAATGGTGTTCAAGACATCACCAATTGCGGTTTAAGACTTCACAATCCTGCGTTTAGGACTTCACATTCAACGTTTAGAACTGCACAATCAACGTTTAAGACTTCACAATCAACGTTTAAGACTGCATGATCAACGTTTAAGACTTCACGATCAACGTTTAAGACTTCTCGATCAACGTTTAAGACTGCACAACTAGGGCTATAAATTAGTGAAAGAAATAGGATTAATTTGGGGTCCTAATTAAGCAATTGGTTAGGGTTAGGGCAGCAGAGAAGTGGTTATGGTTAGGTTCAAGACCAGGGCAGGGATATAATTTAGAAGAGGCCGAATTTGCCCAATGGTTAGGGTTAGGGCTACCAAAGGAATGGTTAAGGTTAGGAAAGATTACAGAGTTAGGGCATCGTATTTAGTTTTTAATCAAGCACTAATGTGAATTAATTTAGAAGAGGCCGAATTTGCCCATTGGTTAGGGTTAGGGCTACCAAAGGAATGGTTTAAGGTTAGGGAAGATTAAAGGGCTAGGGCATCATATTTAGTTTTTAATCAAGCACTAATGTGAATTAATTTAGAAGAGGCCGAATTTGCCCATTGGTTAGGGTTAGGGCTACCAAAGGAATGGTTAAGGTTAGGGAAGATTACAGGGCTAGGGCATCATATTTAGTTTTTAATCAAGCACTAATGTGAATTAATTTAGAAGAGGCCGAATTTGTCCATTGGTTAGGGTTAGGGCTACAAAGGAATGGTTAAGGTTAGGGAAGATTACAGGGCTAGGACATCATATTTAGTTTTTAATCAAGCACTAATGTGAATTAATTTAGAAGAGGCCGAATTTGCCCATTGGTTAGGGTTAGGGCTACCAAAGGAATGGTTAAGGTTAGGGAAGATTACAGGGCTAGGGCATCATATTTAGTTTTTAATCAAGCACTAATGTGAATTAATTTGGAAGAGGCCGAATTTGCCCATTGTTAGGGTTAGGGCTACCAAAAGGAATGGTTAAGGTTAGGAAAGATTAAAGGGCTAGGGCATCATATTTAGTTTTTAATCAAGCACTAATGTGAATTAACCCATGCTCGGCCGAAGGCCGAGCGTGGGCCAAGTACCAGGGGAATCCAGCCCTCTTCCAGTGATCCGCACATCCCGAAACTGCCCAGACAGGACATGAACAACCCAACCAGAGACAAAGACAGATCCAGTGACACTGACAAACAAATGGGCAACAAGAAGACAACAACAGTAGTAGAAGAAGAGTGAACAACATGCAAACAACAGGACTAGCCAAACTTAAGGTTAAGGCCATGGGGGTGTCTGTTTTTAAACTGTTAATCCAATGTTTTTCTATACGCTTTCTGTCCGAGGCCAACCAATGCGAATTGTACTGCAGGCCTGCCACTCTGATGGCCTGAGCCCCGTGCAGCTGAACGTGAGAGACCAAGGGCGTATAGATCTTGACCCCATGCCTGAAATTGTACCTATGTTGAGTGAACCTTGTTAAAATGGAGTTACCAGATTCACCCACGTATTGTTTGCCGCACACTTCACAAAAGAGCAAATAACCACATTGAGACCTGTGGAGTGAAGGCCTGCGTGATTGTAAAGACCCTTTTCGTGGAGTGGCCTCTGGACATAATTTAGACGTACAAAGATGTCTGAGAGAGAGGTCTGCTTTCAAAAGGCCTCACTACGGGCAAAGGCAGCTCTCACTAAAAAGTCCTTCAGACATCTGTTCTTTCTGTAGGCGGAAATGACCTGATGTTGGCCAGAAGTCCTGTTGTGTGATCATGAGCTCATAATTTTTCTTCAGCACCGAGTTGACTCTACGAGCTACAGTCGAGAAGGTCGTAATGAGGGGAATAATGTCCTTGTCCTCCTGTACAGCGGTCAAAGTGAGAGTCTTGTTTTTAAAGTCACGGTAACATTGTCTCAGAAAACTGACGAGAGTAGCCACGGCCTGACAAGGCTTCAAACAGAATCTTAACAGCAGACCTGAAATCTTCAGACCTGGAGCAGATCCTGTGAAAGCGAGTTAACTGCGATTTAACCAGACCAGAGAAGGTGTGTCTGGGGTGGAAACTGGTTTTATAGAGTAAAGCGTGCTTATCCGTGGGTTTAAAAAACACTTTGACGTCGACCTGGTGAGTGAGTGGGAAGTCCGGGCCTTTGAAAACAGTCGTGTCCAAGAAGTCGATGGATTGTGCGCTGAACTCGTACTTGATGCGGATAGACGGGTCGTGAGTGTCCAGGATGTCCAAAAAAGTCCTAAAGTCCTGTTCCGAATGAGTCCACACGCCAAATATGTCGTCCAAGTATCTGAGATAGTGGAGGGGCTTTTTGGGGACACTTGGCGAGAGCGGCCTGCTCCCACTGGGCCATAAAGATGTTAGCGTAGGCCGGCGCAAAGCGCTTCCCTATAGCTGTTCCCTTAATTTGCAAATAGTACTTCCCGTTAAAAATAAAGTCATTACGAGTCAGATTGATTTCGAGTAACTGCAGTATCTCAGAGTCAGGTCGGGAAGAGTCAGGGTACCGGTCAAGGATGTCTCGTACGGCCTGGAGGCCCGCAGGGATTGGAATGTTGGTGTAGAGAGAGTCAATGTCGATGCTGAAGAAAATGGCTGAGTCCGGTACCGACAGGGACTTCACAGACTGGACAAAGTGTGTTGTGTCTTTAACGTAGGACGGGTGGCGTACAGACAGCGGCGTTAGATAGAAGTCAATGTATTCTGCCGTCTGGTACGTGTCGCTCCCGCAGTCAGACACGATCGGTCTGCCCGGGTGGATCACGCCAGGCACAGTCCACTTGTGGGGCTCTTTGTGTATTTTTGGCAAAATATAGAATTTGCGAGCCCGGGGCTCGAATTCGCCTTTTAAATAGCGTTTTTGTTTGAGAGAAATGAACTTTTGTCTATGCAGCGAATCAATGATCGCGTGAACCTGAGGAATAGACTCAGGAAAAATGGGGCCTGCTAAAGGCTTGTAGTAGACTGCATCTGCCAACTGTCTGTCAGCCTCCAACTCGTACTGACACCTGTCCATCAAACACTACTGCGCTCCCTTTGTCAGCAGGTTTGATGACCAGATCTGATTGTTTTTTAATTCCAGCAGGGCATCAAACTCGGCTTGGGAGATGTTAGGATGTTCACTCTTCTTCACGTAGACTTCATCCAACGCCTCGTCATCTAACTTACAAAGGAGCTTGTACTCCGGTGGCAGGCGAGACTGAGGCGGCACCCACTCTGAGGGGGGGCAAAAACGCCTCTGGAGATCTGATTTAACATTCACGCGCGGCCTGACACCAAAGTAGCAAGCCAAGCGATTCGACGGTGATAAATCTGTACGTCTTGTTGCAAAATCAAGCGCTGGTGTTTAGGGATGCCCACAACCGGAACAAACGTGAGGCCTTTTTGCAACAAGGACAGCTGAGAGGGCGTTGGAGTGAAGTCTTTACACAAACAACAACGTTACTAGGCTGGGTCGGGCCCGGCTCTGAATGCCCCTGTACTTTGTCACTTACGGGGCCTGGGATTTTAAAATATCAATCCAGTGAGCCAACATGTTTTGGCCGTGGACCGAGTCCAGTGAACGTTGTCTGTTCGAGTGTGGAATCTGTCTTGAGGCAAAGGAGGGAGGAACGGCACATTGCGCCCTATGTATGCGTTCAGAGTGTCCAGATTCACTATGTGGTCAAAGGGCAAGGCTGGAGAGTAGTTGAGTTGAGGCACGTACAGAGCGGCATAAGGGAAGCGGTTTTTAGCTGATCTTATGGCCTTCTGTAGTTGCTTAATAGTGGTAGCCTTTGCCCGCTGGCCTCTGCTCACAATGCCAAAAGACAGAACCAGCTGTTCCACACGCACAGTGCTAACAGCAAATTGCAGCAGGTGGGCCGCGTGTAAAAAAGTCGCGCCCGAAAGCTTTCAATTTGCAAGCCAGGAATGTTGTGTGAGACAATGCGCGCCAAATTTGAATCGCCAATGATCAAGTATTTGCTGTTCACTTTCAGAGACCATTGTGCGAACTTTCTCTGGGTCGTAATGTGCTTAGTGACTGAGAATTGGCCAAGACTCCTGTTCAGGCTCAGAGTGGACTGCTCAATGGATACGAGTTCAGATAGGGCTTCTTGGTCCAGAGGAGAAATGATTTGTGCTGAGTCCACCTGGGCCGGAGCAGGGGTGGAAGTCTGAGGGTCAGGGCGCGTGTCTGGGTCCTCGCACACAGTGCCGTCAAACTCTGACGCGGGCAGAACCGCAGCCGAAAGAGCAGGCGCCTAGGTGGCCTTTGCTCCAGAGGCTGCGGAGCCAACGTTGCGTCCTCGGCCGATGTAACAGGCGGTTCTGTGCGCGAGGGCTGCACTCCCTGGACTGACTGTGGCTCAATTGGAGCTAAACCTGTGAGAGAGGTGTCCTCGAACGGAGGCCAAGGACCCATCAGGTCCAAAACCCCAGACGGTAGGGCCGGGGCCTGCGGTCCAGAGTCACGAGACTGCGCGACCACCTCTCGAGACTGGACCTGGGGCGGATTTGCCGCAGGTTCAATCTCATGACGCCGGCTCTGTTCTGCGTAAAAGGGATTATTTGGTGAGAGCTGTACAGCGTGAATTTGAGCCGTATGCGTCTGGACCAACTCGTAGCAGTGGCGCACTGACGGCTGACGGCGTAGGAGACAGGCGTAATTGTGGGAGTGCGCGCGTAGACTGCAGTTGTGGCTGAGGAGCAGCCTGTAGTTGTTGTTGTTGTTGATGCGTAGAAGGGACTGAGTGTGAGTGTGGAACAGTGGACTGCACGGGCAAGGGCTGGGGGCCTTGCAACTGCGGTTGAGCCACGGCTTGTGGGTCAACTTGTGCCAAAACGCAGGGCTGAGTGTCAACTGAACGTGACGGCTCCAAAGCTGCGGAGATCAAGTCACGAGTGGTCTGCAGAACAATACGCGTGAGTTTAGGCAGGCTGCGTCTAGACCAGCGTTCAGCCACATCAAAGGCCTCTTGCCAGTTCGTGTGATAGTCACGTTGAAGTTCTAACAGCAAAACCTGCCACTCTTGTTCATAATGTTCCTGTAATATCTGTAGTGTGACGTAACCCCAATTTTTGGCATTGCCCGTTATCTTGTCCCGTGTAGCCTGCGTAGGAGAGGCCGGTTTAACCATTTCAGACAACTGGATGACCATACGGGCTATGCTGGGAGGCCCGTTATGGCTGTAGGAGTCAGTGATGTTGGTGAGATGGTGCCTGACTTTGATTAGTTTGAACAGTTGTCTGATTAATTTGCCCAACAGCGGGCCCGCGGCCTGTTGCGGAGGGTCTTGTGGGTCCCGTGCGCGGCCCCGAGGAGAAGAATCCTCTCGTCGGGGACGCCCACGGCGTCCACGAATGCGAGGAGCTCGATCGTCCCGGTCGCGCGGACGAGGAGCTCGGTTTACGCGGTCACGTACGCGTTGTTGCGGCCTAGAACGTGAACCGGAGTCGTAACGACGCGGAGACTGGCGTCTGTTACGTGAACCAGAGTCATAACGCGTTGGCTGGCGTCTGTTACGTGAACCAGAGTCATAGCGACGCGTCTGCTGGGGTCGCGTAGCTCTGGCCCACTCTCTGTTCGGGGCTGGTCCCCGCGGGGGTCGCCTGACCGCGTCTGCGTAAGTGTACGGTCTGGGTTCAGGCGAGTAACGGCGATTCGGAGACTGGAAACGGCGTGCACCGGACACAGGAGGAGGCACAGGCGAGTTAGAAGATCTAAAATGTGCTTGTCTCCGCGAGGAGACAGGCGAGGCACGGTCCATCGCCCTATGGTGTGAACGCCCTGTGTGTGGGTCTCGGCCGAGATCCCGTGCACCGTCGCGGCCCGCGACGGCGCCACACCTCCGTCTCTCCGTAATCTTGGCCCCTCATGGCTGGGGCAGAGCAATTAGGGGTTTTTTATACCCAAAATAAAAAAATGTAAATAAATGAACCAAAAATAAGGTTAAAATTAAACAAAACAACAAAAAGGGGGAGCTGGTTTTTAAAAAAACCTTTTTGTTGTAAAAAAGAGCCAAAAACGTACAGTGCCCGTCGCGACGTTTCGACCAGGGTCTGGTCTTCTTCAGGCTGGGCACTATAGGCACACAGGGCAACTAATCGTAGCTAAAGCGCAATCAGACAGTGCCGTGCAATGGAAGAGGCTCAATATGATCTGGGAGGAGAGCAGAGTCTGCAAGGACATGCCTGGGCACCACCCCTTCCCTGTGTGTGTGCTCCTATTGGCTCTGACGAAAACAGCAGACAGGGGGAGAGTGGAAAAGTACAGAGAACAAACAAGACCAAAACAAGACTTAAAGTAATTTATTGACACTATGAATTGTTTTTTATACCACATGAACTGAGCTTTTAACCAAGGAGGACTCCAACATGAATTAATTCATTTTTTACGTTTTATTTATTTTTTATTTTTTTATTATTTTTTTATTTTTTTATTTTTTATTTTTTGTTTTTTTTGTTTTTTGTTTTTAATTGTACTTAGGGTACTCACTTCACATGCGTTTTTTTACTAAATGAACTCAAAAAGCCATGAATTAGAGCCTTGGGGCCTCTCCCAAAACCCCAAGCGAACAGTATGACAGAGACAAAAGTAGGTCAAATGTAAAAACAGACAGGTGCCCGACAATTAGATGAAATCCACATGTAAACAAGACCGAAGTGTCACTGGAATAAACTGAACAAGACAAGGACCCAAAACAACACAATCCTACAGATGAACAACCAAAGTGGCTCACAAACACGCAAGTAAGTTTATTATCAAGTTCAATGAGTTCTCAGAGTCTAGAAAAGTGGGGATAAATTCAAATGAAATTCCCAAAATCCCAACAAATGTCTAATAGGGTTCAAAATTAAACTATATTTTATAATGTAAACCAAGAAGAAAACCCAAAAGAAAAAGACTCTGAGAACCCAGAGACAACAATGGTGTCAAGACATCACCAATTGCGGTTTAAGACTTCACAATCCTGCGTTTAGGACTTCACATTCAACGTTTAGAACTGCACAATCAACGTTTAGACTTCACAATCAACGTTTAAGACTGCATGATCAACGTTTAAGACTCACGATCAACGTTAAGACTTCTCGATCAACGTTAAGACTGCACAAACTAGGGCTATAAATTAGTGAAAGAAATAGGATTAATTTGGGGTCCTAATTAAGCAATTGGTTAGGGTTAGGGCCAGCAGAGAAGTGGTTATGGTTAGGTTCAAGACCAGGGCAGGGATATAATTTAGAAAAGGCCGAATTTGCCCATTGGTTAGGGTTAGGGCTACCAAAGGAATGGTTAAGGTTAGGAAAGATTACAGGGTTAGGGCATCGTATTTAGTTTTTAATCAAGCACTATGTGAATTAATTAGAAGAGGCCGAATTTGCCCATTGGTTAGGGTTAGGGCTACCAAAGGAATGGTTAAGGTTAGAGTATAACAGTACATTATCATGTAAGTAGGGGTAACATAACAGTAAGTGTAAAGTAGTAAAGTATAGTAACAGTAACAGTAACAGTGGTAGTGGTAATACAGTAAAGTTAGGACAGGTAGCAGTAACATTGTAGTAGTGGTAACCGTACAGTAACAGTGTAGTAGTGGTAACAGTAGCAGTAACAGTGTAGTAGTGGTAACAGTAACAGTAACAGTAACAGTAACAGTGTAGTAGTGGTAACAGTAACAGTAACAGTGTAGTAGTAGTAACAGTAACAGTGTAGTAGTGGTAACAGTAACAGTAACAGTGTAGTAGTGGTAACAGTAACAATAACAGTGTAGTAGTAGTAACAGTAACAGTAACAGTGTAGTAGTGGTAACAGTAACAGTAACAGTGTAAAAGTGGTAACAGTAACAGTAACAGTGTAGTAGTGGTAACAGTAACAGTATCAGTGTAGTAGTGGTAACAGTAACAGTGTAGTAGTGGTAACAGTAGCAGTAACAGTGTAGTAGTGGTAACAGTAACAGTAACAGTGTAGTAGTGGTAACAGTAACAGTAACAGTGTAGTAGTGGTAACAGTAACAGTATCAGTGTAGTAGTGGTAACAGTAACAGTGTAGTAGTGGTAACAGTACCAGTAACAGTGTAGTAGTGGTAACAGTAACAGTAACAGTGTAGTAGTGGTAACAGTAACAGTATCAGTGTAGTAGTGGTAACAGTAACATTATCAGTGTAGTAGTGGTAACGGTAACAGTATCAGTGTAGTAGTGGTAACAGTAACAGTAACAGTGTAGTAGTGGTAACAGTAACAGTGTAGTAGTGGTAACAGTAACAGTAACAGTGTAGTAGTGGTAACAGTAGCAGTAACAGTGTAGTAGTAGTAACAGTAACAGTGTAGTAGTGGTAACAGTAACAGTAACAGTGTAGTAGTGGTAACAGTAACAGTAACAGTGTAGTAGTGGTAACGGTAACAGTGTAGTAGTGGTAACAGTAACAGTAACAGTGTAGTAGTGGTAACAGTAACAGTAACAGTGTAGTAGTAGTAACAGTAACAGTGTAGTAGTAGTAACAGTAACAGTATCAGTGTAGTAGTGGTAACAGTAACAGTATCGGTGTAGTAGTGGTAACAGTAACAGTATCTGTGTAGTAGTGGTAACAGTAACAGTATCAGTGTAGTAGTGGTAACAGTAACAGTGTAGTAGTAGTAACAGTAGCAGTAACAGTGTAGTAGTGGTAACAGTAACAGTAACAGTGTAGTAGTGGTAACAGTAACAGTAACAGTGTAGTAGTGGTAACAGTAGCAGTAACAGTGTAGTAGTGGTAACAGTAACAGTATCAGTGTAGTAGTGGTAACAGTAACAGTAACAGTGTAGTAGTGGTAACAGTAACAGTAACAGTGTAGTAGTAGTAACAGTAACAGTATCAGTGTAGTAGTGGTAACAGTAACAGTGTAGTAGTGGTAACAGTAACAGTGTAGTAGTGGTAACAGTAACAGTAACAGTGTAGTAGTGGTAACAGTAACAGTGTAGTACTAGTAACAGTAACAGTATCAGTGTAGTAGTAGTAACAGTAACAGTATCAGTGTAGTAGTGGTAACAGTAACAGTGTAGTAGTGGTAACAGTAACAGTATCAGTGTAGTAGTGGTAACAGTAACAGTATCAGTGTAGTAGTAGTAACAGTAACAGTGTAGTAGTAGTAACAGTAACAGTATCAGTGTAGTAGTGGTAACAGTAACAGTAACAGTGTAGTAGTGGTAACAGTAACAGTAACAGTGTAGTAGTGGTAACAGTAACAGTAACAGTGTAGTAGTGGTAACAGTAACAGTAACAGTGTAGTAGTAGTAACAGTAACAGTAACAGTGTAGTAGTGGTAACAGTAACAGTAACAGTGTAAAAGTGGTAACAGTAACAGTAACAGTGTAGTAGTGGTAACAGTAACAGTATCAGTGTAGTAGTGGTAACAGTAACAGTGTAGTAGTGGTAACAGTAGCAGTAACAGTGTAGTAGGAGTAACAGTAACAGTATCAGTGTAGTAGTGGTAACAGTAACAGTAACAGTGTAGTAGTGGTAACAGTAACAGTAACAGTGTAGTAGTAGTAACAGTAACAGTATCAGTGTAGTAGTGGTAACAGTAGCAGTAACAGTGTAGTAGGAGTAACAGTAACAGTATCAGTGTAGTAGTGGTAACAGTAACAGTAACAGTGTAGTAGTGGTAACAGTAACAGTAACAGTGTAGTAGTAGTAACAGTAACAGTATCAGTGTAGTAGTGGTAACAGTAGCAGTAACAGTGTAGTAGGAGTAACAGTAACAGTATCAGTGTAGTAGTGGTAACAGTAGCAGTAACAGTGTAGTAGTGGTAACAGTAACAGTAACAGTGTAGTAGTAGTAACAGTAACAGTATCAGTGTAGTAGTGGTAACAGTAACAGTAACAGTAACAGTGTAGTAGTGGTAACAGTAACAGTAACAGTGTAGTACTAGTAACAGTAACAGTAACAGTAACAGTGTAGTAGTGGTAACAGTAACAGTAACAGTGTAGTAGTGGTAACAGTAGCAGTAACAGTGTAGTAGTGGTAACAGTAACAGTATCAGTGTAGTAGTGGTAACAGTAACAGTAACAGTGTAGTAGTGGTAACAGTAGCAGTAACAGTGTAGTAGTGGTAACAGTAACAGTATCAGTGTAGTAGTAGTAACAGTAACAGTATCAGTGTAGTAGTGGTAACAGTAACAGTAACATTGTAGTAGTGGTAACAGTAGCAGTAACAGTGTAGTAGTGGTAACAGTAACAGTAACAGTGTAGTAGTGGTAACAGTAACAGTATCAGTGTAGTAGTGGTAACAGTAACAGTAACAGTGTAGTAGTGGTAACAGTAGCAGTAACAGTGTAGTAGTGGTAACAGTAACAGTATCAGTGTAGTAGTGGTAACAGTAACAGTATCAGTGTAGTAGTGGTAACAGTAACAGTAACAGTGTAGTAGTGGTAACAGTAGCAGTAACAGTGTAGTAGTGGTAACAGTAACAGTATCAGTGTAGTAGTAGTAACAGTAACAGTATCAGTGTAGTAGTGGTAACAGTAACAGTAACAGTGTAGTAGTGGTAACAGTAGCAGTAACAGTGTAGTAGTGGTAACAGTAACAGTAACAGTGTAGTAGTGGTAACAGTAACAGTAACAGTGTAGTACTAGTAACAGTAACAGTAACAGTGTAGAAGTGGTAACAGTAACAGTAACAGTGTAGTAGTAGTAACAGTAACAGTATCAGTGTAGTAGTGGTAACAGTAACAGTAACAGTGTAGTAGTGGTAACAGTAGCAGTAACAGTGTAGTAGTGGTAACAGTAACAGTATCAGTGTAGTAGTAGTAACAGTAACAGTATCAGTGAAGTAGTGGTAACAGTAACAGTAACAGTGTAGTACTATTAACAGTAACAGTAACAGTAACAGTGTAGTAGTGGTAACAGTAACAGTAACAGTGTAGTAGTAGTAACAGTAACAGTATCAGTGTAGTAGTGGTAACAGTAACAGTAACAGTGTAGTAGTAGTAACAGTAACAGTGTAGTAGTGGTAACAGTAACAGTAACAGTGTAAAAGTGGTAACAGTAGCAGTAACAGTGTAGTAGTAGTAACAGTAACAGTAACAGTGTAGTAGTGGTAACAGTAACAGTAACAGTGTAAAAGTGGTAACAGTAGCAGTAACAGTGTAGTAGTAGTAACAGTAACAGTAACAGTGTAGTAGTGGTAACAGTAGCAGTAACAGTGTAGTAGTGGTAACAGTAACAGTATCAGTGTAGTAGTAGTAACAGTAACAGTAACAGTGTAGTAGTGGTAACAGTAGCAGTAACAGTGTAGTAGTGGTAACAGTAACAGTAACAGTGTAGTAGTGGTAACAGTAACAGTAACAGTGTAGTACTATTAACAGTAACAGTAACAGTAACAGTGTAGTAGTGGTAACAGTAACAGTAACAGTGTAGTAGTAGTAACAGTAACAGTATCAGTGTAGTAGTGGTAACAGTAACAGTAACAGTGTAGTAGTAGTAACAGTAACAGTGTAGTAGTGGTAACAGTAACAGTAACAGTGTAAAAGTGGTAACAGTAGCAGTAACAGTGTAGTAGTAGTAACAGTAACAGTAACAGTGTAGTAGTGGTAACAGTAACAGTAACAGTGTAGTAGTGGTAACAGTAACAGTAACAGTGTAGTAGTAGTAACAGTAACAGTATCAGTGTAGTAGTGGTAACAGTAGCAGTAACAGTGTAGTAGGAGTAACAGTAACAGTATCAGTGTAGTAGTGGTAACAGTAACAGTAACAGTGTAGTAGTGGTAACAGTAACAGTAACAGTGTAGTAGTAGTAACAGTAACAGTATCAGTGTAGTAGTGGTAACAGTAACAGTAACAGTGTAGTAGTGGTAACAGTAGCAGTAACAGTGTAGTAGTGGTAACAGTAACAGTATCAGTGTAGTAGTGGTAACAGTAACAGTAACAGTGTAGTAGTGGTAACAGTAACAGTAACAGTGTAAAAGTGGTAACAGTAGCAGTAACAGTGTAGTAGTAGTAACAGTAACAGTAACAGTGTAGTAGTGGTAACAGTAACAGTAACAATGTAGTAGTGGTAACAGTAACAGTAACAGTGTAGTAGTGGTAACAGTAACAGTAACAGTGTAGTAGTAGTAACAGTAACAGTATCAGTGTAGTAGTGGTAACAGTAGCAGTAACAGTGTAGTAGGAGTAACAGTAACAGTATCAATGTAGTAGTGGTAACAGTAGCAGTAACAGTGTAGTAGGAGTAACAGTAACAGTATCAGTGTAGTAGTGGTAACAGTAACAGTAACAGTGTAGTAGTGGTAACAGTAACAGTAACAGTGTAGTAGTAGTAACAGTAACAGTATCAGTGTAGTAGTGGTAACAGTAACAGTAACAGTGTAGTAGTGGTAACAGTAACAGTAACAGTGTAGTAGTAGTAACAGTAACAGTAACAGTAACAGTGTAGTAGTGGTAACAGTAACAGTAACAGTGTAGTAGTAGTAACAGTAACAGTATCAGTGTAGTAGTGGTAACAGTAACAGTAACAGTGTAGTAGTGGTAACAGTAACAGTATCAGTGTAGTAGTGGTAACAGTAACAGTATCAGTGTAGTAGTGGTAACAGTAACAGTAACAGTGTAGTAGTGGTAACAGTAACAGTAACAGTGTAAAAGTGGTAACAGTAGCAGTAACAGTGTAGTAGTAGTAACAGTAACAGTAACAGTGTAGTAGTGGTAACAGTAACAGTAACAGTGTAGTAGTGGTAACAGTAACAGTAACAGTGTAAAAGTGGTAACAGTAGCAGTAACAGTGTAGTAGTAGTAACAGTAACAGTAACAGTGTAGTAGTGGTAACAGTAACAGTAACAGTGTAGTAGTGGTAACAGTAGCAGTATCAGTGTAGTAGTGGTAACAGTAACAGTAACAGTGTAGTAGTGGTAACAGTAACAATAACAGTGTAGTAGTAGTAACAGTAACAGTAACAGTGTAGTAGTGGTAACAGTAACAGTAACAGTGTAAAAGTGGTAACAGTAACAGTAACAGTGTAGTAGTGGTAACAGTAACAGTATCAGTGTAGTAGTGGTAACAGTAACAGTGTAGTAGTGGTAACAGTAGCAGTAACAGTGTAGTAGTGGTAACAGTAACAGTAACAGTGTAGTAGTGGTAACAGTAACAGTATCAGTGTAGTAGTGGTAACAGTAACAGTAACAGTGTAAAAGTGGTAACAGTAACAGTAACAGTGTAGTAGTGGTAACAGTAACAGTATCAGTGTAGTAGTAGTAACAGTAACAGTAACAGTGTAGTAGTAGTAACAGTAACAGTATCAGTGTAGTAGTGGTAACAGTAACAGTAACAGTGTAGTAGTGGTAACAGTAGCAGTAACAGTGTAGTAGTGGTAACAGTAACAGTAACAGTGTAGTAGTGGTAACAGTAACAATAACAGTGTAGTAGTAGTAACAGTAACAGTAACAGTGTAGTAGTGGTAACAGTAACAGTAACAGTGTAAAAGTGGTAACAGTAACAGTAACAGTGTAGTAGTGGTAACAGTAACAGTATCAGTGTAGTAGTGGTAACGGTAACAGTAACAGTATCAGTGTAGTAGTGGTAACAGTAACAGTGTAGTAGTGGTAACAGTAACAGTATCAGTGTAGTAGTGGTATCAGTAACATTATCAGTGTAGTAGTGGTAACGGTAACAGTAACAGTATCAGTGTAGTAGTGGTAACAGTAACAGTAACAGTGTAGTAGTGGTAACAGTAACAGTGTAGTAGTGGTAACAGTAACAGTAACAGTGTAGTAGTGGTAACAGTAGCAGTAACAGTGTAGTAGTAGTAACAGTAACAGTGTAGTAGTGGTAACAGTAACAGTAACAGTGTAGTAGTGGTAACAGTAACAGTAACAGTGTAGTAGTGGTAACGGTAACAGTGTAGTAGTGGTAACAGTAACAGTAACAGTGTAGTAGTGGTAACAGTAACAGTATCAGTGTAGTAGTGGTAACAGTAACAGTATCAGTGTAGTAGTGGTAACAGTAGCAGTAACAGTGTAGTAGTAGTAACAGTAACAGTAACAGTAACAGTGTAGTAGTAGTAACAGTAACAGTATCAGTGTAGTAGTGGTAACAGTAGCAGTAACAGTGTAGTAGTGGTAACAGTAACAGTAACAGTAACAGTGTAGTAGTAGTAACAGTAACAGTATCAGTGTAGTAGTGGTAACAGTAACAGTATCAGTGTAGTAGTGGTAACAGTAGCAGTAACAGTGTAGTAGTAGTAACAGTAACAGTAACAGTGTAGTAGTGGTAACAGTAACAGTATCAGTGTAGTAGTGGTAACAGTAACAGTATCAGTGTAGTAGTAGTACCAATAACAGTAACAGTGTAGTAGTGGTAACAGTAACAGTATCAGTGTAGTAGTGGTAACAGTAACAGTAACAGTGTAGTAGTGGTAACAGTAACAGTAACAGTGTAGTAGTAGTAACAATAACAGTATCAGTGTAGTAGTGGTAACAGTAACAGTATCAGTGTAGTAGTAGTAACAATAACAGTAACAGTGTAGTAGTGGTAACAGTAACAGTATCAGTGTAGTAGTGGTAACAATAACAGTAACAGTAACAGTGTAGTAGTAGTAACAGTAACAGTATCAGTGTAGTAGTGGTAACAGTAACAGTATCAGTGTAGTAGTGGTAACAGTAGCAGTAACAGTGTAGTAGTAGTAACAGTAACAGTATCAGTGTAGTAGTGGTAACAGTAACAGTATCAGTGTAGTAGTAACAGTATCAGTGTAGTAGTGGTAACAGTAACAGTATCAGTGTAGTAGTGGTAACAGTATCAGTGTAGTAGTGGTAACAGTAACAGTATCAGTGTAGTAGTGGTAACAGTATCAGTGTAGTAGTGGTAACAGTAACAGTATCAGTGTAGTAGTAGTAACAATAACAGTAACAGTGTAGTAGTGGTAACAGTAACAGTAACAGTGTAGTAGTAGTAACAATAACAGTATCAGTGTAGTAGTGGTAACAGTAACAGTATCAGTTTAGTAGTGGTAACAGTAACAGTATCAGTGTAGTAGTGGTAACAGTAGCAGTAACAGTGTAGTAGTAGTAACAGTAACAGTAACAGTGTAGTAGTGGTAACAGTAACAGTATCAGTGTAGTAGTGGTAACAGTAGCAGTAACAGTGTAGTAGTAGTAACAGTAACAGTAACAGTGTAGTAGTGGTAACAGTAACAGTATCAGTGTAGTAGTGGTAACAGTAACAGTATCAGTGTAGTAGTAACAGTATCAGTGTAGTAGTGGTAACAGTATCAGTGTAGTAGTGGTAACAGTATCAGTGTAGTAGTGGTAACAGTAACAGTATCAGTGTAGTAGTAGTAACAGTAACAGTGTAGTAGTGGTAACAGTAACAGTATCAGTGTAGTAGTAGTAACAATAACAGTAACAGTGTAGTAGTGGTAACAGTAACAGTATCAGTGTAGTAGTGGTAACAGTAACAGTAACAGTGTAGTAGTTGTAACGGTAACAGTGTAGTAGTGGTAACAGTAACAGTATCAGTGTAGTAGTGGTAACAGTAACAGTAACAGTGTAGTAGTGGTAACAGTAACAGTAACAGTGTAGTAGTAGTAACAGTAACAGTAACAGTGTAGTAGTGGTAACAGTAACAGTATCAGTGTAGTAGTGGTAACAGTAACAGTAACAGTGTAGTAGTAGTAACAGTAACAGTATCAGTGTAGTAGTGGTAACAGTATCAGTGTAGTAGTGGTAACAGTAACAGTAACAGTGTAGTAGTGGTAACAGTAACAGTATCAGTGTAGTAGTGGTAACAGTAACAGTAACAGTGTAGATACTGTGTAGATTACACCAAACGCTTGAGAAAGCTTTAATCAGTGATCCTCAACCCGTTGATCGCGATCTACCGTCGATCGTAAAAGCAGTGCGGGTAGATCGCAGAGCCATGTCTTTCCAAATAAAGTCATTTGTTTATGGCATGTGAACGCCCCGCAGATGGATCAGTCTGAGATTCTTTCTAACACACGAGACACCGCGGAAGCGCGAGGAAACCGCACGAGCTACGAACTAAACAGAATACAAGCAACTTAATAACAATCAGAGTTCTGGCCACTCACTTCAGTTCTGTTGTGGAGGCTGCAGGCTGCTCACACACACACACACAGACACACACACAGACACACACACTCACACACAGACACACACGCACACACAGACACACACACACACACACACACAGACACACACACAGACACACACACGCTCACACACAGACACACACGCACACACAGACACACACACACACACACACAGACACACACACAGACACACACACGCTCACACACAGACACACACGCACACACAGACACACACACACAGACACACACACAGACACACACACGCTCACACACAGACACACACACACACATGCACACACAGACACACACACGCACACACACAGACACACACACACAAACACACGCACACACACACACAGACACACACACACAGACACACACACACACAGACACACACAGACACACACACAGACACACACACACAGACACACACATGCACACACACGCACACACACACGCACACACAGACACACACACACACGCACACACAGACACACACACACGCACACACACACGCACACACAGACACACACACACACAGGTCAAACACACAGGTCACACACACACACACACACACAGGTCAAACACACAGGTCACACACACACACGCACACACACACACACAGACACACACACACACGCACACATACAGACACACACACGCACACACAGACACACACACACAAACACACACACAGACACACACACACAGACACACACGCACACACACAGACACACACACGCGCACACACACAGACAAACACACACACACACGCACACAGACACACACAGACACACACACACACACACACACACATGCACACACAGACACACACACGCACACAGACACACACTCACACACAGACACACACACACAAACACACACACAGACACACACACACAGACACACACGCACACACACAGACACACACACGCGCACACACACAGACAAACACACACACACACGCACACAGACACACACAGACACACACACACACACACACACACATGCACACACAGACACACACACGCACACAGACACACACTCACACACAGACACACACACACACACAGACACACACACAGACACACACTCACACACAGACACACACACACGCACACACACAGACACACACACACGCACACACACAGGAGGAGAGGCAGTGGTATCAGGAGGAGACAGGTGAGGAAGGAGTCAGAGCCTGATGTCATCTGTTTGTTTTGTTTTTGTCCTTCAGTAGTTTGTTGTTGCCGTGCGTGAGGAAAGCGAAGTCTCACAAACTCCTCCCCTGAGCGTTACCATGGAGCTCCTGTCAATCACCAATGTTACTAAAATAATGCTGAGCTTTGATGATAAGCTGCATTGATACTGCAGTTTAATTCAGGCCTAATTATAAATATAGTAGGCCTCTTATAATCCATAATAATCAGCAGTTTTAGGAAATGATGGAATGTTGTAAATATCACTGACAAACATTCTACATTTATTAGATTTTTTTATTTCTGTCCTGAGTTGATAATTAATGTTTATCATTTTAGTTTAATAAAATGTGACTTTATTAAAGTGGTTATTTCTATTTTTATTTTCATGTTTAACCACTGCAATAATAATAACCCTGATAAATGCCCACCATGTTTAATAGAAATAAGGGGTAAAAAAAAATAAAGGTAGATCTCCTGGCCTTGATGACTTTAAAAGTTGATCGCAAGTCGAAAAAGGTTGGGCACCACTGGTCTAGATAGAACTGTTGCTCAATACTAATGGTAATTTATATTTTGCTTATTGATTTTAGCCTATTGTTTTTGGTGTATATTGTTGCGTTAGAATTTCATTGCCCCCTCTTTATTTAATATGGACCCCCCCATTGCCCCCTCAATGATATTTGTCTGGAGCCGTCCCTGTCTATAGCAGGTTATTAGTGAGTTAGCGACAGAAAGGAGTTTCCCTGTGCTCTGACTGCAGCAGGAGTCAGGAGCTGCTGCCTGTGTCCCCCCGAGCAGCAGCTACTGTCCCTCAGTGTTTACAGCTGTGTGTCTGTGTCACACGGAGCAGAGAACCATCTTTATTTCTGCAGAAGTACTTTGTTTCTGCAGAAGTACTTTGTTACTGCAGAAGTACTTTGTTACTGCAGAAGTACGGGGGCCATGTGTTTTCAGCCAAAAAACAGATCATGTGATTAATCTGCATTAATAAATTTCAGCGCGTAAATTTTTTAAAAATTAATCGCATGCGTTAACGCATTAATGTTGACAGCCCTAAAAATAACAATAATGGATTTAATATATAAATACTTCACACTAGTCCCAGTGAGTCAGCACTTACATTCACACTGCACACTTCCTTCAGGCCCACATGAAACGCTCTGCAGACTCTGATGAGAATCTAGATTCCTTCATTATCAGGCCCTTTGTGTCAGTCAAAATGAACTGCTTTCTCAGGTCACGGGCAACAGAGATGGTACAGGAGATTAGAAAAAACAATGCAGAGAACAGATCAGCTGTTTTTCTTATCATAAGTTAAAGATGGCGACTAAGTTCCTTACATGCAAAGAGAAACACAAACAAACTTAGAGACATTGTTTGGTGTTGATACAGATTCCTTCATTATCTGTCTCGTTGCAACAATAAAAAAAGAGTTGCTTCCTCTTCTCGTGTTTTGTGAGCTGCATTCTCAGGTGATGAGAGGTGAAAGGCAACAGACTGGAAAACAATGCCAAGAACAGACAAGATTTTTGAGTTCTTATCATGTTCTTTACAGATAAATCTGACAAACACAACTAAGAGACAGGGCGTGGTGTTGATAACGCTTGAGTTAAAAGACAATATTTAATCCCTGTAATATAACCTCTCCTGTAAGTTTAGTGTAAAAACTTTTTGACACAAACACACAAGTAAAATGAATAAAAACTAAAGAGATTCTCTGGGTTTTTAACACGATTTACAATTAAATGCTCACACCTTTCTAAACTGTAATATTAAACTTGCTCCTCTTCTCTCCTGCCTTTGTGCCGTGTCTGGGAAAAGTGTGTACGGCGTATGACAGGTTGAGTGTTTGTGTGGATCTACTCAAGGTTCCACATCAAGTTTGGTTTGTTATAAATATCAGCATTGGCTCAGAAAGTAGTGTACACAAGTTTTGTAAATGAGGCCTCTGATCCTCAGATTGGTGCTCAATCATCTGCTGAAGTTCATAAACAGCTGGGTCCATAAATATTTGGACACTGATACAAGTTTTGTTATTTTAGCTGTTAACCAAAACATGTTCAAATACAGTTATATCATTCGTATGTGATTCGGCTCAGCTCCTTCTTCACCACAACAGACCGATACAACGACCGCATTACTGCAGACGCTGCACCGATCCTCCTGTCGATCTCACGCTCCATCCTTCCCTCACTCGTGAACAAGACCCCAAGATACTTAAACTCCTCCACTTGAGGCAGGAGCTCTCCCCCAACCCGGAGAGGGCGCCACCCTTTTCCGGTCGAGAACCATGGCCTCGGACTTGGAGGTGCTGATTCTCATCCCGGCCGCTTCACACTCGGCTGCAAACCGCCCCAGCACATGCTGAAGGTCTTGGCTTGATGAAGCCAACAGGACAACATCATCCGCATAAAGCAAAATGTAATCCTGTGGTTCCCAAACCAGACTCCCTCTGGCCCCTGGCTGCGCCTAGAAATTCTGTCCATAAAAATTATGAACAGAACCGGTGACAAAGGGCAGCCCTGCTGGAGTCCAACATGCACTGGGAACAGCTCTGACTTACAACCGGCAATGCGAACCAAGCTCCTGCTCCGGTCATACAGGGACCAGACAGCCCTTAGCAGAGGGCCTTGGACCCCATACTCCCAGAGCACCCCCCACAGGACGCTACGAGGGACACGGTCGAACGCCTTCTCCAAATCCACAAAACACATGTGGACTGGATGGGCGAACTCCCATGAACCCTCAAGCACCCGATAGAGGGTGTAGAGCTGGTCCACTGTTCCACGACCGGGACGAAAACCGCATTGTTCCTCCTGAATCCGAGGTTCGACTATCAGCCGAATTCTCCTCTCCAGTACCCTGGAATAGACTTTCCCAGGGAGGCTGAGGAGTGTGATCCCCCTGTAGTTGGAACACACCCTCCGGTCCCCCTTCTTAAAAAGAGGGACCAACCACCGCC
>CM036245.1:1718619-1719768 GCA_020698575.1 Bostrychus sinensis | reverse complement strand
GAAGATTAAAGGGCTAGGGATTCTATTCGTTTTACAAGCACTAAGTGAATTAATTAGAAGAGGCGAATGTTGCCCATTGTTATAGGGTTAGGCTACCAAAGGAATGGTGAGAGGTTAGGGAAGATTACAGGGCTAGGGAATCATATTTAGTTTTATCAAAGCACTATGTGAATTAATTTAGAAGAGGCCGAATTGTCATTGTTAGGGTTAGGGTCCCCAAAGGACTGATTTTAATTTTTTAGTTAAGGTTGGAAGATTAGGGCAGGACATATATTAGTATTAGGGGGTAGGGCCAATTTAACGGTTAGGGTTAGGGTTAGGGTTAAGGGATAGGGTTAGAGGTTAGGTTAGGTTAGGGTTAGGTTAGGGTTGGGTTAGGGTTAGGGTTAGGGTTAGGTAGGGGTGTAGGTAGGGTTAGGTTAGGAAGATCTACGAAAGGGGCGGTAGGCTGCAGGCGAGGAGACAGGCGCACGAGCACGGTGTCATCGCCCATATGTGTGAACGCCCTGTGTGTGGGTCTCGGCCGAGATCCCGTGCACCGTCGCGGCCGCGACGGCGCCACACTCCGTCTCTCCGTATCTTGGCCCCTATGGCTGGGGCCGAGCAATTAGGTGTTTTATATACCAAATAAAAAATGTAAATAAAGAACCAAATAAGGTAAAATTAAACAAAACAAACAAAAGCGGGGAGCTGGTTTTATAAAAAAACCTTTTGTTGTAAAAAAGAAGCCAAAACGTACAGTGCCGTCGCCCTTTCCGACTCCAGGGTCTGGTCTTCTTCAGGCTGGGCACTATAGGCACACAGGGCAACTAATCGTAGCTAAAGCGCAATCAGACAGTGCCGTGCAATGGAAGAGGCTCAATTGATCTGGAGGAGAGCAGAGTCTGCAAGGACAGGCCTGGGCACCACCCCTCCCTGTGTGTTTGCCCTATTGGCTCTGACGAAAACAGCAAGACAGGGGAGAGTGGAAAAGTACGAGAACAAACAGGACCAACAAGACTTAAAGTAATTTATGACACATAACTGTTTTTTATACCACATGAATGAGCTTTTTAACCAAGGAGGACTCCAACATGAATTAATTTATTTTTTAACGTTTTATTTATTTTTTATTTTTTATTATTTTTTTATTTTTTTAATTATTTTTGT
>CM036245.1:1498619-1711119 GCA_020698575.1 Bostrychus sinensis | reverse complement strand
CCACCCACTGTCCACGCCTGGATTAGAGACATTCTACACTTTCTTAACATGGATAAAGTAAGATGTACTATTACAGGTCCAATGGGGACATTTAAAAAGACATGGGATCCTTTTTTTCCTTTGTTAAGTCTGTGAATTTCTCCTCAATCCCAGAGTAATTCACTTCCCATCCCTCTTTTTTTTTTTTTTTTTTACTCACACTTCAGAGCAGTGCCTGTTTATGTTTTCTGACACTGAAGACATTGATTGATTAGAAGGTGACCCCCCCCCCCTTTTTTTTTTTTGTTGTTGTTTGTGTTGCTTTTTTTTCCTGTTCCTCAGCTCTGTTTTAACTTGAAAATAACTGTATTTTGCTGTTGTTATGCTGCACTTGAAAATTCAGTTCAATAATCCGCATCAGATCATTTAAAAGACATGGCACAGAACAAAAGGCACAGAATCTCTCAGCTGTCATCTCAGTAATAATCTGCCTCTGTCCTTATATTTAGAGCCTTTGGCTCAGGAGGAAAGTTCAGATCAAAGGACACACAGCTGTGGTCACTCATGTGGACATCCTCGACACACACATTAGCAACATTGTTGTACTATATTTTTGGACTTTGGGGTGTGGTCTTTAGGAAAAGCCTTTATAGGTTTCTGCTACACACTGTCACTTTTTGCCTATTATAATCCATAATAATCAGCAGTTTTAGGAAATGATGGAATGTTGTAAATATCACTGACAAACATTCTACATTTATTAGATTTTGTTATTTCTGTCCTGAGTTGATAATTAATGTTTATCATTTTAGTTTAATAAAATGTGACTTTATTAAAGTGGTTATTTCTATTTTTATTTTCATGTTTAACCACTGCAATAATAATCACCCTGATAAATGCCCACCATGTTTAATAGAAATAAGGGGTAAAAAAAAATAAAGGTAGCTCTCCTGGCCTTGATGACTTTAAAAGTTGATCGCAAGTCGAAAAAGGTTGGGCACCACTGGTCTAGATAGAACTGTTGCTCAATACTAATGGTAATTTATATTTTGCTTATTGATTTTAGCCTATTGTTTTTGGTGTATATTGTTGCGTTAGAATTTCATTGCCCCCTCTTTATTTAATATGGACCCCCCCATTGCCCCCTCAATGATATTTGTCTGGAGCCGTCCCTGTCTATAGCAGGTTATTAGTGATTTAGCGACAGAAAGGAGTTTCCCCGTGCTCTGACTGCAGCAGGAGTCAGGAGCTGCTGCCTGTGTCCCCCCGAGCAGCAGCTACTGTCCCTCAGTGTTTACAGCTGCTGCCTGTGTCCCCCCGAGCAGCAGCTACTGTCCCTCAGTGTTTACAGCTGCTGCCTGTGTCCCCCCGAGCAGCAGCTACTGTCCCTCAGTGTTTACAGCTGTGTGTCTGTGTCACACGGAGCAGAGAACCATCTTTATTTCTGCAGAAGTACTTTGTTACTGCAGAAGTACTTTGTTACTGCAGAAGTACTTTATTTCTGCAGAAGTACTTTGTTTCTGCAGAAGTACTTTGTTACTGCAGAAGTACGGGGGCCATGTGTTTTCAGCCAAAAAACAGATCATGTGATTAATCTGCATTAATAAATTTCAGCGCGTAAATTTTTTAAAAATTAATCGCATGCGTTAACGCATTAATGTTGACAGCCCTAAAAATAACAATAATGGATTTAATATATAAATACTTCACACTAGTCCCAGTGAGTCAGCACTTACATTCACTCTGCACACTTCCTTCAGGCCCACATGAAACGCTCTGCAGACTCTGATGAGAATCTAGATTCCTTCATTATCAGGCCCTTTGTGTCAGTCAAAATGAACTGCTTTCTCAGGTCACGGGCAACAGAGATGGTACAGGAGATTAGAAAAAACAATGCAGAGAACAGATCAGCTGTTTTTCTTATCATAAGTTAAAGATGGCGACTAAGTTCCTTACATGCAAAGAGAAACACAAACAAACTTAGAGACATTGTTTGGTGTTGATACAGATTCCTTCATTATCTGTCTCGCTGCAACAATAAGAAAAGAGTTGCTTCCTCTTCTCGTGTTTTGTGAGCTGCATTCTCAGGTGATGAGAGGTGAAAGGCAACAGACTGGAAAACAATGCCAAGAACAGACAAGATTTTTGAGTTCTTATCATGTTCTTTACAGATAAATCTGACAAACACAAACTAAGAGACAGGGCGTGGTGTTGATAACGCTTGAGTTAAAAGACAATATTTAATCCCTGTAATATAACCTCTCCTGTAAGTTTAGTGTAAAAACTTTTTGACACAAACACACAAGTAAAATGAATAAAAACTAAAGAGATTCTCTGGGTTTTTAACACGATTTACAATTAAATGCTCACACCTTTCTAAACTGTAATATTAAACTTGCTCCTCTTCTCTCCTGCCTTTGTGCCGTGTCTGGGAAAAGTGTGTACGGCGTATGACAGGTTGAGTGTTTGTGTGGATCTACTCAAGGTTCCACATCAAGTTTGGTTTGTTATAAATATCAGCATTGGCTCAGAAAGTAGTGTACACAAGTTTTGTAAATGAGGCCTCTGATCCTCAGATTGGTGCTCAATCATCTGCTGAAGCTCATAAACAGCTGGGTCCATAAATATTTGGACACTGATACAAGTTTTGTTATTTTAGCTGTTAACCAAAACATGTTCAAATACAGTTATATCATTCGTATGTGATTCGGCTCAGCTCCTTCTTCACCACAACAGACCGATACAACGACCGCATTACTGCAGACGCTGCACCGATCCTCCTGTCGATCTCACGCTCCATCCTTCCCTCACTCGTGAACAAGACCCCAAGATACTTAAACTCCTCCACTTGAGGCAGGAGCTCTCCCCCAACCCGGAGAGGGCGCCACCCTTTTCCAGTCGAGAACCATGGCCTCGGACTTGGAGGTGCTGATTCTCATCCCGGCCGCTTCACACTCGGCTGCAAACCGCCCCAGCACATGCTGAAGGTCTTGGCTTGATGAAGCCAACAGGACAACATCATCCGCATAAAGCAAAATGTAATCCTGTGGTTCCCAAACCAGACTCCCTCTGGCCCCTGGCTGCGCCTAGAAATTCTGTCCATAAAAATTATGAACAGAACCGGTGACAAAGGGCAGCCCTGCCGGAGTCCAACATGCACTGGGAACAGCTCTGACTTACAACCGGCAATGCGAACCAAGCTCCTGCTCCGGTCATACAGGGACCGGACAGCCCTTAGCAGAGGGCCTTGGACCCCATACTCCCAGAGCACCCCCCACAGGACGCTACGAGGGACACGGTCGAACGCCTTCTCCAGATCCACAAAACACATGTGGACTGGATGGGCGAACTCCCATGAACCCTCAAGCACCCGATAGAGGGTGTAGAGCTGGTCCACTGTTCCACGACCGGGACGAAAACCGCATTGTTCCTCCTGAATCCGAGGTTCGACTATCGGCCGAATTCTCCTCTCCAGTACCCTGGAATAGACTTTCCCAGGGAGGCTGAGGAGTGTGATCCCCCTGTAGTTGGAACACACCCTCCGGTCCCCCTTCTTAAAAAGAGGGACCACCACCCCGGTCTGCCAGTCCAGAGGCACTGTCCCCAACCGCCACGCGATGCTGCAGAGACGTGTCAGCCACGACAGCCCCACAACATCCAGAGACTTGAGGTACTCAGGACGGATCTCATCCACCCCCGGTGCCTTGCCACCGTGGAGCTTTTTAACCACCTCGGTGACTTCAGCTTGGGTGATGGACGAGTCCACCTCCGAGTCCCCAGCCTCTGCCTCCTCAACGAAAGATGTGTCGGTGGGATTGAGGAGATCCTCGAAGTATTCCTTCCACCGCCCGACAACATCCCCAGTCGAGGTCAACAGCTCCCCACCTCCACTGTAAACAGTGTTGGTGAAGCACTACTTCCCCCTCCTGAGGCGGCGGACGGTTTGCCAGAATTTCCTCGAGGCCGACCAATAGTCCTCCTCCATGGCCTCCCCGAACTCCTCCCACACCCGAGTTTTTGCTTCCACAACCGCCCGGGCAGCGGCACGCTTGGCCTGCCGGTACCCATCAGCTGCCGCAGAAGTCCCACAAGCCAGCCAAGCTTGGTAGGACTCCTTCTTCAGCCTGACGGCATCCCTTACTTCCGGTGTCCATCACCGGGTTCTGGGGTTGCTGCCATGACAGGCACCAGAGACCTTCCGAACAGCCACGCCAACAATAGAGGTAGAGAACATGGTCCACTCGGACTCAATGTCTCCAGCCTCCCCCGGAATTTGGTTGAAGCTCTCCCGGAGGTGGGAGTTGACAGGAGGTTCAGCCAGACGTTCCCAACAGACCTCACAATACGTTTGGGCCTGCCGAGTCTGTCCGGCCTCCTCCTCCGCCGGCGGATCCAACTCACCACCAGGTGGTGATCGGTTTACAGCTCAGCCCCTCTCTTCACCCGAGTGTCCAAGACACACGGCCGAAGGTCAGATGACACAACTACAAAATTGACCTCTGGCCTAGGGTGTCCTGGTGCCACGTGCACTGATGGACAGCCTTGTCCTTGAACATGGTGTTTGTTATGGACAATCCGTGGCTAGCACAGAAGTCCAATAACAGAACACCGCTCGGATTCAGTTCGGGGAGGCCGTTCCTCCCAATCACGCCCCTCCAGGTATCACTGTCATTGCCCACGTCGGCATTGAAGTCCCCCAGTAGAACAATGGAGTCCCCAGTCGGAGCACCATCCAGTATCTCTCCCAGGGACTCCAAGAAGGCCGGGCAAACGTAAGCCAAAACCACAGTGAGAGACCTCTCCCCCACCTAGAGGCGCAGGGACGCGACCCTCTCGTTCACCGGGGGGAACTCCAACACATGGTGGTGTGGGCTTCTAGCTCCCCAGCTCAGCCGCCATGTGTTGGAGTCCCCCCCTTCTCACCGCGGGCAACGCCAGAGTGGTGGAGAGTCCAACCCCTCTCAAGGAGCTGGGTTTCGGAGCCCAAGCTATGCGTGGAGGCGAGCCCGACTGTATCTAGCCGGTATCTCTCAACCTCCCGGACAAGCTCAGGCTCCTTCCCCCCAGCGAGGTGACATTCCATGTCCTAGAGCCAGTTTCTGCGTCCATGGATTGGGTCGTCAAGGCACCCGCCTCTGACCTCTGCCCAAATCGCAAAGCACCGGCCCCTTATGATCATTCCTGCGGGTGATGGGCCTACGGGAAGGCGGTCCCATGTAGCCTTATTGGGCTTGGCCTGGCCGGGTTCCGTGGGAAAAGACCCGGCCACCAGGCACTCGCCCGCGAGCCCCAACGCCAGGCCTGGCTCCAGGGTGGGGCCCTGGTGACGCCAATCCGGGCGACGTAGCGGACCTTGTTTTGTCACTCATTATAGAGAGCTTCTGAACCGCTCTTAGTCTGGCCCATCACCTAGGATCTGTTTGCCATGGGAGACCCTACCAGGGGCATTAAGCCCCAGACAACATAGCTCCTAGGATCATTCGAGCTCTCAAACCCCTCCACCACGATAAGGTGGTGGTTCAAGGAGGGGTTCAACATTATTGAACATATTAAACATTATCAACCTGGTACTGTTCACTCTGGACACAGTTAAACAAGTTATAATAATGCTGTCACCAAATCTCTACAATCACATTTGAGCCAGAGACTCCATCTGCTGTGTTGGGTAGAGAGGGTTTGCAGTTATTAATAAATTTCAGCTCTTTCCAAAAAGCTTTGGCATTATTACCTAGTAGAATTTTATCCAGGTTGCACTGTGATGAGACTCCAGATTTCTTCACTATCTGTCCCTTTGCGTCAGTAAAAAAGACAGTTACTTCCTCTTCTCATATTTTGTGATCTGTATTCTCAGGTCATGAGAGGTTAAAGGCAACAGACTGGAAAACAATGCAAGAATAGATTTTTTCTCTTATCATGAGTTAAATGTAAGTTCTTATCATGTTCTTTACAAATGAACCTAAGAGAAACACAAACAAACTAAAAGATTTGGTTTGATGTTGATACAACTTTTTAAGACAGTATTTAATTCATGGGTTGGTTAAACTCTAATGCATAAATTTACTATTAAAAACTGATGTACTATAATTCAAAATTCAACCCAAAAGACTTTATTTATCCCCCAAGGGCAATGCAGCACAAACAGCAGTGCAGAGGGGAACGAATTAAATAGAATACAGATCGTAAATATTCAGTATATAATAGTACATATTAATAATTACATATGAAATATGAAGAGGTATTTTTATTTATTTAATCTTTATTTAACCAGGAAAGCCCCACTGAGATTAAGAATCTCTTTTGCAGGGGAGTCCTGGCCCCATGGGGGACGTATTGTACATGTTTTAGGTAGAGCAGTCATAATGATTTTTTTTTACACAATACAATACTCAGTCATTTCCAGCTTCTTGAAGCCGATACCAATGATGACAACTGATAATTCTTTTTTATATATAACTATTGGCATGAAAGACTTTAAGAGTATAGCTCTGACCTAACTAAATGAAACTGACACCACTATTGACAGCAAAAACAAGAGCAATGACAATAGTGCTTCTTTTTGGCTCTGGTTCTTTCCTGTACTTTCTTTTTTCTTGTCTTGAAGCAGTCACCGCAGTTACTGCCTCTGTGGTAGGAATGCAGGTGAACAGGTACAACACATCATAAGACACAATAGTCTCATCAGAATCCAGCTGCAGATGTTTGACTTTATTGGCAAAGTCTTGTAGACATGACATGATGCTCTGTGTTGCCAACAAGAGGGGCCAGGATAGAAGCCAGGTGTTTAGCTAAGTTGTAAGTGATAGAGTCTGTGCTGCTGACAATGGGTCTGAGTGGTATTCCCTCCTTGTGAATTTTAGGGAGGCCATAAATGCAGGGAATGGCGTCCCCCGGGTATAGTCTGTAATACAGTTGCTTGTCAATGACTTGATCTTTCTCCAGCTTCTGTAAACAGTCTATAACCTTCTTCTTGTAGCCACTGGTTGGATCTCTCCTAAGCTGTTCACTTTGGCCTCATAGTCTGCTGCATTCAGGATCACTGTGCATCTACCTTTGTCCGCTGCCAAAATGTTGATGCTGTGGTCCTTCTGCAGCGCTGTTAAAGCCTTCCTTTCTTTTGGGGTAAGATTAGAAGGAGGTGGCACTGGACAGCTGAGACTCTGAGCTGCAGTTCTTCAGCTTCCAATTCAGCCAACTTGTTGTTGTTCTTTATGGCTGCTTCTGTGGCTGTGATGAGGTTCACCACAGGGATCTGTTTAGTAGGGCTGCAACTAATGACTATTTTGGTGGTGGATTAGTCAACAATTACTTTTCCAGTAGCCAATTAGTGAAACAAGTATTTTTATCCTAAGCACCAGCCAAACTAGTTCTGCACTGCAAAAAGAAACCATTATAGCTTAATGTGTATTTATAACATATGTGTGACCATTAAACAGAAATAATCAAATAATATAGATGCAAGCGGCAATCATAGGCCCTTGCTGAGTTTTTCTCCAGCAGATTTGCCAGAAGTTGCCACAGTTGTTGGAATTGGCTCTTTACAAATGCACCAATTGTGACATAATAGGATTACATTGTATAGGTTTACAATACAAATATAATGAGGGGTTAAAAAAAATGTTATTCTGACCCAACAACTCATGGCAGACAAGACTGATATCTAGCTTGTCCAGCCTTTCTCTGTAAACATTACAAACTACATTGAATAAAAATTTTAACACACCACTTTTGTTTTTGCTGCCATTTTTCATCAGCTGAACTCAAAGAGCTTTCAAGAGCTAATACTTTTACTATGTACACAAAAGACCTTTCAAATATTGTTTACAAGTAATGTTTATTCATATATACCACCTTTCTCAGACAACAGTCACAAAGTGCTTCACAATAAAAAGACAAAAGCATGTTAAAAACTTTATTGCTTTGGTAACCCTTATAGCCAGACGTCTTATTCTTCTTAAGTGGAAGTCTTCAGCTCCACCCACTGTCCACGCCTGGATTAGAGACATTCTACACTTTCTTAACATGGATAAAGTAAGATGTACTATTACAGGTCCAATGGGGACATTTAAAAAGACATGGGATCCTTTTTTTCCTTTGTTAAGTCTGTGAATTTCTCCTCAATCCCAGAGTAATTCACTTCCCATCCCTCTTTTTTTTTTTTTTTTTTTTACTCACACTTCAGAGCAGTGCCTGTTTATGTTTTCTGACACTGAAGACATTGATTGATTAGAAGGTGACCCCCCCCCCCTTTTTTTTTTGTTGTTGTTTGTGTTGCTTTTTTTTCCTGTTCCTCAGCTCTGTTTTAACTTGAAAATAACTGTATTTTGCTGTTGTTATGCTGCACTTGAAAATTCAGTTCAATAATCCGCATCAGATCATTTAAAAGACATGGCACAGAACAAAAGGCACAGAATCTCTCAGCTGTCATCTCAGTAATAATCTGCCTCTGTCCTTATATTTAGAGCCTTTGGCTCAGGAGGAAAGTTCAGATCAAAGGACACACAGCTGTGGTCACTCATGTGGACATCCTCGACACACACATTAGCAACATTGTTGTACTATATTTTTGGACTTTGGGGTGTGGTCTTTAGGAAAAGCCTTTATAGGTTTCTGCTACACACTGTCACTTTTTTTTTCTCTTTTATATATTTAATATATATTGTTTGTTTTCTTTATGTTTGAAAATAAATACATAAATACATAAAATCCATAAAACATTAGTCCAAGTGAAAAGATTAGGTTCAGAGTGTGGACCAGAGATGGGTGGGACCAGAGACATGCTGCTTAAAGTTAAAAGCTTCCGTCATTGATAAAAGTTCCACTGCTGGTGAGTCATCATTAATATGAAGGTTAAAATCTCCAAGGATTAAAACTTTTTCCAGCTTTATTATAGAAGATAAAAAGTCATTAAAATCACTTAAGAAGACACCAGCAGGGCCATGGTGACGGTAGATCAAAATGCAACAAAACGTGTTAGAGGAGCCAACCTTGATCATTTGTGATCATCACGTTGCATGTGTGACTGTCCCGGTGCACAGCAGCAAGACCTCCACCATGGCGACAGGGGCAGGGCATCCCAACAGCTGAGCAGCCAGCAGGGCACAGCTAATTCAGGTGAATAAACTCACCATCTCTCTGCCAGGTCTCTGTGAGGAACAGTAAGTCCAAGTTTTTTCTGGTGAAGAGTTCATTGAGGGAGAAGGATATGTTAGCAATAGAGTATGCATTCAGCAGGCCAATCCCACTCGATAATGACGCCACAGCAATAGTATCAGCCGCAAGCACTTCCCGCAGTCACGTGAACTCCAGCTGCACTGGTGCAACAGTTGTCGGTCCAGCGATGCAAACACGGGAGGCCAGGGTGACTCTGAGGGCAGCTCGGCTCGACACACGAATGGTGGAGGGAACGTTAGTTTGTCATTAAAAAGGCGTTCCATGGACTCTTTGGTGTGAAAAAGAGAGCTGCGATCATATGTCCGAACAACAGAGACACAATCACTGGGCACTAGAGCTGATATGACAGCATAGGTCGTTATAATAAATACTGAGAGTCGGCTTAGTAGCAGTCGGCAAGACCACACACTGGTGTCATCTTGCTACGGTCGAGGTTAGCCTGAGGCACACAATTTCCACATAGCTGAAATAATCCATTCACCTCACAGGTGTGGTATATCAAGATGCTGATCAGACAGCATGAATATTGCACAGGTGTGCCTTAGGCTGGCCACAATAAAAGGCCACTCTGAAATGTGCAGTTTAATCACACAGCACAATGCCACAGATGTCACAAGTTTTGAGGGAGCGTGCAATTGGCTGCTGACGGCAGGAATGTCCACCAGAGCTGTTGCTCGTGAAGTGAATGTTCATTTCTCGACCATAAGCCGTCTCCAAAGGCGTTTCAGAGAATTTGGCAGTACATCCAACCAGCCTCACAACCGCAGACGACGTGTAACCACACCAGCCCAGGACCTCCACATCCAGCATGTTCACCTCCAAGATCGTCTGAGACCAGCCACTCGGACAGCTGCTGAAACAATCGGTTTGCATAACCAAAGAATTTCTGTAGAAACTGTCAGAAACCGTTCCAGGGAAGCTCATCTGCAGCTCGTCGTCCTTATCGGGGTCTCGACCTGACTCCAGGTCGTCGTCGTAACCGACTTGAGTGGGCAAACGCTCACATTTGATGCCATTTGGCACTTTGGAGAGGTGTTCTCTTCACAGATGAATCCCGGTTTTCATTGTACAGAGCAGTTGTCAGTGTAAATGGCATTGTGTGGATGAGTGGTTTGCTGATGTCAGTGTTGTGGATCGAGTGGCCCATGGTGGCGGTGGGGTTATGGTATGGGCAGGCGTATGTTAAACAGTTAAACATTTTTGTCGCCACCTACAGGACAATAGCTTATTTGAAGATTTTCAGCCAGGGTTTAGACCCCACCATAGCACAGAAACTGCACTAGTCAGAGTCACAAATGACTTGTTATTAAGTTCAGACAATGGACTGGTCTCAGTCCTGGTTCTGTTAGATCTCAGTGCAGCCTTTGACACCATTGACCACAGCATCTTACTCCAGAGATTAGACTGTGACATAGGGGTCAGAGGAGCGCCCCCTGCTGGTTTAAATCCTACTTATCTGATAGGTACCAGTTTGTCAGTGTAAATGAACATCCCTCACAGTGCAGTAAAGTTAGCTATGGAGTGCAACAAGGCTCAGTACTTGGCCCCATTCTGTTCATGCTTTAGATGCTGCCTTTAGGAAACATAATCAGAAAACATGGCATTAATTTCACTGTTACGCAGACGATACACAGTTGTATTTATCAATTAAACCTGATCAGAATGACTGCGTAGAGAAACTTAGCGCCTGTGTGAGAGACATAAAGACCTGGATGACAATTAATTATCTCCTCCTAAACCCAGAAAAAACAGAGGTCATTATACTCGGCCCCAAAAAGCTGAGAGATGCTCTGTCTGACCAGAGTCTCCCTGGACGGTGTCAGTGTAGCCTCAAGTTCTACTGTGACAAACTTAGGAGTTTTATTTGACCAAGATTTATCATTTAAGGCTCATATAAACCAAGCCTGTAAAACAGCATTCTTTCACTTACGTAACATCGCCAAAATCAGAAATATTTTATCAAAAAATGATGCTGAAAAACTTGTCCATGTGTTTGTTACATCTAGGTTGGATTACTGTAACTCTCTGCTGGCAGCGTGCCCTAAAAACTCATGAAAATGTTTTCAGTTTGTTCAAAACGCAGCAGCAAGATTATTAACAGGAACTAACAGAAGAGAACATATTACTCCTGTGCTAGCTTCACTTCATTGGCTTCCAGTTGAATTCAGAATTAGGTTTAAAATCCTTCTCCTGACTTACTCCATCCTACATTAATGATGTTATAGAGCCATACCAACCAAGCAGAGTACTGCGCTCACAAAATGCAGGGCTATTAGTGGTTCCCAGGGTTTCTAAAAGTACAGTTGGAGGTAGAGCCTTTAGTTACCAAGCTCCTGTTTTATGGAATCAGCTTCCAGCTCATGTTAGAGGCAGACACAGTCTCTACATTTAAGGTTAGGCTTAAAACGTTCCTCTGTGAGAAAGCTTATGGTCAGGCCAGGAACAGGGTTAACTCCACAGCTGAAGCTGCTCTAGGAGCTAGAAGCTGGGGGAAGTATGGTTTCACTGACCTCTGACCTCTGGTTTCATCTGCTGCTCCTCACTCTCATTAACATAATCTAATATTTTATATCTCCAATCAGTTCATAGCTGTTCACAGGTTGTCCCTCTGTCCCGCTCCCCTCTGGGGGAGTGGGGACTGTTTCAGATGCCTGGCTGCTGGCAGATGTCCCAGTGACGATTGGATCTTAGCTGACCCCATCTGTGCTCCTGTCCCGACCTGTGGGCCCTCAACCTCACCCCCGCTCCCCTGGACCCCTACCTCACCCCCACTCCCCTGTCTGGATGAATCCTTACAGAGTGAACTATGATCCTATAGATGAGTAATGGACTAACTCCTGACACAGGTTGCTGTCCGTCCTGGGAGAGGATCTCTCCTTCAATATGGGCTCCATAAGGTTTCTGCTTTTTTCCCCACAGCTGGGTTTTTAGGAGTTTTTCTTTAAGAGAAGGAGGGTCTAAGGACAGGAGTGTCCTGGCTCTGTTTAGTTTAGTGTAGTTATTGTTTGTGTTGATTGTGTGTTTATGTTTGATTAACTGTTTGTGAAGCCTTTGAGGAGACTTTTGTTGTGATACTGGGACTCACAAATAAAACTGAATTGAATTATGTTATGGACAACAAACACAGGAGCATTTTATTGAGGCTCATTTTTGTGCCATTCATCCACAACCATCATCTCATGTTGCAGCGTGAGAATGCACGGGCTCATATTGCAAGGATCTGTACACAATTCCTGGAAGCTGAACTGAACAGATCACTCATTGAGCAGGTTTGGGATGATCTGGATTGGTGAATATGACCGTGTGTTCCAGTTCCTGCCAATATTCAGAAACTTTGCATAGCCATTGAAGAGGAGTGGACCAACATTCCAAAGGCCACAATCAACAACATGACCAACTCTGTGCCAAGGAGATGTGTTGCACTGCGTGAGGCAAATGGTGGTCACACAAGATACTGACTGGTTTTCTGACTTAATTGTTTTATTTAGACAATTGTAGGTATCACTTTTTTAGGATTTCCTCGCACTGTGATTGAGACTTATAATAAATGAAAGAGCCTGATACATGCAGGACGCATCACAGTTTTCTGTTCACACACATGGATATAATTTTTACTGAGCACGCTGTACATGCATGCAGAGGTCCAAGCGGAGGTATGTTGCTTTAGGTTTGTCAGTCCACACCACGTTATTACAAAATGAATCTGGCTTTGTCTAAATGAGCTTTTGCCTACCTCAAGCGACTCTGTTTGTGGTGTGGCATCTCCCTCCCATACAGCTGTTCTGAAGTGTTGACCCATGTACAGAAACATCTGCATCTTGTAGGTGTTTGGAGGTGATCTGTGGGTTGTTTTTAACCATTCCACCATTCCATTCAGGTTCCATTTTATGCATTCTATTCTACATTTAACACACTTTCTTTTGGTCTAAATAAACTGTAATTGTGATGCTTTGGCCTAAATTCCTTGCCTGGAAAATCCAGACTGGTCACCGCCGTCCGCCGTGGTTGGATACAAATCCCAACCGTACCGTGCATTTTGATTCGTTTATTTAATTCACGTGTTCTTCGCGAGCAGCGTCCGCAAAAAGGAGGAGCCGAGTTTGTTTCATTCAGCGGTAAATTCCGTTTTAAATTACCAAAAACATATCGAGTCATTAAAACCAAAGCAGCCTGCAGCACTAGAAGCCTTTACTTCTACCTTTGCTTACTTTCTTCTCGCTTTGTTAACGTCACATCCGCCATTTTCTGATTGGCTAACTCCGCTGTCAGTTAACTGGGGTTTGCTCCGCGCTAGAAATCGAATTGATTCTATGGCGACCTATGACCTCTGGAATTTCCAGGCAACTAAATTCCCTCGTAAATTAAGCTCCACAGGTTCATTTTCTACACCTTCTCTGAGTATCGCTTGAGAACAGCTCGTTTTGAGCGCTGTCTCTTTGAGTGTGCTGCTCTATGCTGTTCAGCTATATTTGTTGTTTACAAGATACGGTTATCTAGCTGTGCTGCAAGTTGTTGAAAGATAGAATTATTAACAACTTTTGATTTAAAATGTCAACAGTGGAAGACTTTAGCATCTAGCCTTACATGTATGAGCCAGAGTCTGACCCGGAGCGAGAGGAGAATGAAGAAGGAGAACCTTCATAACCGAGACTTCAAATGAACGCATCTCAATCGTTTGTTTATTAGTAGTTTATTCTTTCTACACTTTTCAGTACTAGCTATAAATATACAGGGTACGTTTTAGTATGATGCCTCTGTATTTGAAACAACTATGTACATTATCTGACATCTATGCAAAAATAGATAGTCTACATTATACATAATTATTCTTTCTGTAAATAGACGTAGAGCTATGTAGTTTTGGCAAGTAATGAACATGTGTGGTTAAGAATATCAAATTTACAAAAGATTTCTATTATTTGTTGTGTTTTCCCATTTTATAGTAATAATTTTTATGTCCTTTGAAAACTAAAGCAACTTTGGGTAAAATATTTGCACAGTACATTTCCACACTACCACATACTAACTTTTGTTGTCGGGCATTATCATTTAGTGTAATCACTCTTATTGTTAACCTGATAAACAGATGTTAACATATTGCTTACTGCCCAACACAAACATGTTGGGGATCTCTAGTGTCTTTTGATGGTTAATTTTCTAGTATTTTTAATACTGAGTGACTGTGATAATTTTAGAGATGTTGCTGCTGGAACCATCATTTTCTTTGATTACTACACATTTCCTTACCTTATAGTCTCATGTTAAATTGTTTTAGGTGTATATGTGGTAGCTGTTCCACAGTACCTACAAAAGTAGAGAATATATGCTGTAGAGAAATTCCTAAGGTGAGAGGCGGCGGGCTGGTGTGGGCTCCTCAGCTCAGCTGCCATGTGATAGAGTTTTCCCCGGTGAATGAAAGGGTCGCGTCCCTGCACCTTTAGGCGGAGGACAGGTCTCTCACTGTTGTTTCAGCTTACGGGCCGAACAGCAGTGTAGAGTACCCGGCCTTCTTGGAGTCCCTGGGAGGGGTGCTGGAAAGTGCTCCAACCGGGGACTCCGTCATTCTACTGGGGGACTTCAACGCTCAAGTGGGCAGCAAAAGTGACACCTGGAGGGGCGTGATTGGGAAAAACAGCCTCCCTGATCTGAACCCGGGCGGTGTTCTGTTATTGGACTTCAGTGCTAGTCACAGTTTGTCCATAACGAACACCATGTTCAAGCACAAGGGTGTCCATCAGTGCAGGTGGCACCAGGACACTCTGGGTTGGAGGTCAATGATCGACTTTGTGGTTGTGTCATCTGACCTTCAGCTGTGTGTCTTGGACACTCGGGTGAAGAGAGGGACAGAGCTGTAACTGATGACCACCTGGTGGTGAGTTGGATCCACTGGAGGAGGAGAAGGCTGGACAGACTCGGCAGACCCAAAAGTATAGTGAGACATCTGGAGGTTTAAAATTATAAATTTCTGCACTACTGGAGACCCCAAATATATAAAATAATGGACCAAAGGGCAAGAAAATTGGGTTTTGCATAATATGGCCGCTTTGCCTGTGTCCTTCCATTTCCTCATTACCACCTTAAATACCTTTCCTTGTTATTGAATGCAGCTGTCTATGAAGTTCAAGGCTTAACTCACTGATCTAACAAGTTTTGTGTTGCAAGTAATCAATTTTGAGAAGTTACATGCATTTAAATCAGCAAACTTATAAGGGTGGGCAAACTTTTGCATTTTTTCATATTTCATTTAATTGCATCGACCTAAATACTGCCACACTAAAAACTGTTGATAGGAAAACTCCCTAGAACTCAGATGTCAGTAGAAAATAAATGACATACCTCTGTGATCGTTTTTTTTGTGAAGACAGAATAAATTATTATCCAACCTCAGAGGGGTGCCCAAACTTTTACATATGAATGTATTCTTATATAAAGTTGGCTTTAATAAACTGAAGCATTCACTGATGTGCTCAATAAAATGTTTATGAAATAAAACATGTCTAAAGACCAGGTCAGATGGTTTAATAAAAAAAAATAAACAATTAATTTAAAGGTTATTAATTAAATTAAATGAGAGCTAGCATGGATATATCACCGACTAAGACATAGCTGATAGTAGGGGCCCAGGGCTGAATTTTGCTTTGGGCCTCAGAAAGGTTAGATGCAGCTCTGGTTAAATAATTTCTAAGTAATACTGGACAAGTTTGCCTGAACATATTGGTTTGGAAAAAGGACGTAGATGTGAGCTTCATTTTAAATAAGGTAACTCTACATTTCTTCACCTCCCCCTAGGCTAATGGGCCTGCTTTCTTATTGCACCTTAGGTTATTGTTTTTTGCCATTGTCAAGTTGTAGATGATGCATGATGCATGATGATACAATGACCGCATTACTGCAGATGCTGCACCAATCCGTCTGTCAATCCATCCTTCACTCACTGAGAACAAAACCCAAGATACTTAAACTCCTCCACATGAGGCAGGAGCTCTCTCCCAACCTGGAGAGGGCAAGCCACTTTTCCGGTCGAGAACCATGGCCTCGGACTTGGAGGAGCTGATTCTCATCCCAGCCGCTTCACACTCGGCTGCAAACCGCCCCAGTGCACACTGAAGGTCCTGGTTTGATGAAGCCAACAGGACAACATCATCCGCAAAAAGCAGAGATGAAATCCTGTGGTTCCCAAACCAGACTCCCTCCGGCCCCTGGCTGCGCCTAGAAATTCTGTCCATAAAAATAATGAACAGAACCGGTGACAAAGGGCAGCCCTGCCGGAGTCCAACATGCACTGGGAACAGCTCTGACTTACAACCGGCAATGCGGACCAAGCTCCTGCTCCGGTCATACAGGGACCGGACAGCCCTTAGCAAAGGGCCTCGGACCCCGTACTCCCAGAGTACCCCCACAGGACGCTACGAGGGACACGGTCGAACGCCTTCTCCAGGTCTTTAGTCCTGGTTTAGGCTCTTTTGAGATTGTAGCTCGGAGCACCAAATGTAATCACTCTTCTGGAATGATGGCCTGTCCTTGTCTGTCCCTGTATCTCAGGTGTGTTTGAAATTTAAATGAATTTGTTGACATATTTGCTGCTCACATGCTATGCAATTTACTAATGTGAACATTTTGAATATTCACTTCGTAGTAACCACTGCACCTTTGCAAAAAGATTTGAGTTTGACTGACTCACTGCCATATCTCTAGAGCAGAGGGGGGCAAACTAAGGCCCGCGGGCCACATACGGCCCTTTGGGCTTTTTAATCCGGCCCGCAAAGCACTTACAAATTTTGTTTTATATTAAAAGATTGTCAATTTCTCATTTTGCCTAATCCTGCAGTGACCAGTTACTTCCACCAGATGGCGCGGTTTCCCCATTCATTTTACCCTTAACTGTATTGTGTTTTTCTCACCTTGTGTTGATTAGTGGCGATTCCAACAGAGGGCGCACTCCAAACACCCATGGCCTTTGCCAAAGCCAGGTCTATCCTCTTTACACATTATTTAAACTTACTAGTACATTCAGGTCGCCAACAATGAGTGGGTCAAAGAAAATAAAAGTTGACAATGAGTGTCGAGTTTTTAATAAAGAATGGACACCGAAATATTTTTTCACCGAGGTCCGAACAAAGGCCGTCTGTCTTATTTGTCAAGAAACGGTTGCAGTTTTCAAAGAATACAATATCAGCCGTCACTTCAACACCAAACATGCTAATTATGCTAGCAACCAGTCAATGCAAGAAAGGACGGCTACAGCTCAAAAGCTGGCGGACAATTTACAGACTCGGCAGAATATTTTATTTCGACAGTCCACTATTCAAGAGTCAAGCACGAAGGCAAGTTATTTGCTGTCATACAAAATAGCTAAAGCAAGCAAGCCTTTTTCTGAAGGAGAGTTTTTAAAAGAGTGCATGATGGAAACGGCCAGTGTTGTGTGTCCTGATCGCAAAGAGATATTTGACAAAATAAGTCTATCTCGCAGGACAGTGACCCGCCGCGTAGAGCTCATTGACAAAGACTTGGCCTGTGAGTTAAACAACAAAGCTTTGTCGTTTGAGTACTATTCGCTGGCACTGGATGAAAGTAACGACATCAGGGACACAGCACAGCTCTTAATTTTTATCAGAGGAATTAATGATACTTTTGAGATCACAGAGGAGTTTTTGGCCATTGAGGCTATAAAAGGCACTACGCGTGGAGCGGACTTGTATGACAGACTGTCGGGTGTAAATCGAGAAGCTGAAGCTACCTTGGCGCAAACTGGCGAACGTCACCACGGATGGATCACCAAACTTGACTGGGAAAAATGTGGGGCTGCTGAAAAGAATCCATGATAAGGTGAAAGAGGAAAACGCTAATATGGATGTCATTTTTTTACACTGCATAATTCATCAGGAAGCCCTGTGCAAGTGTGTGTTGCAGCTGGATCACGTAGTGAAGGTAGTTGTTAAACTTGTCAACTTCATACGGGCGCGGGGGCTTAACCATCGTCAGTTCATTGCATTTCTCGAAGAAACTGATGCTGATCACCATGACTTACTTTACCACTCTAATGTCCGTTGGTTAAAGAGTAACTCACCCCTGGCCCAGGCCTGACTCCGCCCACTGCCAGAGATTGAAAACTGCTCAAAAAGTGGGCAGAGACCTGGCAGAGACAGAGGAGGAGAACTGAGGAGGAGCGAGGCCTGGTCCTGTGACTGACAGCTGTCAGAGACCTCATGGACCTCCTCCACAGCAGGGTTGCCAAGTCCCAGAAATGGGGGAAAAAAATGCAGGACGTCTGGACTGATGTTTTATGTTCCTTTTATAATAACACAGTTGAAATATTGTGAGAAAGGCGTCGTGCGCCGCCGCAGTAACGTGTGCGTCAGATCGCGTCTTTATTTACTGGTATTATTTCAGCTGAGAGCTGTTTTTGATCGTATCTCCGCGAGTAAGAAATCGATTGTCATCAAACAAAAAGTGACTTAAAGCGTGGCAAGTTTAAAACACATCTGTGGAGTCAAATCTCTCCCCAGTGTCACTAATTTGCAGAGTTGGGTTAGTTACTCAAAAAAGTAACTAGTTACAGATTACTAGTTACTCTTTTGAAAAGTAATATATTACTTTACTTGGTTACTGACTCGTGAAAATAACTTAGTTACTTTCCTTTTGGATTATTTCCTAACAGGAAGGCCCAAATGAACCCAATTCTAAATAGAAGAAGCCTATAGCCTCACCATTGCTCTGACCAGCACTGTGATTTTATACAGGCGTTCAAGTTTTTTTTAGCTGCATTCATTTCAGCAGCAGGGCAGCCTGACACAGCAAATACTGCCCTTTAGGTTCACCTGCCTCTGCTCCTGTGCAGCGTTCACGTCCTGTGGACACAGTTTTATTTCACTACACTGAAGCTAAAACGCACTTGTTGTTAGCGCCAAAGCGGTGCAAGTCTCTTCTTTCCTCGCTGTCCCCGCTGACAGCAGCAGCTGCATGCGCCCCGACGCGCGCGGACAGGACGAGTGGCCGCTGCGCGCATAAAGAGGAGCAGAGAAGGGAACGGATGAAAATAAAGTAGAAAACGTATCAGCGCTATTCGTTTAATGCATTTTCATTCCGTGTCCTTGCGGTAAACTGCAGGTAAATGAAACTGACTGTAGTGACTGTAACGCAAGTAACTAATTGGGTATTTTGTTAGTAACTGTAATATTACTTACTGGGGGGCTCAAAAGTAACGCGTTACCCCCTTGACAATTGTAATCTCGTTACTTTGTAACGCGTTACTCCCAACACTGCTAATTTGTAAGTAAATACTGTCATTGATCAGGCTCATTATGCCTTATTGTGCACTGACACACGGGACAGTAGAAGCGCAGCCGTGAAAGGGGAGGGGGGCGGAGGAGACTGAACGGTAAATGCGGGGCTGAGTGGCGTGTTTAGGAAAAAGACCCACACCTGGCAACAGCAGGACTGGGACGAGGGCGCGGGGGAGAGAGACAGCGAGGGCGTGGAGTGCACGGGGCGTGGGAGGAGATACTCGGCACAGGTGCGGTAAAGTGGTCAAATACTACGTCACAGTTGCCTATCTGGAACTATTGAGCAGAAATCCCACTGTTTGACCCTAGGAGGGCAGCACTCTGACGGTTTTCACTACAAAATGTGAATTTAGACCTTTTTTTACAAAACAGTCAAACATAAGACTATAAATAGTGAGATGTATCACTAAAGCCCTGTTTGTACAGCTGATCAGCTCAAAAAAAATGGTGTAGGGGTGAGTTACTCTTTAAGTTTGGGTAATGTGTGTCAGCGAGTGTGGGAGCTCAAAACAGAGATAGTGTCTTTTTTGGAGTTGATGGGAAAAGGGGATGATTTTCCTGAGCTGAGCGACCGTAAGTGGCTTTGTGATTTTGCATTCACAGTGGACATATTGGCGTACATGAATGAACTGAACATAAAGCTACAAGGAAAAAATCGATTTGTGCATGAAACGTATACAAATGTGAAAGCATTCAAAACCAAACTGACTTTATTCTCACGACAAATTTCAAACAACTCATTTGCTCATTTTCCCACACTAGCCACACTCAAAGAGGCCCCTCAACATGCGAAGAAATACAGCAAATCCTTGGACACCCTGCACAGTGAATTCTGCCGTCGATTCTCTGATTTTGAAAAAATAGAGAAATCACTTCAACTTGATTCAGAAACAGCGCCACAGGAGTTACAGTTGGAAGTGATAGATCTGCAAAGTGATGCTACCTTAAGGGAGAAGTTCAACTCGGTTAAACTGGATGAGTTTTATGCTTCACTAAGTGAGGGACAGTTTCCAAACATCCGGCACATGGCACAGAAGATGCTCGTGTTGTTCGGCTCTACCTACGTATGTGAACAGACATTCAGCGTGATGAACATTAACAAAGCACGTCACAGATCCCAGTTAACTGACCAACACCTGAGATCTGTCTTGAGAATAGCCACAACTAAACTGACACCAAACTTAGATGCACTGGCAAAAAAGGGTGACCAGCAACACTGTTCTCACTGAAATCAATAAAGGTAATAACAGTCAAACGTAGTTTTGTTATTTATTTTTAGTTTATTATATATTTGTTCAACAACCCCCCACTCTGCTACTGACCCGGCCCACCTGACAAATTTTATAACCCCATGCGGCCCTTGAGTCCAAAAGTTTGCCCACCCCTGCTCTAGAGTCAAAATGTGTTGAAGAGTTGAACAAACAGAGCACAGATGTCACTCTTCAATGGGGGTGTAATAGTACACATGGTTGTAGTGAATCGTTACGGTACAGCATGTTCAGTTTGGTCCACTTGTGAACCGTTTCAGTAGTATTAATAAATAAATTTAATGATTTAGCGTGAGGTTAAGTGCACTGGAATTACTTCGCATGCAAGTTTTCGCATTGATGCTCTTAAGTGACTTACTTAGTGACTGTATACATACAGCATGTATACATCACCATGGTAATGCAAAGTGACTGTCCATGGTCTCCTGTATGGTAACATTTTGGCTTCTTAGTCAAAATCCATGAGGGCAAAGACAGAGGATAGAGTTGCGCATTGCTATTGTTCCACGGAGATGAGGTCTGCAGCAGGCAACACGTCCAATTTGTTAATGCGCTAAAAGCAAGTTACAATTTTAAGCCTTTATCAAGTCATTCAGATCAAGCTAAAGCAATAACCCACATGAACACATGGTTTAGTCCTGGTTTAGTCCTGGTTTTGTCATGGTTTACAGAAAGATATTTAACAGTAACTACATCACATCACAGTAAGAGATAAATATATTTTGCAAGGTTGTTTTTGTCTGCTTTTTTTTGTACCGAAACCAAACTCTCAGAAAAACTGAACTGAACAATGATTTTCGTGTATTGTTACACCCCTACTATTCAAGGTAAAAGGTGAAGCTCTTGGAAAAAGAATCAAGTTAAGAATCATGGAAGTATGTATATGACTTTAATGCAAGAGGGCAAATGCTAGCTTTCATTTTCTTAGATTTAAGCCTGACCTAAAACCTGCTTTGGACCAAGCTGCTACCACTTTTCCTCAGTGCCACCGTTTATAATTCATACATCACTGCTCTCACCACTGTTTTGTAATCTATTCCTTTAATTCATTTTTCTATTATCACTACACCTGACTGCTCCTGTGTAGGTGTTCTGTTTAAAAACAAAAGGACAACAGTTAGAACATTTCCACATAGAGGAAACTATCAAAGGACAATGTCATGTAAAACTAAACAAACATTGATTGAATATGACCTTGTGTTTCAAATTGTTGAACTGATTTGTTTTTACAGAATTAATCTACAACAGTTGAAAAGAGGAAAGACATTGTGCTGAGATGTCTTGAGTACTTTGGAGAGAGGCAGGAAGAAATGATTTGTACCAAATAAATTGTAGTGTTCAGAAACACTTCCAGAAGTCACTGTCTATAAACACAATTTACACAAATGCAAGAGAGTGTTGTGTCATTGCAAAGAAGTCAAATGTGGACTTGACCCGGGAACGGTTCCAGAAATTACATCTGAAAGTTTTCCTAATCCATGTATTCCAGTATTCCAGATCTCCAATACAGACATTATTCCTGGATTTAATTCACTGTCGCTCAAGGACCTGAACGGTATGAGCATCCAGTGTTAATAACACAGACTCTGCTTTGTAAAATTGAACTAGCTAAAAAATGATCCTGCAGCTGTTCTTGGTTAGAACCACTTTGCTTTTCCAGTCTTTTGCTGTCCCTCCCAACTTCTTTGAGCCACAACACTCCCATCAAATTGAAAAAGATTTTTTTTTCATAAAACGGTAAAAAGTAATGTTGCACCAGGTTTAACTTCAGAGCTATAGTCCTTGTTTTTCATAACTAATGCTCAAAGTAGATGGATTTTTCTTTGTTAAACCAGGTAGACATGCATCAGGTAAACTCTTCTGATTGGCCAAAGCTTGTCACACCTTAAACTGATCATTCTTGAAAGTTTCAAAGTTCAAAGTTTACATTGCAGTTTACATTTCTTAGTAGTTTGGCTTGTGACTTTAAAGAAACTATTAATAATTCAGCCTCACATGCCTTTATGCATGCAGGTTCATGCATCATTATGCTTTCAGTAATTTGTAAATGGTCCGAGTTTGTTCCATGGATGTGAGATGTTGGACATTTGTGCTTTTAAATTGTACTAGAACACTTTATTGTGACTGACGTTTTAAATGTTAAGGTTCTATTTCTTAAATGTGTTTTCTGATGAGAACAGTGAACACATGCATGTCTACAATTGTAAAATTATTGTTTACTTGTGTGTTGACAAAAATAAAACCATAAAGATTTTATTTAAACCAATTAAAATTATTTGCTAAGCTAATATGCTTGTTTTAGTAATAAATGTAAGTAACTCGTGTCTGTGTGTGTGTAAAAATAGTGCTTGGTTGATGTGTTTTTACACATGAAAAAGAAACAGATAATCCCAAACACTTCATTCTCTTTACTGTCAATGAATCAGTGTCTATTATGATTTCATATTCAGAAGCAGGTGGTCATCATCAAACACTCATTACATGACATTCAGTAAACACTGGAATAACAAGCTGTTAATATTTCAGCCCTGGAGGCTCTCTTATGGTGCTTATTTCAGCTTTAATGTGTAAATAGTGTTACAGATTCTCTCAGTACACTGTATCTGTCTGTTGGCTCTCAACAAGTACAGTTTGTTCTGGTAGACGGAAGATTGACCAAACTATAGATAAACAGAATAATCATGACAAAAAAAAAAAATTAATACATGTTACAGATTTTCCGGATGCATTATTTGTATACGTATGTAGAAAGATTGGTAAGACTGGTTTTCTTTTGTCTGAAGGATTATGCCAATCATCAATTAACACATCCTGTTAATAAAGTAATTTCCATAGCTGACCATGTGTTTGAGTGCAGTCAGCATCAGAATGTCTGAAGCATCTTTTTCTTCTCCTTCATAGTTGTTCCTCACTGGAAATGTATTGTTTATGGGGATCCCCACAGTCTTACTGAACTGGTCCATCTGTGAATACATTTCATACAACAGTTATGACTCATGAGTAATAATGAGGTGAAGACCACTGTCAGGAATCAGCTGAACTAATCTGATTACTGCTCTCAAAGTACCGTATTTTCCGCACTATAAGGCGCATCGGACTATAATCCAGCGTTCTTACAACTCCGTTCACTCCCAAAACAAGTTAGTGCATTCACAATACGGTACCGTATGCACCGGTAGCTCTTATTTGCGCCGCCCTCGTTGAAAACAATGTATTTCCAACTCCATTTGTCACAGTTCAAAGCTACATGAACAGCGTTCGAGCGCTCAGTTTTCTGTCCCCTCAATGTCGCAACTCTTCTACTGAGATGGAGCAAAGGCCACGCCTCCTTGTTCTTTTGCGGCAGGATCCATAAACACGCCTATGGCACACATGAACAGCTGGGACTGGAATTCCCCTTTACCGTTTTTACCGCTGTCACTTCGGCGACGCCCCCTGAATACGGTAGCCATAATTAACCAACACTGATCCATATATAAGGCGCATCGGATTATAAGGCGCACTGTCGGTTTTTGAGAAAATTAAAGGCTTTTAGGTGCGCCTTATAGTGCGGAAAATACGGTAATGCACATTAGGTGTATATGGGATAATCAGATACCTGTGTTAATCATATGGTTTTTCAAAATCATTCTGCTTTTTCTTTCTCACAGTAAAATGTCCTTCTCCTGGTGTATACATACTAGATTTGAGAGAGTTGTGAGGGAACCCAAGCCTTTGCCAAAAAAAGAAAAGAAAAACCTTCTATGAACAGAAATGGTGGTTTAAAATTTAACCTTCCATCTTTTTGCAGCAGCCTCTTTAAACCCAGACCAAAACAGTTTCACTCAGGTCATTAAAGCCTGGGACACACCAACCCAACGCCTGACAGAAGTTAACGTGTCTCCTCACATCTCCCATGGTCCCCACTGAAAATGTCTACAGACGTCAAAGAGACCCACAACTGAGCAGCAAGGCTAAAGCTAAGGTAAGCTAACTGCAGCACATTAGTGTCACAGATGTAGTGAACTTAATGAAGTAGTTGTAGATCAGAAAGTTCCTTATATTTTTATGTAAAATGTGAGCTGTTTGACAAATTGTGAACAGGACACAGCCAATCAGAGCTCGTTGAACATGACGCCTGACACTAAGTCGACATGTTCAATCGACCAGAACTAAGTCCATCTGTCTTCTACTATGTCTGATGGAGCAGAACTCACCAAACAGACTCACATCACCGACCACATCAAACTGTCCAACCTCAAACTGTCCGACTGAGCCAGACGGATGATAATCAGCCTCTTGAGTCCCAGCCTTTACATCAGAAGGAGCAGACTAGGCTAATAGTCCTCAGGAGAGTAAACAACTGTCCCTTCGCTGCAGCAGAGGAAACATGAGGTTGCTGAGGATGCAACGATACAGTTTACTCATGGTTCAGTTTGTACCTCAGTTTTTGGGTCACAGTTCGGTTTGGTTTCGGTACATTTTTGTACATCATTTTTGTTAAATGCTTTTGTTGATGTTGTATAGTTTCTTCACATTTCATAAAAGCAAGAGCTACATGAATACAGAGTCAATAATTGTATTTCATTTAATTATTTTGCAGATTTGTTAGATTTGTATGGATATTCTTCCGAGGCCTATGTTTGGTAGGCTAAATAAAATCTCTGAGACCGCCGCATGCGAGACTGTGACAAGACCAAATAAAATTGGATTCAAGATCAAGACCAAGACTAAGTAAAACTGCAGCCAAGACTGAAACAAGACCAAGTCCAAGGCTGTAACAAAAGGCTCTCAAGACGGGTTTCAAGACCAAGACCGGTTTCAGGTGCTACAACACTAGTATATAGCAAAATAGGTTACTGCCACTGCCACACTTGGTTCAGCCGCAGACACACAGGGGCAGAAATGCACCACGAAGCAGATGACAGAAGGCACTCAGCTGACCAGTGACACACACAAAGCAGGGTGGCAGCCACTTTGAGCTTCAGGCTGAGCAAAATGCAGTGGTCACAGCTGCAGTCTCAGCCTACAGCCTTTTGCGCATAACCACCTCCGCTCCTCTCAGCTGTGTGGACAATGGGTGGGGTCACCGTCACCCGTCTGCCGTGAGGCAGCCGCTGTCCTCAGAGTCTAGAACTGCTGCTTTATGAATAACACAAACGAGAAAGAATAGTTTGTAGGAGTTGGCAGGCTCCCGAGTTCAGCCACGGATCACGCCTGCTCTCACCAAAATGATGCTCAACCCGCATGGACAGAAACAGGCTCGTGAAAGGAACGCACATGTTTAAACAAACATATTTCTAACACATTTTACACATGCAACTTGCGGCAGGAGGGAGAGGAGAGGGCTGTATGTGCACCAGCCAGCCAAGGCAGAGGGCTTGTCCTTCAGCCAAACCAGAGGCAGCTGCTCCCACACTTTACACCTGGCCCCTCCAGGGGCCAGGTGGGGCACCCCACACACGGAGGATAAATAACTTTCCAAGTGGCTTAGATTTAACTCAATCAAATACCAAGACGCTTTCCTTCTCCTCCTCGTCACATAGCCCTAGCTCTAGCAGCAGCCCGCAGCCCAGCTGATTAGCCGTTAGCATAATACGAACAGCGATTTAACTTCACGCATATTTGTGCGAATAAATTAATTTAAACACCTCCTGTCACCACAAGGATTCTGATAAATCTTTGTAGCTACATTTTTTATTCAAAGCCATAAGTATAAAAAAACTCTTGTGTTGACGCTAACTCTAGTAATTTACATCCTAAATTGCTCCATTGTTGTGCTGTTGAAAATATCTTGTGTGACCACCGATGTGATGTCACGATCCCATTCTCTATTATGTGATTGGTCAGAAATCTGAAGTGGGCATGGCTAATGAGCCTGCAGAAGTGTTGCTATGACAACAGTGGACAGGGCCTTCCTGGAGTCTGCGCTTGAGTCTGAAATCTCCTACACAGAATTAACTTTGTTCTGGTTCTTGCCACCTCAAGAAGAAGAAGAACAACAACAAAAACAAAACAAAACAACAACAAAATTATGTAACACCCACGAGGCTTTCATCCAGTCAAGGCCATTAGAATTTTGTTTCAGGTCAAAAACTCCTCCCTCCAAGGGGCATAAAACTCTGACATCTTCCTAAAACTCTGTATAAGTAACTATTGTATTTCTGCTGCTCTATAAATGACCATACAATCTGTGATTATAAATGAGATCCACTTTTGTTGTAAACTTGCCGTCTCTTTGAGAACTCTGCTGCTGAAGACATTCTTTATATCCTTTTCAACTTCATCACAGACTTCATCAATGTGTGTGACAACAGCAACCTGAGGAATTTCTAAGATATGACAAACACAGTTTAGAGTTTTACAGAAAATTCTCATAATCCTTACATTCAAAAGAAATAACTGTACTATTATTTAATCTTAATGCAACTGAAACTGTTCTCACCCAGATCTCTGGCAGCTTCTCTGATTTCTTTTATCTTCTGAAGAACAGTTGGGTCAATGTCTGTAGCGTTTGCATTGAGCACACAAACCAGAACATGCACTCTGTCATCAAGAGAGGGATTTGCATTATAGAACTTGTGACAACTTTCACTTTGTGCCAGTGAAGGGTTAGAGCTAAACTAGGGAGAAACAGAAGTAATGCATTAAATTTCAGTCAGGTCATTATACAACATGTAAATGAAAAAAAAGTGAATTATACTTCATTTATAATGGACAGCATTTCATTAACATAATAAAACAGTTTAGTAGTTTGTGACAGACTCACTTTGTACCCGTCCTTCACATGTCCTTTCATGGCCAGTTTGATGTCTTCAGGTCGAACTCCAGTATTTCCAGGCTCCAGTCCCATTAGGTCACTGAATACAATTGGGACTGTTGGACCATTTTTAATCTTGATTTTATGAGTTTTGTACTGCAACCCAAACAGTGAGTATTAGATGCTCTGGGATTAGCCATCAGTATCAAAACAGACAACTGTACCTCTTTCATGTGATTGTAAAATAGCTGCCTACTAAAGCCAGAAACAGTTTCTTACCTTTTTAGTGAAGCTTAGGGTTTGATTGCAGGCGTTAGGTTCAGCAATACTGACAGGTTCACCAAGAATAACACTGGCTACAGAGTTGATGAAGGAGGACTTTCCCACTCCCACAGGTCCATACAGAAGGATACGCAGGTGTGACGCTCCTTCTGGTTTATAATCTCTCACTTCACTGAGAAGTTCATCCTTAGCTCTGATAAAAAGTTACATTAGATGTTAAATAAAAAACACGACATACAGTTTGTTTGAGCATAAGTACTAGATATGAAACTGTGAGTACAAATCACTCAATTCAATAGAATTTTATCTATTTATAGCCCAATACCATAAAAACAAATGGCACAAAGGGCACTCAACTCAGTTTATATAGTCCCAGATAAATCACAATAGAATACAAACCACTGTGATAGAAAATAATATAATAAAAACATTGTTAGTTGATTTCTACTGTGTAGAAGCGCATGTCATGTTTTTTTGCATCACAATGTTATTAATAAGTGTTGGTAAGAGGCTTGTTGCTGTTGGCAGAAGTATAACCTGTCCACCCACAGCGTACTGTCTCAGTTCAAAAGCAATACAAACACACTAAAAAATGCTGGGTTATGTCAGTAACTGTCAGTAACCCTTTTTCTGGGTTGACACAGTTGGGTCAGAGGTTGGGTTGCTATAACCCAAGATTGGGTTAGAAACAATAACCCAATCATTTGGGTCAGGGTTCAGACTGTCAGAGTCAAACTTTAAGTGTCCTCAGCTCCAAAGGCGGGAGTTTGCTTGTTTGTTTATTATTTAATGAAGGGCCAAAGCACATTAAGAACAGAAACATGAAAAAGTCACATATCTCTGTAAATATGCAGGATTATAGCCAGTGCTAATTTCCATCCTTAGCCCTGCTGGAAAAACCAGCCACAAAACAATTCATAAAAAAAATGAAATACAAAATACCAAGCCCCCCTCGTACATTACGGAATACCTGCACAATTTATCACCTTCAACTTCCCAGGTGTTCGTCAATCTCACACACACCTATTCTACATTCCTCTCATATATTACAATAACACAATCATAAATAAAGCCACAAGCGGCGATGGTAGGCCCTCGCCTGCCGCGCCCAGAGCTGGGGCAGATTTGCCAAAACTTGCCAAATATTTTGCTGTGGCTCTTTAAAAATTTTCCAAATGTGACATAATTCTGTGGCTCCATAGGATTCCATTGTATAGGATTCCCATTGGAATATAATGGGGAGTTTCTGACATTGCCGTGGCAAAACCGTACAAAGTAAAGCATGAGTCCAATTGACTTTTTTCATTGTTGTGAGCTGATGGATTTCACTGCCAAAATTTGTACATTTCCAATAATAATAATAATAATAATAATAATAATAATTTATCCGATGACCACAGGCACCACTGTTGCCTTCACTTTCCAGGCCTTCTCAAGTTCTTCTTTGAGGCCTTGGTACTTCTCCAGTTTCTCGTGTTCCTTTTTCCTGATGTTACAATCGCTTGGTATTGCGATGTCAACTACAACGGCTTTCCTCTGCTGTTTGTCCATCACCACAATGTCCGGTTGGTTCACCACTACCATTTTGTCTGTCTGGATCTGGAAGTCCCACAGGATCTTAGCTCGGTCATTCTCTATCACCTTTGGAGGTGTTTCCCATCTTGACCTCGGGACTTCCAGACTGTACTCTGCACAGATGTTCCTGTACACTATAGCAGCCACTTGGTTATGACGCTCCATGTATGCTTTCCCTGCCAGCATCTTACATCCTGCAGTTATGTGCTGGATTGTCTCAGGGGCCTCTTTGCACAGTCTGCACCTGGGGTCTTGTCTTGTATGGTAGATCTGGGCCTCTATTGCTCTGGTGCTCAAGGCCTGCTCCTGTGCAGCCATGATCCGTGCCTCTGTGCTGTCCTTCAGTCCAGCCCTTTCTAGCCATTGGTAGGATTTCTCGATGTCAGCCACTTCAGTTATCTGTCGTGGTACATCCCATGTAGGAGCTTTTTCTCCCATGATGGTTCCTCCAGCACCTCGTCCTCTGTTTTCCACTGCCTGAGACATTCACTGAGAACTTCATCTGTTGAGGCCATCTTCCTGATGTAGTCAAGTATCTTGGATGTTTCATCCTGGACAGTGGTTCTGACACTCACCAGTCCTCTGCCTCCTTCCTTGCGCTTAGTGTACAGTCTCAGGGTGCTGGATCCATGCATGGTCAGGAGCTTCAGTGTTTTCACATCTGTGGTCTGAATCTCTTCCTTTGGCCAGCTTATTATTCCCATAGGGTATCTGATGACTGGCTCCCTTCTCTCCGAGTTACCTTGATTTTAGCCTCTAACCTTCTTTTCCATGGTGGATATGGATCTTTATGGTTGCTCTTTGGTTGATAGCCAAGCTCCTCAAGGATCACTGCTGCTGAAGTGTATATCAGCTCATTGGTTTCAGTGACGGTCATCGTAGGTATTGTTCCCAAAGCTGCATTCACATCTTCCAGGAGACTTTCTGAAGCCTGTGTAACTGGTGTCAGGGTTGCCTGGTCTTCATTTTAGCCATGATCTTATCTCTCAGGTCAGTTGCTGCCTCGCTCAGCGTGATGGTGCTTATTGGGGCTTCGTACCCAAATTCTGGATGGGGAGTTGGTGTTAACTCCCCTCTGACCTTGTGTCCTGGCTCCCCCTTGCTGTAGCATATGTGTTGTATCTCATCAATCTCAAGTTGTGAAAGCAGGTGCCGCTTGTGGATGTTGGAACACTGAGCTACTAGTTGTTTAGCAGTGAGTGTTGATTGTGGGTTTCGAAGTTGCCATATTTCCCACATTCTCTTCATGTAACCCCTCTGACTAGGGTTACTGGAGTAGTAGCATTCCAACAGAGCCTTGTTCTCGCATCTCGTCCATTTCTGTTTTGTTCCAGTAGCCCACTTCTCATCAGGCTGCTCTGGTTCCCAGACACCTGACACAGACCTTGTTTGACCGGGCGACGTCTGAGCCGGTATGTCTCGTAATTCTTTGTCTCTCATCATGATATATATGAGGTAGGCAATAGCGCAAAGGGTCTTGCCTAAGGACCCACTAGGGATGTCCCGATCAGGTTTTTTTGCCCCCGAGTCCGAGTCATTTGATTTTGAGTATCGGCCGATACCGAGTCCCGATCCGATGCTTCTACTTTCTTCTAGAAAAATAAAGAAGTAGAAAAATGAAGAGCAAAGAAACAGATCAATCATTTGCGCTACCTTGGCTGTGATGCCCTCCGCCTTTGCACTGTCATGGGACATTTTTTTCTCTCTTCTTCAAAACGTCCTGCAGCGTGGGCTGACTCGTCTTCGGCTGGGTTGCCTGGGTAAAGTCGCTGTATTGTGTCGGGTGTTTGTTTTTCAGGTGCCGTATCAGGTTTGTCATGTTAAATGCAGCCTTTTCCTTGCCACCTCTTGAAATCCCAAGTTTGCATATCTCACACTTTGCAATCGCAAGATTGTTGTCATCCACATTAAAATACCTCCACACCACAGACATACTCGCGCCCCAAGCTTCAAGCTGCTTCCGTGTTTTGCTTCGCTTGGCGGCATTCAACCAATATATATATATATATATATATATATATATATATATATATATATATATATATATATATATATATATATATATATATATATTGTGTGACGCCTCCTTTGGCATATGGGAGAAGGAGGCGTCACACAACAACAGTGCACAGTGGCTGGAGGATCTAAGAGCAGATCACAGCAACCTCCCTGAACAAGAACCAGTAACCATCACAGTGGCAGACATCCAACAAAGAGTCTCAGGTATGAAAAACTGGACAGCACCAGGGCCTGACATGATCCACACCTACTGGCTGAAAAAGCTAACTTCACTCCATGAGCGCCTGGCAGCACAAATGAACCAGCTGCTAAAGGATGGGACCCACCCTGAATGGCTAACTGAAGGCCGGACAATCCTGATCCAGAAGGATCCCCTGAAGGGAACGGCCCCATCCAACTATCGACCAATAACCTGTCTCCCCACCACATGGAAGCTCATGTCAGGCATCATAGCGGCTAAGATAAGTGGGCACATGGATCAATACATGAGCACAGCACAGAAGGGCATTGGTAAAAAACACCAGAGGAGCTAAACACCAGCTGCTCGTAGATAGAACAGTTGCTCAGGATTGCAAAGCCAGACACACTAATCTGTGCACCGCCTGGATTGATTACAAGAAAGCCTATGACTCAATGCCACACACATGGATCATGGAATGCTTGGAGATGTATAACATCAACAGGACTCTAAGAGCCTTCATTGCAAACTCGATGAGGCAGTGGAAGACCACCCTTGAGGCCAACTGCAAGCCAATTGCACAAGTGTCCATCAAATGTGGGATATACCAAGGAGATGCTCTGTCCCCGCTGCTGTTCTGCATAGGTCTGAACCCCCTCAGCCAGATAATCACCAAGACTGGCTATGGGTACCGACTCAGGAACGGGGCCACCATCAGTCACCTCCTCTACATGGATGATATCAAGCTGTACGCCGAGAGCAAGAAAGACATTGACTCACTGATCCACACAACCAGGATCTACAGCAATGACATCGGAATGTCATTCGGACTTGAGAAGTGTGGGCGGATGGTGACAAAGAGAGGGAAGGTAGTCCATACAGTAGGGGTCCCACTCCCAGACGGCAGAATAGCAGACATTGAGGACAGCTACAAGTACCTTGGAATCCAACAAGCAAATGGCAACCTGGACCAGGCCACAAGAAAAGCAGCCACAGCCAAATACATCCAACGAGTAAGGCAAGTCCTAAGGAGTCAGCTTAATGGCAAGAACAAAGTCAGGGCAATCAACAGCTATGCCCTGCCGGTCATCAGATACCCTGCAGGAATAATAAGCTGGCCAAAGGAAGAGATTCAGACCACAGATGTGAAAACACGAAAGCTCCTAACCATGCATGGAGGGTTCCACCCCAAATCCAGCACCCTGAGACTGTACACTAAGCGCAAGGAAGGAGGCAGAGGACTAGTGAGTGTCAAAACCACTGTCCAGGATGAAACATCCAAGATCCTTGACTACATCAGGAAGATAGCCTCAACAGATGAAGTTCTCAGTGAATGTCTCAGGCAGTGGAAAACAGAGGCCGAGGTGCTGGAGGAACCATCATGGGAGGAAAAGCCCCTACATGGGATGTACCATCGACAGATAACTGAAGTGGCTGATATCCAGAAATCCTACCAATGGCTAGAAAGGGCTGGACTGAAGGACAGCACAGAGGCACTGATCATGGCTGCACAGGAGCAGGCCTTGAGCACCAGAGCAATAGAGGCCAAGATCTACCATACAAGACAAGACCCCAGGTGCAGACTGTGCAACGAGGCCCCTGAGACAATCCAACACATAACTGCAGGCTGTAAGATGCTGGCAGGGAAAGCATACATGGAGCGTCATAACCAAGTGGCTGCTATAGTGTACAGGAACATCTGTGCAGAGTACAGTCTGGAAGTCCCGAGGTCAAGATGGGAAACACCTCCAAAAGTGATAGAGAATGACCGAGCTAAGATCCTGTGGGACTTCCAGATCCAGACAGACAAAATGGTAGTGGTGAACCAACCGGACATTGTGGTGATGGACAAACAGCAGAGGAAAGCCGTTGTGGTTGACATCGCAATACCAAGCGATTGTAACATCAGGAAAAAGGAACATGAGAATCTGGAGAAGTACCAAGGCCTCAAAGAAGAACTTGAGAAGGCCTGGAAAGTGAAGGCAACAGTGGTGCCCGTGGTCATCGGAGCACTCGGGGCAGTAACCCCCAAACTGGAAGAGTGGCTACAGCAGATCCCAGGAAAAACATCAGACATCTCAGTCCAGAAGAGCACAGTCCTAGGAACAGCAAAGATACTGCGCAGAACCCTCAAGCTCCCAGGCCTCTGGTAGAGGACCCGAGCTTGGATGGATGAAACCGCCCACGGAGGGCGAGAGGACAATTTTTTTTATTATTTTTTTTTATATATACCAACTTCCAGTGTGGGTCCTTAGGCAAGACCCTTTGCGCTATTGCCTACCTCATATAATGATGAGAGACAAAGAATTACGAGACATGCCGGCTCAGACATCGCCCAGTCAAACAAGGTCTGCGTCAGGTGTTGGGGAACCAGAGCAGCCTGATGAGAAGTGGGCTAATGGACGAGATGCGAGATGCTCTGTTGGAATGCTACTACTCCAGTAACCCTAGTCAGAGGGGTTACATGAAGAGAATGTGGGAAATATGGCAACTTCGAAACCCACAATCAACACTCACTGCTAAACAACTAGTAGCTCAGTGTTCCAACATCCACAAGCGGCACCTGCTTTCACAACTTGAGATTGACGAGATACAACACATATGCTACAGCAAGGGGGAGCCAGGACACAAGGTCAGAGGGGAGTTAACACCAACTCCCCATCCAGAGTTTGGGTACGAAGCCCCAATAAGCACCATCACGCTGAGCGAGGCAGCAACTGACCTGAGAGATAAGATCATGGCTAAAATGCAGACCAGGCAACCCCGACACCAGTTACATAGGCTGAGTGAAGTACCTTCAGAAAGTCTCCTGGAAGCTTTGGGAACAATACCTATGATGACCATCACTGAAACCAATGAGCTGATATACACTTCAGCAGCAGTGATCCTTGAGGAGCTTGGCTATCAACCAAAGAGCAACCATAAAGATCCATATCCACCATGGAAAAGAAGGTTAGAGGCTAAAATCAAGGCAACTCGGAGAGAAGTGAGCCAACTGTCAGAGCTCCAGAAAGGTGCAATAAAACAACAAGCACCCAAGAGGTACAGCAAGATGTCCATACCTGAAGCATTGGAAACTGCCAAGCAAAGACTCCAAGCCTTGGCCACCCGACTAAAGAGGTACACGAGAGGAATTGAAGCAAGGCGAATAAACCGGCTGTTTTCAACTCAACCAGCTAAAGTGTACTCTCAGTGGCAAGGTAATAACAACAGAGCAGACCCACCAAGGCTGGAGACTGAACAATACTGGAAAGGCATATGGGAGAAGGAGGCGTCACACAACAACAGTGCACAGTGGCTGGAGGATCTAAGAGCAGACCACAGCAACCTCCCTGAACAAGAACCATTAACCATCACTGTGGCAGACATCCAAGAAAGAGTCTCAGGTATGAAAAACTGGACAGCACCAGGGCCTGACATGATCCACACCTACTGGCTGAAAAAGCTAACTTCACTCCATGAGCGCCTGGCAACACAAATGAACCAGCTGCTAAAGGATGGGACCCACCCTGAATGGCTAACTGAAGGCCGGACAATCCTGATCCAGAAGGATCCCCTGAAGGGAACAGCCCCATCCAACTATCGGCCAATAACCTGTCTCCCCACCACATGGAAGCTCATGTCAGGCATCATAGCGACTAAGATAAGTGGGCACATGGATCAATACATGAGCACAGCACAGAAGGGCATTGGTAAAAACACCAGAGGAGCTAAACACCAGCTGCTCGTAGATAGAACAGTCGCTCAGGATTGCAAAGCCAGACACACTAATCTGTGCACCGCCTGGATTGATTACAAGAAAGCCTATGACTCAATGCCACACACATGGATCATGGAATGCTTGGAGATGTATAACATCAACAGGACTCTAAGAGCCTTCATTGCAAACTCGATGAGGCAGTGGAAGACCACCCTTGAGGCCAACTGCAAGCCAATTGCACAAGTGTCCATCAAATGTGGAATATACCAAGGAGATGCTCTGTCCCCGCTGCTGTTCTGCATAGGTCTGAACCCCCTCAGCCAGATAATCACCAAGACTGGCTATGGGAACCGACTCAGGAACGGGTCCACCATCAGTCACCTCCTCTACATGGACGATATCAAGCTGTATGCTAAGAGTGAGCGAGACATTGACTCACTGATCCACACAACCAGGATCTACAGCAGTGACATCGGAATGTCATTCGGACTTGAGAAGTGTGGGCGGATGGTGACAAAGAGAGGGAAGGTAGTCCATACAATAAGGGTCCCACTCCCAGACGGCAGAATAGCAGACATTGAGGACAGCTACAAGTACCTTGGAATCCAACAAGCAAATGGCAACCTGGACCAGGCCACAAGAAAAGCAGCCACAGCCAAATACATCCAACGAGTAAGGCAAGTCCTAAGGAGTCAGCTCAATGGCAAGAACAAAGTCAGGGCAATCAACAGCTATGCCCTGCCAGTCATCAGATACCCTGCGGGAATAATAAGCTGGCCAAAGGAAGAGATTCAGACCACAGATGTGAAAACACGAAAGCTCCTAACCATGCATGGAGGGTTCCACCCCAAATCCAGCACCCTGAGACTGTACACTAAGCGCAAGGAAGGAGGCAGAGGACTGGGGAGTGTCAGAACCACTGTCCAGGATGAAACATCCAAGATCCTTGACTACATCAGGAAGATGGCCTCAATAGATGAAGTTCTCAGTGAATGTCTCAGGCAGTGGAAAACAGAGGACGAGGTGCTGGAGGAACCATCATGGGAGGAAAAGCCCCTACATGGGATGTACCATTGACAGAAAACTGAAGTGGCTGATATCCAGAAATCCTACCAATGGCTAGAAAGGGCTGGACTGAAGGACAGCACAGAGGCACTGATCATGGCTGCACAGGAGCAGGCCTTGAGCACCAGAGCAATAGAGGCCCAGATCTACCATACAAGACAAGACCCCAGGTGCAGACTGTGCAAAGAGGCCCCTGAGACAATCCAGCACATAACTGCAGGCTGTAAGATGCTGGCAGGGAAAGCATACATGGAGCGTCATAACCAAGTGGCTGGTATAGTGTACAGGAACATCTGTGCAGAGTACAGTCTGGAAGTCCCGAGGTCAAGATGGGAAACACCTCCAAAGGTGATAGAGAATGACCGAGCTAAGATCCTGTGGGACTTCCAGATCCAGACAGACAAAATGGTAGTGGTGAACCAACCGGACATTGTGGTGATGGACAAACAGCAGAGGAAAGCCGTTGTGGTTGACATCGCAATACCAAGCGATTGTAACATCAGGAAAAAGGAACATGAGAATCTGGAGAAGTACCAAGGCCTCAAAGAAGAACTTGAGAAGGCCTGGAAAGTGAAGGCAACAGTGGTGCCCGTGGTCATCGGAGCACTCGGGGCAGTAACCCCCAAACTGGAAGAGTGGCTACAGCAGATCCCAGGAAAAACATCAGACATCTCAGTCCAGAAGAGCACAGTCCTAGGAACAGCAAAGATACTGCGCAGAACCCTCAAGCTCCCAGGCCTCTGGTAGAGGACCCGAGGTAGAGGACCCGCGGAGGGCGAGAGGACAATTATATATATATATATATATATATATATATATACACATAAATTGCAGGTAACCCAGATTTTGTAGTTTTTTCAAGAGACATGTTGGGTCAAACATGTAATCCAACTTCAAAGTTACAATTAACCCAGCGGTGGCTCAGTCCATACTTGACCCTGCACTGGATTACAGATTGGGTTAATTTTAACCCAGCATTTTTTAGTGTGAACAAATGGAGATAGATGGATAAGTTTGTGAACTTACAGGTGGCTGCCTGGACTGATCTGGTTTACGGATAGAGATAGATACAGAAAAGTGTTTATCTTTCAAACCCAACTTATGTAAGTGACCAGTGGTATTAGTGATCCATGTTTTTGCTCTGAGATTGCTCTTTTGCATGATCTGTGATGTAATTAGCTCACCCCCAATTGTTTGCTCTCCAAGGCCTTTGCAAAACTGCAGAGAAAACAATGAGGAAACAACAGTGAATGTCTAAAGTTATAAATGAGATCTCTGTTAGCTTCAGAAATTCTCGATTTGTACGCTTTTTACTTGTTAAACAATTACTTATATTTAAAAATGCATCTTCTAAATGATGCTTCTTCAATAAGTTGTGTTCACGTGATGTTGTAGAATTCTAAAGGGCTCGTAGAATTACTGGCTTATCAACAAGATAATGCTTCACTATTATCATCAAAAAGTGATAATATTATTTAAACACACAGTGACCGCTGTCAGTAGACTCTGTATTAAACAACAGGATTATTATGGTGCGGCTGTGGAGCCAGGAGTTAACAAAACTATATATATATTAATATTTTTGTGGATTTTCTGTTCTGATATTTCTTTAAAAACAGTTCCTCACCTGAGCGTTTATACACACTCATGCTCCCTCTGAAGTTAGACATCACATTCAAGAACATGAACATATCCTACTGTGTTAGCCAGCTGATGTCTTAGTGCACAACACTGACATGTCTGATGCTGTCAGGAATTTGAGGCACCTCTTCCCACATTTAGTTGGATTAAACCACTCTCTGGGAGGTTGTACGCTTATAGTAATCAAGTAAAAGAGGAACTTGTCACAGGTTCCAGGTTGCTCAGCCTAACTGTCAGTAACATTTAGTAACTGAGGAGGACTGTCAACTGTTTCAGTTCAATTACGTTTCTGAAACCTTTAAGTGTTGGGTTAATGGTTTAGTTTGGTTTATTCTGAAACACATCTGGTGTCAGTTGTTTCAGTAACAAAAGATTAGAAATCCAAGAACTGGTGTAAACAGTGAGCAGCATAAAAGTCAGCTGTCACGAGCTGTGCATTACTGATGTGGCTTCTGTAAACAGTGTTTTGGAAGTTTAATGATACTTACATGGAGATGGAGGTGGAGGTGGAGCTGGAGGTGCTGTGGACAGAAAGCAGCAGAAAAAGCAGTTAATCAGTCTGGATATAGATAAACTGGAAACAAAATTGTTCCAAGTAAATTAGATTTTATTTATTCCAAAATAGACAATTTCTGCTTTTTTAAATATTTTGGATTTTCCTTCACAAACCACACAATCCTAACATTACAGCAGTAAAGGTAAAAACCATAATAAAGTAATAATTAAAATCAGATATTGCCGCTGCTAATATAAGTGATTAACAATTTATTCTCCATCTGAAGTTTAAAGCTCATCTTTCACAGGTGTGAACAACAGATATCACCTGTGTCACTTCTGGGTTGTGTAATAATAATAAGTCTCTCCTAAAACAATACATTGTTTCTTGTTTGTATAAATCTTACATGTGCTCCAAAAACTGCCCATGATCCTGGTTTGATGGGATGAATCTGAAATTAAATAAAAGTGGAATACATTAGAATAAAATTAAATTAAAAGTTTATCTAAGATATATTACATAAATTAAAGAATCAAATAAAGTCTACTGGAAAGGCGCACACAGACCTACCTGCAGATGTTCTTCCAGGGAATGAACAGGACGCTCTCTGAAAATGTTTTTATACAGATGCCCTCCCACTGTAGAGGGGCGTTGTCTACAGTGTGTAAAGCCTTTAGACCGTACTGGATTATAGACAAATAAATATTATATTTAATCTGTGCTTTTATATGCTGTTGTGTGATGTGCCCCACAGTTCTTTAAAAGAGAGAAAAAAACTGAAAAATAATACATTTTGTATTTTACTACATGTTTGTAAAAGTGTTCAGTGTGTTCAGAGAGAAGTTGTGTCGGTGCAGGAATTACACAAACAGCAGTGGGAGGAGTTTCCACACAAAAACTTGAGTTTCTTCAGACTTCAGTCAGACACGGACGAAGCAGAGCAGCTGCAGGTAGGTCTCATGTTTTTTATAACCTACTTTACACAAAATCATTAAAAGTAGTTCCTTACAACACTTGAGGCCTCAAATGGTTTGAAATACTGCCATCTGCTGTATGCTTTAATGCATTACAGACTATGCCATATACTGAAGCCTGTTTTTACCCTGACCTGAGCTGAAACTGCCCGATGTGAATAACTTGTGTAGGCTAGGTCAGTAATACAATATTTATGTTTACATATAAATGGATTATAGGCACATAACTTTGTTCTTAATTGAAATCCCAATAAAATAATCAAACAAATGTTGGTTTTACTCATTTTTATTTAAAAACAAAAGTTTTTCCAATGTTTTGGGGTTGAGCCTTTGAAAAAACTCTTTCACATGGCACTGATGATGCTGGAGAACATAAGAAAATCCTTGTTAATTTATCCAGGTGTGGATACAAAGGTTTGTCTTGTTTTAGTTTAGCAGTGGATCCTCAGTTCTGGGAATGTTCTGCTCTGCAAGATATCTATCAACTTTGTTTCATCTGCCACCACACCTGAGCTGCTGCTGCTGCTCTGATCCAGGAAACGCCAAAGTCACCTCATAACAGAGGAGCGGGGGAAGGGGCTGGGTTTATTTACAATGCTAACTTCATATTTAGAACACAATGATCTGCTTGCTTCCTTGTGTTTGCAGACCAGAGGCGTGGTTAGCACTGGGCCTGGGGCTGCAGATGAAGCAGTAGTTCTCATCAGTTCTACACATTAACACATTAACACATTAACACATTAACACATTAACTATGTCACTGCTTCCTGTGTTTGTGTTGGACTCACAAAGGCAAACTTTTTGAATCCAGCAGTGTTGGACTAAGTGATCTGTGCTCATGCAGTCTTCTCTCCATGTTGTCCCTCAGTTGTTTTGCGATGTTTGTTGTTAAAGTTTGTGTTTTTGTTGCAATGCCATGATGCACCATTGTCATTAAAGGAATTACTTTGGAGACTGGAACCCTCTCCTCAGCCGACAGCTCCACAGCCGTGGAGTCCTAAAACATGTGACCAGCCTCTGCACTTGGCCCTTAAATCATTCAGTCTGTCGACATCATCACATGATTTGTGCACTATGAGACTGATGGCAGGGGGAATGCAAATTGATATATAATTGCCTTGTGATAAGACATTTTACTTTATCAACAATGCCCCACTCCTCCATCAGCTGGATATGCCCAGCAGACAGGTTTTCAGCTGTATGCAGCTTTAGGAAATGGTGAACACCACGTAAGGTAGTGCACAGTTTATCTTCGTCATTAATGAAGTGGCAGGTTACTGCCAGGTTAATAAATGACCACACATCTTCTGCACCTGCACAGAGAGCGGTCGGGAATCTTTTATGAACATGTTTACCTCAGCATTATCCAGCTTTGCTTTTGTGAATCTATAATATTTAATAGTTAGCCCACCTGTTAGCTTACAGAAACCTGTAAGAATACAACAACTTGCAGTAAATATTATTACTCTGGCTGGTAGCTGGCTGGTCGGCAGGATCAGCAGGGCCATGCAAAGCTGCATAAAGGTGAAGCTGCTGGATGTATTGTTGCTTATGTCAGCTCCTTATCACACACCAAACACTTCACCTTCACCATGAAATATGAAATATTAATATAAAATACAAAAGCTGTGCTAGATTATTGAAGAGCAAGTACGCTAGCAGGCTAACCACTATGGTTTCTCAGATTTTTGCTGCCTTTGTGGACATTTCTAATAAGAACGCAAGATTTTTCAGAAGCTTTGTAAAATGGAGCTACACGTTATCATCACTGAAAACATTTAATTTCCTGTTGCTATTGTATTGTAAAATATGACACATGACACTCTTATTTTGAAGGAAATGTACTTCGCTAAAGGAGACAGAATGTCTCTGTAAAAACCAAACATCTGATAAAATTATGAATCTAAACAAGTACATCAGAAAGTTAGGAAATTTGTTTGATTTGCTTTGGTTCTTTTTGCTTTCATGTGGAGCTTTTGGCCAAGGCTATAGTGTATTCTTTTGGTTTCCTATTTGTGGGACTTCCTGTTTGTGCTGGTGAAATTGTTAAGATGTTGTGGTTTGGCTTTTTGTAAATTGCTATTGGATTATGGTTGAAATCATTCGACCAGAAGATAGACATTTAAGCATGATTAAATGCACCTTGGATTATTAAGAGCTTGTTGTGTTCGAGCTGGCTGCGAAGCTAACTAGCTTCTAAACGAGCTAGCAAAATTTAAAATATAAAGTAATTAACAACATGAATGCATATCTATAAAAATTGATAATGGAAAGAAAAGAAATGTAATTATAAGCTGTATTTATAGGTCACCTGGTTCAAGTGTTGAGTTATTTAATGATTAGATGGAAAAATTGTTCTCTAAGACAAATAATAAATCAATATTTATATATGGAGACTCAATTTCTCTGTAGGATGTACATTATGAGTTATTCTCCAATTATAACTAAGCCCAGCAGAATCACAGCTCATAGTGCCACCCTTACTGACAATATCTTCACTAACAACACTGAATATAATCAGGTCAGTGGCCTTTTAATATGTGATATTACTGACCACCTGCCTATATTCATAGTGCATGATGAAAATTATGAAAAGAATAACACTGCTTTCCAAACCCTCTATAAACGAATAAAATCTGAAAAAGCAATTAACTCCTTTAATAATGACCTAAGTGCCCAAGATTGGGATTTGGTTTTTAAAGAGAATAACGTGAATAAAGCTTACAACAATTTCCTAGAACTATTTAGAACACTGTCTAACAAAAACTGTCCTCTTGGTCAATACAACTATAAAAATAAATGTATTAAATGTCAATGGTTAACTAAGGGTTTACAAAATGCTTGTAAAAATAAAAATACTCTTTAGAGATTTTTTGTTAAACAAAGAGCAAAAGAAGCAGAAAAGAAATATAAATTATATAAAAATAAATTGACATATAATACGAGCTAGTAAGAAATTATATTATAAAAAAGTATTAAAGAAAACAAAAATAAGTTTGGGGTAATATTAACAGTTTAATAAAAGATGGGATAAAAAGAAATACATATCCATAGTATTTCATCTATAACAATTGTGAAAATTATAATATGATTGATATAGTAAATACACTGTAAACCCGAATACGTTCACAGAACTCAAAAGTTTTGTCGTAACCGATTACCCAATAAAAATTAAGTACATCTTTTATAATTTTTTAGTAAAGTTGAAGTTAAACTTTATACTTTCAGGTGACTCATCAATGTATTTTTTTTATTTATTTTTTTTAATTTTTTAATAACTTATATTTTATAAATACAGAATATAATACTTTTATCTTCCACAACAAAACTAATTTAGTTTTATTTCACTTAAATTATGAAAAAAAAACTCAATATGTTTGACTAATAACTTATTAAAAACAAAAACACCATGGCCCAGTTAGAACTTTTATTTAAAATTCACTGCCTTTTTTAACATTAACAACCATTATAGTGTAAAACCATCCCAACTTTAAAGCATTTACAATAATGTATTGCTCATATTCACAGTTAAGTGTTTAGCAACAAGCTGCAGAGATATAAAAGACACATGCATAAAATGCAGCAATATAGACACTGAACAGGACCTGCCCATTATGCAGCAAACTAATGCACTGTGTATGGACCGCAACAGTGACAAGCCCCGCCCAGTTCCGGGAGTAAAATTCCCATTCATTTTTCCCATAGACTTTTCAAAAAATGTGTATATTAAGAGTTTAAAAGCTCAGCGGAGGCTGATCAGCTCTGTGGTAACTCATGATGATAAAACGATTCATTTCTATCAAAAAGATGAACAAAAACTTGAAAATTCAGCAAAATGTGTTTGTACCTTTGCATTTTGACAAGTTTCAGATACGTGTTTATAGTGAAATTAATCGTTTTATGGCCATGAGTTACCACATAGCTTATTAGCCTCCCTTGAGTTGTTGAACTTTTAAAATAGACTTTTCAAAAAATGTGCATAAAGGAAAAATGAATGGGAATTTTACTTCCAGAACTGGGCGGGGCTTGTCACTGTTGCGGTCCATACAAAGTGCATCAGTTTGCTGCATAATGAGCAGTTCCTGTTCCAGGCATTTTTTGGAAGTTCACTCACAACAATGTCCCCTTCAATAATAACAGAGACATTGCCAGGTCTGAAGACGTCAGGTGAAGAAGTGAGAAGAGTAATTGGACAGTCACTGATATCTGGTTCACCATCTTGCTGCAAAATAGAAACAGTATAATTAGATCAACAATAAACACAATGAGAAAGAAAGAGAACGAGCGAGAAAGCATTAAGAGGCATAAAAAAAAGACTATATTGTGTGTTATCTTGTAATATTTAAGTAACTTTACTTTTCAAAATATCCATCCAAAAATACTTACATTACAACTTTTGAAAAGGTCTGAGTCCTCCTCTTTCAAGTAGAGAGAAAGTCCACGAAGGGATAATATGCATCTCAAATGTCAGATGTCTTGTTCTTCCTTAATTGACAAAAAAAAGAAAAAAAAAGTTCTAAATAAATACAAATAAACCTCAAAGCTTTGTATGGTTCACATATTTACATAATTCAACTTTGTATGAAAATATCTCCTTCACAATTTTATCACAATAAATAAAATAAAAAATATATAATAAAACTAAATGTGATGTAATAAAAGTAAAGAAGTATTTACAGTACAATAAAAACATAATTTTAAACATAACTGAATATCATAATCCTTGAGAATCTTCTGCAGGGCCTCCGATATCTTGCCTGTGCATGACGCTTTACGCCTGAACAATCTAATCTTGATGTATGACGGTCAAGCTCTGCATAGAATGTGTTGCATAGGTTCACAATGGTAATGCGGTGAAACTCAGCAAACACCTGCAAACACATGGAAAGATACAGGCACACAATTTGTACACATCTCAATCTCCAGACATAAAAAAACAGCACGTTAACACTACATAGCACAACACCAATATTTAACAAACATCTTACCTGTTGTGGATCTTCACCAAGGTAGGCAAAGTTGAGCTGCAGCCAGAAGTTCAAATCAAAACCTTAAAAATAAAAGAACCAGAAAAACAGATATAGTATTCTTTAAAATCACATTTTTACTGTCAGATTAAGCATGCCACTTACTGCAGTCAGTACACAGGTAACCTCAATTGCCACCAAAGGCAGGGGGTTCTTCAAATTTCTGCCCATGCACCTTCCACTTTAACCTGCAATTTATGTAAAACAATAAATGTCGAAACACTGTTAACCAATGCTATTTTTATTAAGGAAAACATTAAGGGAAAAAAACAGTAATATTGCAGCAGGTTGTTTTAATCTTTCATGTACGTATTTATTTAGAACAAATAAAGAATTTCCCTAAATTTTTCCATAACGTTAAACTATTTTGTTATATTTGCTATGTTGACCAAAATAACAATCTTTTGCTGTTAATATTAATTCTGGGGATAGAGCAGTTAAAGCTTACAGCGACTGTTCTGGTACAAATACATAAAATGGGAGTGTTCTATTGTGTGGCATAACAATAACAAATACATTTGTCTTACACGCTGAACTTTTCTGTGCTTCCACAAGATCTGGTTGGTTTTAGCGTCTGGGAGCACCTACGTTTGTTCTAATGTCTGATTCTACAGAGCTAAACAGGGTCTTTACGGAAAGATGGGGGCCAGACCCGAGAAGCCAAGCACGGGGGGTGGTCGCTCCCACACCGCTCTCTGACCCTGGGTCTTTACGGAGCGACTGGGGCCAGACCGAGTGGCAACGCGTGGTGGCGGGGACCTGGTTGGCAGTGCGGTTCAGATCCACTTGGTACTACGGATAACATGCAGCATAGTGCAGGACACTAGACTTGCAGCGTGCGCGGAGCAAACACGTGACGCTGCGGAAAACACGGAGACTCAACTGCCCCTCACAAATGTGTCGTAAAATGTGAAATTAAACATTAACGTTAATATTTTCTTATCAAATTATACCACTTATGATGAGCACGGATGCCACGCTTATTAAAATAAGGACTATCGGAGACTGACCCTAGCTAACCTAGGTAACATGTGACCTTAAACTTAACGTTAGCTTAGTTCATTGATAGCAGTGCGCCCGCCTTAACAGCTTCGGCAGACTATTTTAGATAACTTCTATTCTTGTACTTTGGCCAACAAAAATGTCTCCCTGTGTCCCCTTTTGTCCCCTTTGAAATAAAAGACAGAAAGATTTGTCTAAGTCTAAATTAATACCTTAACACCATCTTGCTCCGCAACGTCTTCCCCGCTTCGCGTAGCCATCTTGATTTTTCAAACTTTGTGCGTCAAGCAGACAATAGCGCCAATGACGTCATGACGTCAGCGCAAACCCAAAATTTATGAAAAAATGCCATTTTTATTCATAAACATTATACCTGTTGGAACTAAATCACAACCAATCGTGTATAGCACTCAAAATGTTTGTTTTTGATTAACCAAAATTCTGTTTATTACTGTGATGTGTAAAAAAAATATAAGCTGGGGTTGGGGAACACTGTTTGGGTTTACAGTGTAGTTTTAATGACTTTTTTGTCAATGTTGGATCAGATCTAGCAGCAAAAATTCCCAAAAATGTAATAATAATAATAATGATAATAATAATAATAATAATAATAATAATAATAATAATAATAATAATAATCCAAATAAGTCATTAAGTCATTAGAAAGGAATCCAAACACTGTTTCTCTCAGCAGTTAATGAAGCCGAAATCAAAGCTATTGTTAATAAATGTAAAAACAAAACCTCTACTGACTGTTATGATATTGATATAACACTAGTAAAAAAAATAAATAGTATTTTAAAACCCTTAACATAGCATTTCAAACTGGAACATTTCCGAGCAATATGAAAATTGCGAAAGTAATACCACTTTATTATAAAAATGGTAATAAATACATCTTCACAAACTACACAAACTACAGGCCGGTCTCCTTGTTCCCTCAATTTAAAAAAAATATTAGAGACATTATTTAATAACAGATTAGAAAAATTTATAGAGAAATATGAAATAATTAGTAAAAGTCAGTATGGCTTTTGAATAAAGCGTTGCCAACATCAGTGGCAGTAATTGATGCTGTTGAAGAAATCACTACTGCTATGGATGACAAAAAATTTATTGACTTGAAAAACACATTTAACACAATTAATCATTGTATATTACTGGATAAATTAGAAAGGTATGGTATTAGGGCAATGGCTTTGACTTGGGTCAAAAGTTACTTCTTGTGGGGTCCCCCAGGGGTCTATTTTGGGTCCTAAGCTATTTAATCTATATATAAATTGTAAATGTCATTAAAACAGCTGATTGATAAAAACAGTTAACAGATTAAAAACTAATAAATAGATAATTGTTAAAATGGTTAAATAAGCACCCCCATAATGAATTAGTGAAATTAAAATTATGGATGGATATAAATCAATGATCTATAAAATTTAGATAAGACAAAAGTTATGTTTTTTGGTAATTATAAGCAGAATTCAAAACTCAGTCAAATAAATATAGATGGTGTTTCAGAAATAAACACCATCTATCAGAGATTCAGAAATAAAATTTTTAGGAATAAATATTGATAATACTCTAAGCTGGAAACCACATATCAGATAAATACAATCTAAAGTTTCAAAGAACAGTGCGTGCGTGGTTAGAGGAGCAGCGGTGTTTTTCCCACGGGACCTGACGGGACTACTCCGTCACATATATGTATATAATAAATTAATACAAATAAAAAAATATATGCATGGTCTACATATTATACATACATAAACAAAATGATGTACATTTACATATAATTTTACAGTGTTATGCTCGAAAAAGAGTGGGAGGAAGCTAAGCTTATTAAATCCCACCCCTAAAGTCCTTTCCCAGATGACTTTTTATCACATTATAATAATAATATAATGAGCATATACATACAAATACATACATTTCTTTACTTATCAGTACAATCATTTAATTAATAGTTACTATCAATAATAAGTGCATAGTTATATTTAATTTAAAATCATTAATTAATAGTTAAATAGTGATAAGTTATAATAGTTAATGTTATAGAAGTAATAATAAAATGAAAAGGAAAAATGTGCAATACATTGCCTTGATAAGAGTGGTACTGTCCCTTTGTGTGAGCCAAGTCTCAGTTAAATTTAAAAAGTCAATGTTATTAGAAGTTATAAAATCATGGCATAAAAATGTTTTATTTATAGACCTGAGGTTAAGAAGACCAAAATTAACAGGAGTGGGGCAGATGGCAGGAGCTGTTGAGGGACAGAAGGGGACAATGATGAGACAGGAGAGTGAGGGATCTTTGGGGGTAAATTGTTTATTCAGACGGTGTCTGACAAGAACAGGAATTCTGTATTGGTGAGGACTGACGAAAGGGCTATGGGAGAGGGCCACCAATGAAGTAGTGGCAGGGGCTGATGGTTGCATGGGAGAATGGGGGGGTGGGTAGTCAGTCTTGTGAATGAGTTTGTACTGCATAGTGGATGTTAGATGTTAGGAATTTGCTGCCCAGAGAGTTGGGGTGGATGCCGTCCGTCTTTAAAATTAAAATTGTCAATAAAACCGAAGTTAAATGAGCATGAGACTGACAGCAGCCAAGAGTTGAGCAATAAAATCCTGCTAAAACATCCATCCCCATGCTGACCAGAAATAAAAACAGTCTTCCCGCAAGTGGATAAAAAGCCAAAAAGTTCTTTAAAATCCTGCTTGATCAGTTCAGACTGTTGGCGGGCTGTGTCGTTCGTTCCTGTATGTATGATAACCCAGTGAATTGTAGGAGCTGCTGATTACAACAGACTTGGTAGTTTGTCAATCAAAGTTGAAACAGAAGTTGAAACAGCCGGAGAGGGGCAAGACTGTGCAGTGGCAGGCTCCTGTGGACTCCCGCGGCTGGCAGCAGCGACGACGGCGGTGGAGGGCAGAGTAGGAGACCGCTGTGATGAAGGGGTAGCAGCTGCGATGGGGGCAGCACTGGGGGCAGGGCTCCCCGCCGACTCAGGATGGGAAAAACTTCTGGAGCATCTGATGACAGCCTCTCTCAGAAGCCTACGGCGGGAGGAGGCGGCTGTTCCAAGGGACGTGTCTCGCAGTTTCTGCCCAACAGAGGACTGTGTCATCTGGGTGCTACTGGTCCTGCTTGGCTTGAGTGACTGACTCACTGTCTGACTGACTAGCTCAATAACTCACTACAAACGCCAACAACACCACAGTGTGCTGTGAGATTCAAAACTCTTATGAGGAAGTGAGACACTGAATGAACCAATGACATCATCCACACAAACCGGCTCCTCATTCTTGACACACTTCACATCGAGGCTCCATTTGACACGCCCACTTTTGCTTGAGCCTCCGTTCATTTGTTCCATCACTACATTTTGTGGACAGTAACATCTGTCAGTGTTGGTCTAAACGAGCCGAGGCACCGATACAAGTATCATGCGCTGAAAGCAATGCCTCAGCCGAGCTGTGTCACTGAGCGTATCACCTTAAGAAAAGTCACGTGACCGACACAGTGACTGTGTCGTATTGTATCACATTGTATCTCGTGTCATTAGGCTCGTTCGAGATGAACTGCGCCTCGCCTGTGAATGAGAGTGCACGGCCGCAACAGGAGGAGGGGAAATACACCTGTATTGAGGTCAGACAGTTTGTGGCTCAGATCACACCCAAAATCCACTTCTCGTGTGTGTTGGATGTGATTTTGCAAATAAATGCATTAAACTGAATTGTAAGAACTTTTCTCTCTATGGCATGACCACAGTTTGTGTTAATGAGGCGCTCCTCAGGAGCACACAACATGAGGCACATTCAGCAGTTGTTCTTTTATTTCTAAATTTACACATTATAAAAGTTAGAGCCTCCTATAACAGCAGATATTGTGCACAGTTTCTTTAATAATACTCTACTTCACACTGAGCAGCAGGGCACAAAGTTTATCCAGGTCTAAACTGGAACTTTAGTCTGTATTTTAAAAATACAGAGGAGGGCAGTGAAGTGTTGTGCGTTATGTTTCTGATCAGCACTAAACTCAGATCCATCACCTGTCTGTTCACCGCTGACAGGTGGGCGTTTTCCCATCATGCACTGAGCCGTGCAGCCTCCGCAGTTGCTCCTGATGAACTGCGGCCCTGGCTCAGACGCTGCTCTCGTTTGGATCTCACGAGCTTTTGGTGACCGTTGCACTCATGACATCAGAGCAAGTTGGTAGCAAGTCGGACACAAATCTAATCGGCCTGCACTGCGCACAGACCGACACTGATCGAAACTGCGCAGGTCTAGCTCATCTCGAACGCGCCTATTGTTACAAGCACAGTGTAAGAACATTCACAAGCACTCATGACACACGCAAAATGTGTTTCATTAATCATCACAAGAATATTCACTCCAATTTCTCTTTATCACAAAGATTGAACATAGGCCCAGTTATGTTCACATGTGGAAAAGTAGTATCTTGCACTTAGTTATGCAAACTCATTACAATATGTTTCTTTTGTAGTATAGCTGCAGTGCATTTTTTTAAACCACTAGGAAGAACCCATACAAATAACACAGCGTGATACAGTGTTGACACAATAAGGGGAAAGTGTGATACACACACTGAGGTATCATCTGCCCATCACTAACATCTGTGAATGTAGGAAATTCATATTCACAAAACACTGCATTTTGAAACCTTACATTAAACAAAAACTAAAGAGGCTACAAAACAGGAAACTGGTGTTTGTTCCTTCACCAGACATGAGGCCAAAACTCACACAGCCTTTGTTTTATTTTTCTATAGATAACATGGCCAGTGGTACAGATCACTCTGAGGACGATGGATCCAGTCTCTTATGTGATGAGGTGAGTCTGTGTCTCTAGGACTAAGTTTGCTTCACTGCTGTTTAGTGTCACTAATTTTATTTTACAGAAAATACAATACCAATCAAACTATTTATGAAGCACTTTTCATACAGTAATTCAGCACAAAGTGCTTTACATGATTAAAAGCAACCCCCCCATACTTAATGTGTGGGGGGTTAAAACCCAGCTCAGAGTCAAAAATAAAGCCCAGCTAAGAGTTTCTCTCTCTGAGCCTCAGGACCGACAATTAAAACTTCAGTTTTGTCCTGGTTAAGCTGCAAAAAGTTTTCTGCCATCCAGGATTTAATATCTAAAATACAGTTAAAAAGGGCATCTGTAGCAAGTATTATGTTCTAATCTGTTCTAGAATATTAAATATGGACCAGTATAGTTTTCAGTAGACCTAGGAACGGCTGCTGGAGGGCGAGGGACAGTGATTACAGGACAGAATTTTGAGTGTTATGGTACCATGTATTGAAATGACAAAAACAAACCCAACAATTGACAAACTCAATAAATAACCCCCCAAAAAATATGAACACAATAATACAAAAAAAGAAAAAATATTCAAAGTCCAAATTTCTGATCAATGGTATGGGTCCTCGCAACCGGGAAAATGTTCCACCACCAAGTGTCTTAGTTTTAATTTATAGGAAGAGGAGGAAAATGCAAAACATGCAATTGTCCGGGGAAATGAAGGTAGATGTAGCAGTGGCACTCAGAGTAGCGAATTGGTGGAAGGAAGGAAAACAGGCTGCACCAGCCTCCTACCCGACCAACAGGATATCAGTTTGGGTGTTGGACTTTTCTTTCTGGCTCCTGGCCGTTGATTCATCTGCTCGCCATCGAAACCCAATGGAAGGGCACCTGGCCTGTGTAGGATAAACAGGACCACATACCTCCAGTGTACACAATTCAATCTACCATGGTAATCGATTAAATGTAATATTTGTACATTTAAAAAGGTAACAATTATTCCATGTTGAGTTAGCAACATATATTAGCAAATGCTAACATGCTAATGCTAAAAGTTAGCACAGCACATTCCATAAAAAACAGTGAGACAATTAAAAGTCCAACCTCATGTTAGCATGCTAACATTAGCATACCAACATTAGCACTCTCACACATGTGGCATGAGCGCCATCAGTATAAGTACCATAAAACTTAATGTTAGCATTTAGCATTAGCAGCTAATGCCAACCATGTGCACAGATGCTAACATACCAAATAGAAGACAACATTCAGACTCACCAATTCCATTGATCAGTAGCTTAAGATGACATGCACATTAGTGATGTGTCGTTCTGTATCGAGGCTTCGAAGGGTGTGCCAAGTAGGGGAGGGGGCGTTTCCGCGATGCGCGTATCGAGGCTTGCTTCATTTAGGGGAGAAGCTGAAAATGATGACGTCTGAAGCCTCGCTGTACCACGTGACTGGTTCAGAAAGTGGTTTGGATTTTGCCGCAAGTTTTGACAGTGATATAAACCACTCAGGCTCCATTCCAAATGTGGGTGTTTGATGGAGAGTGAGAGTTTGTTGACAGTTTGGGTAGAGTTAGAGATAGGGATGCACCGATACCGATACCAGTATCGGGTATCGGTACCGATACCATGTCCAAGTACTCGTACTCGTATTCATAAAAGTGGGCCGATACCAACAACCAATACCACTACAGCGCTGGCACGTGACCTTCACCTCTCAGCTGAGCAGTGAGAAACCTGTGGATGGATTTCAAAGTGAACTGTATGGAGATAAAAGCAAAGCTGAGTTTACATTATGCTCAAGCAGACTTATCCCAAATCATACGTGAGTTTTAAAACTTAAGCAGTTGTCCTTTTGTTGTCCTAGTTGTCTCGAAAATGATATAAGCGCGAAGCAGTTGTTGTCTATTAAAGCTTAAGAAGTACCGTTGCTAATTGTGTTAGCTCCTGTATGTAATGGCGAATTTCCGCAGGTGTCTTTAAAATGATTTTAGCGACTGAACAGAGGAGAATCTAAGCTTTAAAATGAGGTATAACATGTCCATGTTGAGCAAATGTTAGCCATGGTTAGCTGTGTTCAAACCTCTCTGTTGTAAAAATAACTTAGCATCGCAGAGCGGGGACAGACGGCAAAAAGACGACACGGTATGGGATGAATGAGATACAGCAGTGTGACTGTATAAACTATAAAGTAACTCCTATATAAGTACTCGTATTGGTACTCGGTATCGGTGAGTACTCAAATGGAAGTACTCGTACTCGTATCGGTTTGAAAAAAAAGTGGTATCGGTGCATCCCTAGTTAGAGATAGTTTGTAGATTTAGGAGAGTCTCACTGGCCATACCTCAAAATTACCCCAACCCCAACCACCCTCACCTCACTGTAAATGATCATTTCCATTTTCATCATTTCCAAATAATCATTTTCCATACTGCCACACACACAGTATACTGCCATCACTACAATATACATGTTTTGTATACTTCTTTATTTTGCAGACAGTTTTATTCACAGGCTTTCTGCAAAATGCCACACACTTCAGATTCATGCCAACTGATATTTCTGCGTCCAGTAGATGTCCTACTAGAGCAAATGAAGCTTCAAGAAGCTTTGCGCTGGAGTGAACCACTTGGATGAAAGGCTTCAGTGCTTCATGAAGCTTCATCTGCCCATCACTAATGCACATTCCCCAACCCTGCTGGTCCCCAGAGACAAGCTGATCTAAACATTCAGTGGCATTTGCTTTAGATTTAAAACACTAAAGTTGTTAAAAGATGTGTTTGTTCCATTTACTGACCTGTACAGCTGCTGTCCTCAGCTCCTCTCCCATACAACTGAAGTTTTCACACAGATTTAGCTCCGTATGTTTATTTTATTTAATATGGGACAGTTCACATTAATGAACATGTGTTCATCAGTCCAACAGGTAAATGTGCCAGAGTTAGCCAAACTATTTTCATCTGTAGTCCCATTGGCAGCCTGATGGCAAGAAAAAAGGACATAACAAACAATCAAGACACACACAGGACACAGAGACTGCTGTAGCTGTGATGAACCAAACCGTGACCTCTAAACCATTTCATTTGCATTTTCCATGCCTTGAATGTTGCGTGTTCTGGTGAGAACACTTTGTTTTACAGATTCACTGAGTCACAGGAGCAAAATCTGCGCCGCCTCCTGTGAGAGACGCTAACCTCAGCTGCTCCTGGGTCTGAAACACTTTTAGCTCAACTTTTTCTTTTAGAGAGCAGCAAACCTTTGATAAATCTGGCCCTTAATGTTGGACTAAGACAGTTGTTTTTATTCTGGATTTAGGGTGATCCACAGCACAGAGACAGCTCTCTAAAGTTTTTAAATGATTTTAGATGTAACTGGGACTCAGAGAAGCTCTCAGTTCTGGTGCTACTGGATCTAAGCACAGCTTTTGATACAGTAGACCACACTATTCTTTTAAATAGACTGAAACACCTGGTCGGCCTCTCTGGTGCTGTTCACAAGTAGATCACCTCCTATCTCACAGACAACATTTATGGTAAGTATGGATACATGCTCCTCAGAAATCCATAAAATGATGTGGTGTGCCCATATGGAAGTTTATAGGCACGTTTATTCAATTTTCAATTGCATTTGTCAAATGACAATTCCATATCCAAAGTTGCAATTTAATATGGACTAAAATTTTAAACAAACGTCAATTTGATTGCATGTCATATTGACATGAGATTTTAATCTATTTATTCATTTGGCAATGCTATTGTCTAATGGCAATGCATTACGCTACTGAACAGCGCCACCCATGGATTGCATTGAAAATCAACATGGTTTAAGAGCACAAAAATTCTATTTCCAATGCAATCCTTGACCCCATCAAGGCGGGTCCATGCCCAGTCCTGGCCAATCAGAAGCGAGTGGCAATGAACGCTCTGTGGAAGCAACAGTGATGGAGGAGGAAGTTTACAGCGGTAAGTAAAAAGATGAAATATTGCTGCTGTCTTGGCACGAAATAAATAAAAAAAACATGATTAGAGACAAGAAGTTTATAATTTTAATATTAAATCAGCCCCCTATTAATCAAGATAATCCCTAATTGAGAAATTTGTTCCGACGTTGACCGGCCAGCTTGACCCAGCGCCACTTGCTAGCTAGCGGCATTCAGAGCTAACAGTACCCGAGTAGAAAAAGCTTGATCTTGGCCAGTGGTTTCAAAATGTGCTTTCTCTTTCTCCTTGGGTTTAATTAGTTATTAGTTAATTTATAGCGGGCTATGTTTGAGTAGCCAGTAGATTGTCCTGCCGGGCTACCGTACAGAAGAATGGGCGTGTCTAATCGCTACAGCTATCAAGGTCTGTTTACTATAGCTATAGACCCAGGTAAGCTGCTCTGCTTCAGGCTGTAGTTTACGCTGCTCCTGGACTGTTTTCATAAGGTGTCCCTGTCTTCGCATTCCCTTGTACGCTGTGTACATACTTCCCTCTTACCGTGCATTTTATAGATTCAGCAAAGCGATTTTGTTTGTCTATTCTCTTTTGCTCTGACTTGTTTTGAGTAATATTATTTGTTATAAAAGCCTAGCGTTTAAATTTCAATCAGGGATGACAGAAGAAACCCAGGTATAAACTGTCATGACGGGGAAAGGAACTCAAAACCAGGCTGGAAGTAAACACTGATCATCAGTGGTGGACTGTAACAAAGTAAAAGTACCTAGTTACTTAAGTTCAATTTTCATGGATCTGTACTTTACTTAAGTACATTTTACAAGGAGTACTTTTACTACACTACATTTTAGAGCAACTATCTGTACTTTTTACTCCACTACATTTATGAGTTGGTTTGAAGTACAAAGTATTTTGGGTTTTGGTTTAAAATCATGTGTTTTTGGCGTGCCCTCATTGTAGACACACAGTACTTAAATATAAAAGATGCATTAAAGTAGTACTTCTTTAGAAACATCAGAATAAGAGACAGAAGACCACAGCGACAGATTCAGTCTCTTCTACTGCACCACTTTGTTAATTGCATTTCTTTTCAGGAAAGTCCCTCACATTTAACACATTCATGAGTGGTTGAGTCTGTGTGAAATACTTTTACTTTTTTACTTGTAAGTACATTTAAAAGTAAGTACTTTTATACTTTTACCTAAGTAGAAATTTTAAAGTGGTACTTCTACTTTTACTTCTAAATTTGCTCCTTTATCTGTACTTTTACTTAAGTAAAGAAATTGAGTACTTTCTCCACCACTGCTGATTATTGTCCTAAAGGTGTGGAAAAATACAAGGCAGTTGGCTTGTTTTACAGCTCTCTATTACAATGACAGAGTCGTCCTCATATTACTATAAACAAACAAATAGCACGAGTCATGAAATTAAGTATGAATATGATTAAAATTTATCCATTACATTAATCCATTTTGCAATCCATCCACAAGGAAAGGGGTAGAGGCTGGTAGTGAGACAATGGGATATGAGAGAGAGGAAAGGCTTAACCAGAGAGGAGGAAACAAAAGCATGTTATCTGAAGCAAGAAAAACAGATATCTTTCTACCAGGTTTATGAAAAGATTTTATTTTCATTACTGAAAAGTTGCTAACTGCAGTGATGTTTTCTCAGACACACAGGCAGCTCTGGAGATGGTCCGTCTGGCCAGAGGCAGTTCTGCATGTGCACTGTCCCATATTAAATAAAAATAAACATACGGAGCAAAATCTGTGTGAAAACTGAGCACATTGGAGGAGCAGGGGCAAAAGTTTAGCATGAACTGATTACATAGCTAATTCTAACAGCCACACTTTAAAAGAAAAATAAAGAAAAGAAAAAACAATATATTATACAACTATTTTTCTGTAATGTATTTTTCTTCTTGTCCTCCTACAGACAGAGGAGCTCCTGACACAGCTTGCCAGTCTTCAACCTGAACTGAAGAAATGTATTTGCACTTCCATTCTACTTCTCTCATGCTCTGTAATTACTTATTTTAAAGAAATACATGATTTCTGATCTAGACAAAAAAATATTTCTAGATCTAACCAGACCCTGTCTTTCCAACGCTCTCCGTTACACGAAGGAGAGCGATGCTGATGAATAAATATAAAAGATCAGATTTAACTTTTGTAGATTTTAGGGGACAGAAAATAAAACAAATGTCAGCTTCTCTGAACTGATCTGCTGGAAGCAAAAGTGAGACAATCACAGACTTTCACTGTAATCACTGTCTCTGTAGGTGGTGAACAGTTATTAGAGGACTACAAGAAACTTCCTGAAGACCTGCCTCATCTGAATGAATATCTAAAAACACTGATTATGGTTTTGAAGACTAAGGATTCTGGGTCAGGGAGAAGTGAGTTATTCTATAACTTTTTGTTTTCTTTCTGTTCCTTTCTGTTGCAAAGTAGGACACCTTCCAGCGTCTGATGCAGATCTTTCTCAGTTTGCATCATGGAGGTAAAATAAGATCAGCCGCTGTTCACTGGTGCAACGTCTCAAAACATTCTTCCTTCTGAGTTAAGTCCGTCCTCTGTGGCACTGCTGTTTCACTGACAGTGTGTTTGGATCTGACCTGTGTTGCCAGATACTCAACACCAAAGTACAGTACAGAATACAGACAGCCATAAACTATTGTGTTGTAGCAGACATTACTGCACAATTATAACAAACTGACAACAACAGAAACTAAAAAAGTACAAAATTCCCACACTGTCTGACAGCTTCATTAATAATAATGTATAATGTCTGAAGAGACTTGATAGTGGTTTGATGCAGACCCCCATCACAGATCACACTCCACTGATCTGTTTGTTATAAACTCATTTCAGCTCATGGAGCTTTCATTCATAAACTAAATCTTAAATCTAAACATTTTAAAGACAGGAGAAGATGACTTGCTAAGAGTCACCCATGAACCGTTAGAGTCTGAAGCAGCAGTCGAATAAAACCATCCATTGTTTGTGAATGAGCCCCGGCTGTTGCTCTGTTGAGGTCACATGTCCCACATCATGTGACCATTTCACCATCACCTCACCAAAATATTTACAATAGAATAAAATCAAAACATTACATCTACTCACATGTATAACAGAACTGTTCTGAGCACTAAAGTTAGAACAGTTCTGCAAACAATGCCCTGACAAAGACACTTTGGTGGTGAAAGCCTGGGTTGGTTCCTCAGGTTGTGGATCTGATGAGCTCCACTTCACCTGCGTCCCAGCTTCTGCTCCACTCACCGCTGCAGTCAGCTGTGGGGCGAGGAGAACGCACTCAAGAGAGGAGACCCACACAAAAACACACAGTCCACTTAATAATAATCAGTCTGGACGTCCCTTTCACTGATGTCAAGCATGCGCTCTCTCCTGGTGGGTTAGTCCCTCTCGGTGGTTCTGCTGAATTCGAAAACAAAACTTTATTGTCCACAAATGTGGAAATTTGCCTTCAGTTTCACCATAAAATACATTCAAATTACTCAAAAATACACTCACACACCATACAACATCTAAGACAACTTGGCAGACCCTACATTTCATGTGCATCATACATTGAATGCAAGACTTATTAAAAAGTACAAAGCATTCAATAAATACATATAAATATGGCTACACCCATGGCAATACATCTCATGTTAATTAATTTTATACTCTATAGCCAATATAAACTATAATGATCAGGCCAGTGCATGCATCAGAGCATCAAAGAGCACTGCCCTAATCCGGATGTTTATTAAGATTCATAGAGTTAAGTTCTTTCACAGCCCGTGGGGCAAAAGAGTTCTTAAATATGTTTTTGTTTGCTGATAATATTTGATATCTTCTACCTGACGGTAATAAATCAAATTCTTTGTGTAGGGGATGGGACGGATCATTTATAATGCTCACAGCTTTCCTTCCCATCTTCTCCTCGTAAATGCTAAAGAACCTCTGTGTCCTCCCTATGATTTTTGAGCCAATATTAACAGTCCTTTGGAGTTAGTTTTTCCTCTGCATGTTCAGGTTACCACCACATCAGCAGGTTAAAGGTTAACATACTCTCCACAAGGCTCTTACACACAGTTTCAAGAACAGTTTGACTCATACTAAAATTGTTCAGTTTACGTAATAAATACAAATGTTGTAAATCCTTCTTAAAAATGAAATCAATATTTTCTTTAAAGGTTAGCCTGCTATCTATGTATGTTCCAAGATATTTAAAATCCTCAATTATCTCAGCATTCTGTCTGTAGATTGTTAGCGGCTGTATGGATTCCTTATCATTTTGTAAGATAAGCTTCTTTGTCTTAGCAACATTAATTTCTAAAAAACTTGTCTGACACCAATGTTGTAGCATTGACAAATGATTAAAATACAAACGTTCCCTCTCAGTATCCCTTTTCTGTATTAAGGCGACCAATGCCATATCATCAGCAAATTTCAACAATTTAAAACATTCATCATGGATTTGAAATGCATTTGTATAAATAGGAGAAAAGCAATGGTGATAAAATTGTCCCTTGTTGTGCCCCTGTATTTATCACAGTCTCATCTGAAATATCAGAACCAAAGATCACTCTCTGAGGGCGACTAGAAAGGAAGTCCCTGACCCATTTGGTTATACCTCCATTAACCTAACTCCACAAGCCTTTGCCTTGAATTGAAGGCCGATGCAAAATCAACAAAGAGAATTCTAGCAGTGGTTTGAGGCCTGGAGATGTTTAGATTTTTTTTTTTTCCTTTATTTAACCAGGAAAGTCCCACTGAGATTCAGACCTATTATACAGGTTTTTAGATGAGGTGTTAAACAAAATAATAGCTGCATCCTCTGTGCTTCTCTGACTTTTATGTGCAAACTGTAAATTGTCCAAACAGTTGGATATAGATGGCATTATATGTTTGTTTACAATCCTTTCCATGCATTTGCACAAGATGGAAGTAAGTGCTATTTGGCGAATCTCATTGAACCCAATCATATTGGTCTCCGCTCACCGCTGTAGAGCTGTGGGGCGAGGAGAACACACTCAGTGGACAAACACAAAGACACAAACACACAAACGCACACACACACCACAGTACAGGCAAGCAATCCTTTACTCAGCTTTTGGCACACGTTGTATCACTTTTCCTGTGCATCCTGATCCCTGTCCATTCAGCGTCTTTACTGCTGTCCCTCTGCTTCCTCCACTGCCGTCCTGAGTATGGTGTCCTCCTGGTTTTCATCTCCTGCGAGATCTCCTCCTCCGCTGCGTTCAGGTGCACTTTTAGATTTTGATTTCCCAGAGCAATGGCCTATAACAAGAGTCAGGAGTTTGACTGTAGGTCCTATGTTCTCCCACTGAGTACAGAGCGTAGTAATCACAGTAAAATCCAGGCAAATATAAAACTGCACACAAAGTAAAAGGATTTAAAACAGCAATAATAAATATGATAGAAACACAAATTAAAACAAATATGGCCATGTAAACAGGGAGATGTTACTGAAATACACTTTCTGACATAAGCACATCTGTAATTATCAAAATTCATTTCATATGTGTCTTAAATCAGACATGTTAGAAGGATAGGGTGATTCTGTAAAAAGGCTTTTCTGTTCTTAGTCTTTATATTAATTTATTTCTAACATTTAATTTTCATGTTAAAGATATAGAGTTTGAGAAAAGATTAAAACAACTGTTCTAAGTTATATTTTATTGTTATCTTTCAGACCTGTGGGGTTTGTGGAGCCGTAGGAAGCCTTCAGTGAAAGTCCTCACTGTTGTTTCAGCAAAAACATTTGGAGCTGATGAACAAATCCTTCAGAAGATGAAGGATAAAGTGAAGCTGATCCCTGCAGACCCAGCAGACTGTGATCTGGTCCTGATCTTCTGTGTGGTTAATACTCGTGTTGGATCAGACGTGGAGGCAGCGATGATGATGATTCCAGGTAACACTTTATAGACACTGCAAATATGAATCCTGGTCATTACTGCCATCTTGTGGTGAAAATAAACCTACCTGTTTAAACTTTATTTCCAGAGGCAGCGAGGGAGAAGCCTGTGGCTCTGGTGCTGATGTTTCACACAAGAAAAGAGAACCATCAAACAGAAGAAACTCAGTGGAGCAGCAGATATGAGAATGTGAAGTTTCAGACTGAGGTTCTCTTCCACCGAACCAGAAATGGATTACTGAAGTGTGACAGAAATGACCAGGCCATACAGAAACTAGTGGGCTTAGTCTACAGGGTAAAGACAGAATAATGAGCGAGTGAATGGAAATGCTCTTTATATTATTTTAATTTGGCAGGATAACTGCATCTGTGTTTGCCTTGACTAAAATTAACTTTTGTAAGATGTTTTTCAATTTATTTTCATTTTATTTACTGTATAGAGCACACTGTGATGATTCAATTAATAACTGCAAGAAAGTTAAGAAAGTTTGTATTGGCCTTTGTCAGGTTACACAGAGAAACAGGTTACACAGCAAAAAAAAAAGTGGAGCTTATACTTAAAGCTACAAGTTTAATGTCAGCTGTAAACTTCAGTCATGTCCTATGTTTGTATCTGAGGTGGTAACTTGGCCCAGTTTATTTTAAATAATAAACTATTACACTGTTGTTGTGTTTGTTGTTATTAAAATACTTGAATGAGTGGTAACTGTCCATAAAGCAGTTTAGTAACAGTATCAGTGTAGTAGTGGTAACAGTAACAGTAACAGTTCATTCATTCATTCATTCATTCATTCATTCAAAACTTTATTAAGGACACAGGGCATCTGGTCCATAGAGGGAAACACAAAGTAATAATAATAGTAATAATAATAATAGTAAAAGAGATACATTGTATATGTATTATACATAAAAGCAGGATCGCCAGTGACTCCACATTTTAGATGTGAATCTATCAGAGCTTATCCTGGGACAGACCAAAGCTTGTATGATAGGATTACATAATCTCATGACTGCACGAATGAATAAATAAAATGCCGTATAACAGCTGCAAAAGATCGTACACCACAATTTACAAACATATGACTTGCATTACAGTGTCTCGGGACCTTCAGCAGGATCCTCACAGAGTCATTGTACGCAACTGTCAGTCTGAGCAGACTCCTCTTTTTGTAGCTGCGCCACAAATGCGCAGTATACAAGGAGCAGCAAAAAGTTCTAAAAAGTGTCATTTTAACATCAGCTGAGCACTTGTTGAACTTACGGACCAGCGTATTTGCTGCCCATATAGTTTACATTTCTGCCTATGCATGTCTCTGTCATCTGAGAGCTCACTGGTGACATAGTGTCCAAGATATTTAACCTCATCAGTGACTTGGAGAACATTTCCACTCAAATAAAAATCAGAAAATACAAGTTTTTGATCCTCCTTTGTTTTTACAATCATGATGTTACTTTTTACAGCATTATATTTGATGTCATATTCTAAATCATACTGTGAGCAAATATTTAGGAGCTGCTGGAGGCCTGCACTGTAAGGACAAAAAAGTACCAAATCATCAGCGTACATCAGATGGTTACACAAATAAACTCCAATATTACATCCAGTTTTACATTTATTAAGCTGTAAAGACAAATCATCCATATAGATATTAAATAACAGAGGAGACAGAATCCCACCCTGACGAACCCCATTGCTGATCCTAAATGAATCTGAGACAGAGTCGCCCCATTTTACCTGCATGGTCTGATAAGAATACCAAAAAGTAAGTATTCTAATAAGGTATCCAGGGACACCTCGCATTAATAATTTATTAAACAATTTTCCATGATTAATCCAATCAAATGCTTTAGAGGCATCCAGAAAACACATAAAAATTGTTGAGTTCTGGTTGTGCTATTTATCTAGTATTTCCTTCAAAGCAAAAATACACATGTCAGTACCATGTTCGCGCTTAAAGCCAAATTGGTTGGGCATAGTGTGCAGATATGGTTCAAGTCTATTCAACAGAATCCTTTCAAGCACCTTGGATAAGGAGCTGGCGAGGGCTATCGGCCGATAGTTGTTTATATCACTAAGTTTACCTGTTTTATCTTTAATCACAGGAACCAATACAATATACAGTATCAGTGTAGTAGTGGTAACAGTAACAGTGTAGTAGTGGTAACAGTATCAGTGTAGTAGTAGTAACAGTAACAGTAACAGTGTAGTAGTGGTAACAGTAACAGTAACAGTGTAGTAGTGGTAACAGTAACAGTATCAGTGTAGTAGTGGTAACAGTAACAGTAACAGTGTAGTAGTAGTAACAGTAACAGTAACAGTATCAGTGTAGTAGTGGTAACAGTAACAGTAACAGTGTAGTAGTGGTAACAGTAACAGTAACAGTGTAGTAGTGGTAACAGTAACAGTAACAGTGTAGTAGTGGTAACAGTAACAGTATCAGTGTAGTAGTGGTAACAGTAACAGTGTAGTAGTGGTAACAGTAGCAGTAACAGTGTAGTAGTGGTAACAGTAACAGTAACAGTGTAGTAGTGGTAACAGTAACAGTAACAGTGTAGTAGTAGTAACAGTAACAGTGTAGTAGTGGTAACAGTAACAGTAACAGTGTAGTAGTGGTAACAGTAACAGTAACAGTGTAGTAGTGGTAACAGTAACAGTATCAGTGTAGTAGTAGTAACAGTAACAGTAACAGTGTAGTAGTGGTAACAGTATCAGTGTAGTAGTGGTAACAGTAACAGTGTAGTAGTGGTAACAGTAACAGTATCAGTGTAGTAGTGGTAACAGTAACAGTGTAGTAGTGGTAACAGTAACAGTAACAGTGTAGTAGTGGTAACAGTAACAGTAACAGTGTAGTAGTGGTAACAGTAACAGTAACAGTGTAGTAGTAGTAACAGTAACAGTGTAGTAGTGGTAACAGTAACAGTAACAGTGTAGTAGTGGTAACAGTAACAGTAACAGTGTAGTAGTGGTAACAGTAACAGTATCAGTGTAGTAGTAGTAACAGTAACAGTAACAGTGTAGTAGTGGTAACAGTATCAGTGTAGTAGTGGTAACAGTAACAGTAACAGTGTAGTAGTAGTAACAGTAACAGTAACAGTATCAGTGTAGTAGTGGTAACAGTAACAGTGTAGTAGTGGTAACAGTAACAGTAACAGTGTAGTAGTGGTAACAGTAACAGTGTAGTAGTGGTAACAGTAACAGTAACAGTGTAGTAGTGGTAACAGTAACAGTAACAGTGTAGTAGTGGTAACAGTAACAGTATCAGTGTAGTAGTAGTAACAGTAACAGTAACAGTGTAGTAGTGGTAACAGTATCAGTGTAGTAGTGGTAACAGTAACAGTAACAGTGTAGTAGTGGTAACAGTAACAGTGTAGTAGTGGTAACAGTAACAGTATCAGTGTAGTAGTGGTAACAGTATCAGTGTAGTAGTGGTAACAGTAACAGTATCAGTGTAGTAGTGGTAACAGTAACAGTATCAGTGTAGTAGTGGTAACAGTATCAGTATCAGTGTAGTAGTAGTAACAGTATCAGTGTAGTAGTGGTAACAGTAACAGTAACAGTGTAGTAGTGGTAACAGTAACAGTGTAGTAGTGGTAACAGTAACAGTAACAGTGTAGTAGTGGTAACAGTAACAGTGTAGTAGTGGTAACAGTAACAGTAACAGTGTAGTAGTGGTAACAGTAACAGTATCAGTGTAGTAGTGGTAACAGTAACAGTAACAGTGTAGTAGTGGTAACAGTAACAGTGTAGTAGTGGTAACAGTAACAGTAACAGTGTAGTAGTGGTAACAGTAACAGTGTAGTAGTGGTAACAGTAACAGTAACAGTGTAGTAGTGGTAACAGTAACAGTATCAGTGTAGTAGTGGTAACAGTAACAGTAACAGTGTAGTAGTGGTAACAGTAACAGTAACAGTGTAGTAGTGGTAACAGTAACAGTAACAGTGTAGTAGTGGTAACAGTAACAGTATCAGTGTAGTAGTAGTAACAGTAACAGTAACAGTGTAGTAGTGGTAACAGTATCAGTGTAGTAGTGGTAACAGTAACAGTAACAGTGTAGTAGTGGTAACAGTAACAGTGTAGTAGTGGTAACAGTAACAGTATCAGTGTAGTAGTGGTAACAGTAACAGTAACAGTGTAGTAGTGGTAACAGTAACAGTGTAGTAGTGGTAACAGTAACAGTATCAGTGTAGTAGTGGTAACAGTAACAGTATCAGTGTAGTAGTGGTAACAGTAACAGTAACAGTGTAGTAGTGGTAACAGTATCAGTGTAGTAGTGGTAACAGTAACAGTATCAGTGTAGTAGTGGTAACAGTAACAGTATCAGTGTAGTAGTGGTAACAGTATCAGTATCAGTGTAGTAGTGGTAACAGTATCAGTGTAGTAGTGGTAACAGTAACAGTAACAGTGTAGTAGTGGTAACAGTAACAGTGTAGTAGTGGTAACAGTAACAGTATCAGTGTAGTAGTAGTAACAGTAACAGTAACAGTGTAGTAGTGATAACAGTATCAGTGTAGTAGTGGTAACAGTAACAGTATCAGTGTAGTAGTAGTAACAGTAACAGTAACAGTGTAGTAGTGGTAACAGTAACAGTGTAGTAGTGGTAACAGTAACAGTAACAGTGTAGTAGTGGTAACAGTATCAGTGTAGTAGTGGTAACAGTAACAGTATCAGTGTAGTAGTGGTAACAGTAACAGTATCAGTGTAGTAGTGGTAACAGTATCAGTATCAGTGTAGTAGTAGTAACAGTATCAGTGTAGTAGTGGTAACAGTAACAGTAACAGTGTAGTAGTGGTAACAGTAACAGTAACAGTGTAGTAGTGGTAACAGTATCAGTGTAGTAGTAGTAACAGTATCAGTGTAGTAGTGGTAACAGTAACAGTAACAGTGTAGTAGTGGTAACAGTAACAGTAACAGTGTAGTAGTGGTAACAGTAACAGTATCAGTGTAGTAGTGGTAACAGTAACAGTAACAGTGTAGTAGTGGTAACAGTAACAGTAGCAGTGTAGTAGTGGTAACAGTAACAGTAACAGTGTAGTAGTAGTAACAGTATCAGTGTAGTAGTGGTAACAGTATCAGTATCAGTGTAGTAGTGGTAACAGTATCAGCGTAGTAGTGGTAACAGTAACAGTATCAGTGTAGTAGTGGTAACAGTATCAGGGTAGTAGTGGTAACAGTAACAGTATCAGTGTAGTAGTGGTAACAGTAACAGTAACAGTGTAGTAGTGGTAACAGTAACAGTATCAGTGTAGTAGTGGTAACAGTAACAGTAACAGTGTAGTAGTGGTAACAGTATCAGTGTAGTAGTGGTATCAGTATCAGTGTAGTAGTGGTAACAGTATCAGTGTAGTAGTGGTAACAGTATCAGTGTAGTAGTGGTAACAGTAACAGTATCAGTGTAGTAGTAGTAACAGTAACAGTATCAGTGTAGTAGTGGTAACAGTATCAGTATCAGTGTAGTAGTAGTAACAGTAACAGTAACAGTGTCGTAGTGGTAACAGTATCAGTGTAGTAGTAACAGTATCAGTGTAGTAGTAGTAACAGTATCAGTAACAGTGTAGTAGTGGTAACAGTAACAGTAACAGTGTAGTAGTGGTAACAGTAACAGTATCAGTGTAGTAGTGGTAACAGTAACAGTAACAGTGTAGTAGTGGTAACAGTAACAGTAGCAGTGTAGTAGTGGTAACAGTAACAGTAACAGTGTAGTAGTAGTAACAGTATCAGTGTAGTAGTGGTAACAGTATCAGCGTAGTAGTGGTAACAGTAACAGTATCAGTGTAGTAGTGGTAACAGTATCAGGGTAGTAGTGGTAACAGTAACAGTATCAGTGTAGTAGTGGTAACAGTAACAGTAACAGTGTAGTAGTGGTAACAGTAACAGTATCAGTGTAGTAGTGGTAACAGTAACAGTAACAGTGTAGTAGTGGTAACAGTATCAGTGTAGTAGTGGTATCAGTATCAGTGTAGTAGTGGTAACAGTATCAGTGTAGTAGTGGTAACAGTATCAGTGTAGTAGTGGTAACAGTAACAGTATCAGTGTAGTAGTAGTAACAGTAACAGTATCAGTGTAGTAGTGGTAACAGTATCAGTATCAGTGTAGTAGTAGTAACAGTAACAGTAACAGTGTCGTAGTGGTAACAGTATCAGTGTAGTAGTAACAGTATCAGTGTAGTAGTAGTAACAGTAACAGTATCAGTGTAGTAGTAGTAACAGTACCAGTATCAGTGTAGTAGTGGTAACAGTATCAGTATCAGTGTAGTAGTAGTAACAGTAACAGTAACAGTGTCGTAGTGGTAACAGTATCAGTGTAGTAGTAACAGTATCAGTGTAGTAGTAGTAACAGTAACAGTGTAGTAGTGGTAACAGTAACAGTATCAGTGTAGTAGTGGTAACAGTAACAGTATCAGTGTAGTAGTGGTAACAGTAACAGTATCAGTGTAGTAGTAACAGTATCAGTGTAGTAGTAGTAACAGTAACAGTAACAGTGTAGTAGTGGTAACAGTAACAGTATCAGTGTAGTAGTGGTAACAGTAACAGTATCAGTGTAGTAGTGGTAACAGTAACAGTATCAGTGTAGTAGTGGTAACAGTAACAGTATCAGTGTAGTAGTAACAGTAACTGTAGGAAGACTTTACACTGAACCCTTGATGACCTTTAATGGAGCTCCACAGATTTCCTACTTGGAGTCAGGAGTCTGACTCTTATCACTCCAAAGGACTAAGTAAAGGCATATATCTATCCTATACAAACTGCATGACTGGGCTTTACTGACCTACTGCAATAAATATGCCAGAAGGGGGGCTTTTCTTCTTGTGAGAGGAAGACAGGAAACCTGGTACGGGACGGTACTATCACTTTCAGGGACCAGATAAATGACTCCTATTGTTTAAATCAAAACTGTGTACGTTTGAGGAAAAACGTACAGACACTCTGCCATCTAAGTGTTCAAGACGGACTGTGGTCACTACTCATTATTCACTCCAATAAAAGTATATGTATTAAGGTCCTTATGCAACAGCCATCTGTTCAGGAGACTGACTTCATGCATATACATGTTTCTTCACAGGACATTAACATTATGATCCTGAATTATCATGTTTAATATTGGTTGAACGTGTTTATTCCATGTCATGTCATCAGTCTGTGGGGTATCATCATGATAGTCTTATTCAGTATAAACGTAAAGTTACTTAAATATCTGGTGTAATTGAAGTGGAGTGTAAGGCGTTTGGTTGTGTAAAGTGATATCTGACGCCTTAACGCGAAAGACCACCCCCAGAGACGGCGAAGGTAAAACCCCTCGCTTTCTCTTTGTTCTCTCTCTTACGCGCTAAAACTCCAAACCTTTACACACTCTCATGTGTTCTTACGCTTTTCTTTTCGTCGACGAATTTTTATTTCTCGTTTGCTACTTATACTTTCGTTTTTGTATTAGTGTCCTGCAAGGCACTAGTTAACTTTTGTTTTGCGAGTAGTCGCTTTTGTAGCGTATTTTGAAACTTCGCACGGCAAACTTCCGTCCCAGTCTTCAACATAACCGCTGGATTGACCATAGCGGTTCCCTCAGAAGTCCATTTTCAAAGTTTTTATAAGCTGCAGTGAAAGCTGGTTTCAAGCTTTCACCTCTAGTATTGGACTGCTGCTGTGCTTAAGGCTTGACGCTGCCTCTCTGCTGAGCCACGGCAATAACTCAAAGCGGCATCCACGACCGCTGCGTACATCACTGACGCTGAGATCCGGACGAGCTTCAGAGGCCAGGACGGAGTAGTAACTGGACCGGCCAGCCAGCGACACTTCGTGAACCTGCGACCCAGCACAGCAACCCCCAGCCCGACAGCCGGTGGCCTGCTGAGCCCGTGGTCTTCGTCATCCTGACCTCCGCTCGACCTTCCACAGTAAGCCAAGTGTATATGACATCTATTGAGTTCGGCGTCAAACTCCTTAAGTGCCCTAACTCTAGCATTTATCTTTCTATGTCCCTATAATCTCACGTAAATCCTATTGCCCATAATACTCCACTACAATTAATTAGATATTCTGCAATAATCCATTTACAACGTTTCATAAAGTTATCTAGCCCTAGGTCCTGTTATTCATTATATTGTTTGCTCATTCTAATAATAAACCCATACTTAATTCACTTTAAGTTGAGTTTGGTGGTCTTTATCTATTATCAAAGTCACTGCTGGTTAACCTCCTTGTTATGGTCCCTAGCCCTCTGTGTTTTTGTATTCTCCTCCCCCTCCCTTCGTCTGTCTGTCTCTGCTGTGGGCGTGGCTCCTCTCTGCTCCTGCTCCTGGGCTGGCTTGCACACCTGCAATCAATTTACTCACCTGCTGCAGTACTTAAGCCCAGGCTCCACTCCACTTCTCTGCCAGATCGTCAGCTTACTACAGCGGTGAAGACTCAGGCCACTCTTGCAAGTATCAGCCCTTATTTTTGGACTATCTTTGATCTTGTTTTTTCTTCTGTATGCTCACAGACCTCCGTGCAAGCCAGCCATCCTGTTAGTTTCTACCAAGACCACCAACTACTGTTCCAGCTACCACTCCAGTCTGTCCTGAGCCGGCAGCCATCTTACCTTTCCAGCTACCTCTCCAGTCTGTCCAGAGCCGGCAGTCATCTTAACACCTCCAGCTCCAGTTTCTCTACTTCTGCCCTCTTCCCATCTTGTCTACGCGAATATTGCCAGCAACATTTTGGTTTTGTTAAATAAATTGACCTCTAACTCGCAGCTTTTCTCTGTCTGCTTTTTGGTCCTCCTCTCAGGCCTTAACAGTACGATCTGGCCAGAACATAGACCCAGCAGACCCAGACTCTGTTGAACGTGCTATCTCCAGCCATGGTAACTTCCTTGGCCAACACCACCATATGCTGCAGAGCCTAATGGACACTCAAAATGCGCTTGGACAACAGGTATCACAGATTGGAAAATTGCTTGAAGTTCTGACAAACAAATTGACCTCTCTCCATGAATCCCCCCCACCACCACCACTTAATCCTGTGTCTTTTGAAGTATTCATAGAAGAATTCAAAAGGTGTTTACTCACCCTGATGTAGCTGCTGATGCTGCTAAGAGGCTGCTAAATCTACATCAGGGAAATCGCAGTGTAGGCGAATACGCTATCGACTTCAGAATTTTAGCTGCTGAGTCGGGCTGGAATGAGCAGGCACTCCGGGGTGTTTATTTGTTTGGCTTAAATGAAACTATGAAGGATGAACTTGCCCTGCGTGATGAAGCTGAAACACTAGATGCCCTAATCTCCTTGTCTATTTGGCTAGATAAGCGGTTACGGGAAAGGAGACGAGAAAGGAGCACAAAGACTCTTAGCACCCCGCAACTTCGTCCGGCCTCTCCTCCTGTGCCGAGGGCCCCTCCCCGCTCCTCCCAGCCTCAACCTCTGATTTCGTCACCACCCACTGAAGAGCCCATGCAGTTGGGGCGGGCCCATCTAACCCCTACTGAACGCCAGAGACGGATTAGCTCGGGTGAGTATCTCTATTGTGGACAATTGGGCCATTTCCTCCGTACCTGTCCAGTCCGGTCAAAAGAGCAAGCTCTCCAGTAGGTGTGGGGATACTGGCGAGCAAACAAACCATATTAACTGAATTCCCACGACTCCAAATACAAGCCTCACTCTGCTATGAAAATCAAACTTTTCCCCTATTGGCCTTAGTTGACTCTGGAGCGGAGCAGAGTTTTTTGGACACTAATTTGGTAAAACAAGCTGGCATTCTTTTGGGACCATTAAGTGAACCTGTTTTGATCAAAGCCCTTAATGGGGAAACTGCTTGCTTGCGTTACCCATCGGACGGCTCCTCTTCACTTGGTCCTCTCAGGGAACCATCATGAAACTATCTGTTTTTATGTCTTTGATTCCCCTCACTGTCCCCTGGTTTTGGGGTTTCCCTGGCTCAAGCTACATAACCCTGTTATTGACTGGTCAGCAGGGAAGATCACAAGTTGGAGTCCATTTTGTCACTCACCATGTCTCCAGTCTGCTATTCCTCCCACAGAGGGCGCCTTGGAGGCAAAGTCTGAGCCACTAGACCTGACCTTGGTCCCCGCTGTTTACCATGACCTTGGTGAGGTTTTTAGCAAAGAAAGAGCACTCTCTCTTCCTCCCCACCGGCCCTATGATTGCGCCATAGATCTGCTTCCTGTACAACCTAACACGGCCCGAAAGACATTCTGTGGAGATATACATTAAGGACTCACTGGCAGCAGGTATTATTCGGCCTTCTTCATCTCCCCTTGGTGCTGGTTTCTTCTTTGTTGATAAGAAAGATAAAACACTTCGCCCTTGTATTGACTACCGCGGTCTCAACAGTATTACTGTCAAAAATAAATACCCGCTGCCTTTAATTTCCTCTGCTTTTGAGCCTCTCCAGGGAGCAACAGTTTTTACCAAACTGGACCTCCGGAATGCCTACCACTTGGTACGGATTAAAGAAGGTGACGAGTGGAAGACGGCATTCAACAATCCCCTGGGTCACTTTGAGTACCTGGTCATGCCATTCGGACTTACCAATGCACCAGCAGTCTTCCAAGCCTTGATGAATGATGTCTTGCGGGATTTCCTGAACCGTTTTCTATTTGTGTACCTGGATGACATTCTCATATTTTCCCGCAGTATGGATGAACATAGGTCCCATGTCCGTCAAGTCTTGCATCGGCTTCTAGAAAACAAGCTGTTTGTTAAAGCGGAGAAATGTGAATTCCATGTCTCTTCAGTGTCATTTCTGGGTTACATTATCGAGGGTGGTAAGGTGAGAGCAGATCCTAGTAAGATCTCTGCTGTTGAAGAATGGCCTATTTCCACTACCAGAAAACAGCTCCAACGCTTTTTAGGTTTCGCCAACATCTATCGCCGTTTCATTAGAAATTACAGCAAGGTGGCAGCACCTTTAACCAGACTCCCCTCACCCTCTGTTCCCTTTTCCTGGACCCCAGAGGCTGCTCAGGCCTTTGCAGATCTGAAGCAAATGTTTGTCTCAGCACCAGTTCTTGTCCAACCCGATCCGAACAGGCAGTTTGTGGTAGAGTTAGATGCTTCTGAAGATGGTGTAGGTGCTGTCCTTTCACAGCGCTCCAGTGAAGACCAGAGACTTCATTCCTGCGCCTTCTTCTCCAGACATCTTTCTCTAGCGGAGCGGAACTACAATGTCGGAAATTTGAGAGCTCTTGGCTGTTAAACTGGCCTTGGAAGAGTGGCGGCATTGGCTGGAGGGAACTGAGTAACCTTTCATCGTCTGGACAGATCACAAAAACCTGGCCTACATCCAAGACGCTAAGCGATTGAACTCGCGGCAGGCTCGTTGGGCTTTAGTTTTTGCCTGTTTTAAGTTCATCCTGACCTACCGTCCCGGAACTAAGAATCAAAAGCCCGATGCCCTCTCTCGGCAGTTTGTCAGTGAAGAAGCTCAGACTCCACCCGACACTATTCTTCCAGCTTCCTGTGTGGTGGGTACTCTAACCTGGGAGGTGGAGTCAGCAATCCGTGCCGCTCAACAGAATGATCCTGGCCCTGACCAAAGGCTTAGAGACAAACTTTATGTTCCCAGTGCTGTCAGATCCCAGGTTTTGCAGTGGGGACATGATTCCCGTTTGGCCTGTCACCCAGGGACCCAACGCACTTTGTCACTACTCCGTCAGCAGTTTTGGTGGCCTTCCATGGTTTCTGATACTAGGAATTATACTGCAGCTTGTTCTGTATGTGCTCGCAACAAAGCTTCCCATCTGCACCAAGTAGGACAGCTCCATCCACTTCCTGTACCTACCCGTCCTTGGTCCCATATTGCTGTTGATTTTGTTACTGGGTTGCCCCCATCTAACGGTAACAGTCATCCTAACCATTGTAGACCGTTTCTCAAAGTCTGCTCATTTTGTAGCCCTCCCCAAGCTCCCCTCAGCTCGCGAGACGGCAGATCTCATGGTCCAGCATGTGTTCCGCATCCATGGCATCCCTGCTGACATAGTTTCAGACCGCGGACCTCAGTTCATATCACAGGTATGGCAGTCTTTTTGCAATGTACTTGGCACTAACGTGAGCCTTTCCTCTGGTTACCACCCTCAGACTAACGGCCAAACGGAGCGCACAAACCAGGACTTGGAGGCCGTGCTTCGCTGTGTTGAATACTCCCATAACTCACTCACATCCTCAGCCACTGGCCTCTCTCCTTTTGAGTGTTCTCTTGGTTACCAACCTCGGTTATTTCCAGCTGAGGAGAAGGACATCGCTGTCCTGTCTGTGCAGGTTCACCTGAAGCGTTGTCGGAGAGTGTGGACTGACACCCGCAGGATACTTCTCCGGACTACTGAGAAGAACCGCCAGGTAGCCAACTGCCACCGCACCCCTGCCCCACGGTACACTCCTGGACAAAAGGTCTGGTTATCCACAAGGAACTTACATCTGAAGACTGAGTCCAAAAAGCTCTCTCCAAGGTACATTGGTCCTTTTGAAATATCTATAATCAACCCGGTTGCTGTGAAGCTTAAGCTTCCGCGGACTCTTCGGGTCCACCCGTCTTTTCATGTGTCCCAACTCAAGCCTGTCTCATTCAGTGATTTGTCCCCGCCAACCGTGCCCCCTCCGCACCCCCGGGTTGTTGATGATCATCCTGCTTATACTGTCCGTCGTCTGCTGGATGTCTGCCGCAGGGGGCGGGGTCTGCAGTATCTGGTGTACTGAGAGGGGTACGGACCCGAGGAACATTGCTGGGTTTCTCGTTCTCTGATTCTTGATCCGGCCCTTGTGAGTGCCTTCCATTGTCTCCATCCTGACAAGCCTCGTCCGCCTGGGGGCGGTCGTTAAGGGGGGGTGTTATGGTCCCTAGCCCTCTGTGTTTTTGTATTCTCCTCCCCCTCCCTTCGTCTGTCTGTCTCTGCTGTGGGCGTGGCTCCTCTCTGCTCCTGCTCCTGGGCTGGCTTGCACACCTGCAATCAATTTACTCACCTGCTGCAGTACTTAAGCCCAGGCTCCACTCCACTTCTCTGCCAGATCGTCAGCTTACTACAGCGGTGAAGACTCAGGCCACTCTTGCAAGTATCAGCCCTTATTTTTGGACTATCTTTGATCTTGTTTTTTCTTCTGTATGCTCACAGACCTCCGTGCAAGCCAGCCATCCTGTTAGTTTCTACCAAGACCACCAACTACTGTTCCAGCTACCACTCCAGTCTGTCCTGAGCCGGCAGCCATCTTAACTCCATTCTCTCTACTTCTGCCCTCTTCCCATCTTGTCTACGCGAATATTGCCAGCAACATTTTGGTTTTGTTAAATAAATTGACCTCAACTCGCAGCTTGTCTCCGTCTGCTTTTGGGTCCTCCTCTCAGGCTTTAACACTCCTTTCCCTCAGGGACATAAGCTGTTGTGGTTAAACTCCAGACCTGATTTGTCACCTATCAGGTATAGTTCTTTAAGCTAAACATCTGTGTCCTAAATGCATAATTAATAAATGTATGCTACAGTAACAGTGTAGTAGTCGTAACAGTAACAGTATCAGTGTAGTAGTGGTATCAGTGTAGTAGTGGTAACAGTATCAGTGTAGTAGTGGTAACAGTGTAGTAGTGGTTGTTGTAGAGGCAGCAGTGTAACAGAAGAATCTCACCAACACCGACTGCGACTGAGGAGCCAAGGAAAAACTTTTGTAATTGTAAAGCGACTGAGTGTCTACACCAGACATCTGCAGTCTATGGTTTTAGAGCCACATGCAGCTCTTTAGCCCTGCTCTTGTTGCTCTTTGGGCATCTGATCAGGTTATGTAAAGTAAATAAAGGGATACACAGATGATATTAAAACAACCTGCATCTTGTCAATTTAAAATGAAACTCCCTGTTTTTCAGGATACGCTATGGACCTATAATAAACCGGTTTGTAGCTTTTATTAGCTGCGTAGTGCAAGGCATGAGCTGATTTGAGGTGTAACACACAAAAGTTAAATAAACGGCACCAAGAAACAGTTGCTGAATGTAACTCTAATTCTCAGAGTGTGTGGCTGCTGTAACACTGTTTAGTGACCTGGTAAAAGATAACCAGTGCTATGAGAATTTAACACAGCTCTGTGTTAGTTTGAAATAATTAATGACCGTTTATATGGGCTCAGCAACATTTGTGCATTAAAATTAGTTGCGGCTCTTTACAGATGCAAATTTTGTATTTTCGGCAACAAATGGCTCTTTGGATTCAGAAGGTTGCAGACCCCTGGTCTACACTACACACACACACACACACACACACACACACACACACACACACACACACACAAAAAAGCTGCTAAAACTGCAGGCAACAGGATCCCTCTAGATTTTTGAGTCTTGGGGCCAACTTTTAGCCTTGGTTTAGTCCTGATTTAGCCTTGGTTTAGTCCTGATTTAACCTTGGTTTAGTCCTGATTTAGCCTTGGTTTAGTCCTGATTTAACCTTGGTTTAGTCCTGATTTAGCCTTGGTTTAGTCCTGATTTAGCCTTGGTTTAGTCCTGATTTAGCCTTGGTTTAGTCCTGATTTAACCTTGGTTTAGTCCTGATTTAGCCTTGGTTTAGTCCTGATTTAACCTTGGTTTAGTCCTGATTTAGCCTTGGTTTAGTCCTGATTTAACCTTGGTTTAGTCCTGATTTAGCTTTGGTTTAGTCCTGATTTAGCCTTGGTTTAGTCCTGATTTAACCTTGGTTTAGTCCTGATTTAGCCTTGGTTTAGTCCTGATTTAGCCTTGGTTTAGTCCTGATTTAACCTTGGTTTAGTCCTGATTTAGCCTTGGTTTAGTCCTGATTTAACCATGGTTTAGTCCTGATTTAGCCTTGGTTTAGTCCTGATTTAACCTTGGTTTAGTCCTGATTTAGCCTTGGTTTAGTCCTGATTTAACCTTGGTTTAGTCCTGATTTAGCCTTGGTTTAGTCCTGATTTAGCCTTGGTTTAGTCCTGATTTAACCTTGGTTTAGTCCTGATTTAGCCTTGGTTTAGTCCTGATTTAACCCTGGTTTAGTCCTGATTTAGCCTTGGTTTAGTCCTGATTTAGCCTTGGTTTAGTCCTGATTTAGCCTTGGTTTAGTCCTGATTTAGCCTTGGTTTAGTCCTGATTTAGCCTTGGTTTAGTCCTGATTTAGCCTTGGTTTAGTCCTGATTTAGCCTTGGTTTAGTCCTGATTTAGCCTTGGTTTAGTCCTGATTTAGCCTTGGTTTAGTCCTGATTTAACCTTGGTTTAGTCCTGATTTAGCCTTGGTTTAGTCCTGATTTAACCTTGGTTTAGTCCTGATTTAGCCTTGGTTTAGTCCTGATTTAGCCTTGGTTTAGTCCTTATTTAACCTTGGTTTAGTCCTGATTTAGCCTTGGTTTAGTCCTGATTTAGCCTTGGTTTAGTCCTGATTTAGCCTTGGTTTAGTCCTGATTTAGCCTTGGTTTAGTCCTGATTTAACCTTGGTTTAGTCCTGATATAACCTTGGTTTAGTCCTGATTTAGCCTTGGTTTTGTCCTGATTTAGCCTTGGTTTAGTCCTGATTTAGCCTTGGTTTAGTCCTGATTTAGCCTTGGTTTAGTCCTGATTTAGCCTTGGTTTAGTCCTGATTTAGCCTTGGTTTTGTCCTGATTTAGCCTTGGTTTAGTCCTGATTTAGCCTTGGTTTAGTCCTGATTTAACCTTGGTTTAGTCCTGATTTAGCCTTGGTTTAGTCCTGATTTAACCTTGGTTTAGTCCTGATTTAACCTTGGTTTAGTCCTGATTTAACCTTGGTTTAGTCCTGATTTAGCCTTGGTTTAGTCCTGATTTAACCTTAGTTTAGTCCTGATTTAGCCTTGGTTTAGTCCTGATTTAACCTTAGTTTAGTCCTGATTTAGCCTTGGTTTAGTCCTGATTTAGCCTTGGTTTAGACCTGATTTAGCCTTGGTTTAGTCCTGATTTAGCCTTGGTTTAGTCCTGATTTAGCCTTGGTTTAGTCCTGATTTAACCTTGGTTTAGTCCTGATTTAGCCTTGGTTTAGTCCTGATTTAGCCTTGGTTTAGTCCTGATTTAACCTTGGTTTAGTCCTGATTTAGCCTTGGTTTAGTCCTGATTTAGCCTTGGTTTAGTCCTGATTTAACCTTGGTTTAGTCCTGATTTAGCCTTGGTTTAGTCCTGATTTAGCCTTGGTTTAGTCCTGATTTAACCTTGGTTTAGTCCTGCTTTAGCCTTGGTTTAGTCCTGATTTAGCCTTGGTTTAGTCCTGATTTAACCTTGGTTTAGTCCTGATTTAGCCTTGGTTTAGTCCTGATTTAACCTTGGTTTAGTCCTGATTTAGCCTTGGTTTAGTCCTGATTTAACCTTGGTTTAGTCCTGATTTAGCCTTGGTTTAGTCCTGATTTAACCTTGGTTTAGTCCTGATTTAGCCTTGGTTTAGTCCTGATTTAACCTTGGTTTATTTATATAGGCTAATGTAGTCAATAAAACCAGGTTCGGCTGCTGGAGCTGGGGACGAGTAATCAATAAAAACAAAGATGACTATGATTTGGTGACGGTACCACATATTGTAAAGTGGAAAAAGTGAAACAAATTAAATAAACAATAACCAACAAAAAATAAACCCAATATATACAATACTGCAGTTGATTAGAAACCGGTTGAATAAGATGGATTAAGTGCACTTTTCATAAATCAAATTACCAGAAACAACCAAAACAATCACAAGTTGCAGTAAGTGCAAACATATTCCCCAACCAGAGGGCAAAAGGGAAAAAAACCCAGACGGTACGCCCTTAACCAACTGACAAAGAGCTCACATAAAGAGCTTAACTCAACTCTCAACTCAACTTTATTTATAAAGCACTTTAAAAACAACACAGTCGGCCAAAGCGCTGTACACAGCAATAAGAAAATAAAAACACAACAAAGAAAAATCCATGTAAGGAAATAAAAGAACAGAGACTTATGACTAATATGAAACAAAGGTGAATCGATAATAAATAATAAATAAAAACAATAAAAACAGTAAAAGTCAACATCTCAAACTGAGGTAAAAGCCAAAGAGAAAAGGTGCGTTTTAAGAGAGGACTTAAAAACAGGAAGTGATTCAGCTCAGGTCTCAGGTGCAGGGGCAGCTCATTCCACAGTTTAGGGGCAGCAACTGAGAAAGAGCGGTCCCCTCTAAGCTTCCTCCTTGTTTTTGGGACGACTGACAAAGATTGATCTGCCGACCTTAGAGAGCGCAGGGCTGCAGGGCTGAAGCAGGTCACACAGATACTGAGGGGCGAGACCATGGAGGCATTTAAAAACAAATAAAATAATTTTAAAATCAACACGGAAACGAACTGGAAGCCAGTGCAATGAGTTTAAAATTGGGGTAATGTGTTCATGTTTTTTTGTACCAGTTAAAAGCCGTGCAGCAGCGTTTTGAACAAGCTGCAGTCGGGCAAGCGACGTCTGACTGAGCCCAACATAAAGTGCATTGCAATAGTCTAAACAATTTGTAATAAAAGCATGAATTAAAATCTGAAAGTGATGTTGAGAGAGGACTGGTTTGACTTTGGCGAGCTGTCACAGCTGAAAAAAGCTTGACCTCACAACTGAGCTGATCTGAGCATCCAGTTTCAGATCAGCATCCAGTCTCACTCCCAGGTTTGTTGCTGTAGGCTTCACGTAATGTGTCAGAGCACCCAGGTCTCCATTAACGGTGGTGGCATGACTAGGCCCAAACAACAGGACCTTAGAGCTTAGAGAGGAGCTTAGAGTTTATGAAACGTCCAGTGGAAATGGCCATCAAAATTGTCCATACAGGTGTGGGTGTGTGTCAGTTTGGTGTAAAGAGATGGTGGAGGGAATGCACGGCGGTGACAGCCTCCTACCAGACGGCAGAATTAAGTTGTTTGGAGAAAAGTGAGTCTTCAGGCTCCCAGCGGAGTTGTTACTGTAGCTCGCCATCGTTCACCCCCAAACAAGGGAACCTGGCCTGAATTAGACAAACAGGACTTGTAAATCTTAAAACTAATTAGTTTAAACTTAATTTAACCTTAGCATGTTCATTAATGTTCATATAAACATTTATGTTCATGTGCTCACATCAAAAGTCAAAAATAAAATTACAAAAGTGTATCAACCCATGTACAGTATTCATACAAATTAGCCAATAAACCATGTAGGTATATTAGAAACACGATAAACAAGGGCCGTTTCTAAAAATGCATACTTGTCTGTTCTTGGTTCTCGTGGACTCGTGACACGTCATCCGTGGCGGACCGAGTACTGTTCCAATTCAAAGTTCGCACAGACCGAGAACGGATCAAATCCCAGGATGTTGTTCTCGCCCCGCCCACTTTACCGAGTCTGCATCAGAGCAGATTTGTGCGTACTTGAGGCTGCCTGCTATCCCAGAATGCTTTGCGAGAGCGGCGATGGCGGAGGAGAAGACACACAGCTGTGAGTAAAATATAGAAATATTACTGTTGTTTAGGTACAAAAGTAACCTTTAAGACAATTTGAGGTGAGAAGATTATCGTTTTAATCTTAAATATACGGTTTATTAGTCAAGATAATCCCTCATTGAGAATTTTGTTCCGACGTTTGTTGGACCAGAACGCCTCGTTATCTGGCGGCAGTCCGGGCTCACAGCCGACCAGGAGCAGCCGTGTTACGGCCAGGCGTTTAGAGCTTTGCCGCTGGTTGTAATCGTCTATAGTGGGAAAAAAATATGCTTACATTCGTATTGGCTATATCTAACAGGCTTTTTATCCTCAAAATGTTATTTAACTTTGAGTTAATCGCAGCAAAAACCATTAAGCTGGGCTTTGTAATTAAAAGCTAACTTTAAATGTCTACCAGGGACCACAGAAGAAACCCGGGCCCTTATTGAGTGGCGAATGGCCAATGAGGGCCTCTTTACCTGCAGGAGGAACTCCTCCAAAACTGGGTGGGAGTAAGTACTTATTTATTGCTCGTGTCTAGTTTTTGTAATGTCCATCCATAGCAATTATTATGTCACTAAAGTAGCTGTATGTTATCTCTTTGACTAGGGATTTTGTTGCCACTGCAGAGTTTGGCATCAGTGCCAAACGAAGCAAAAAAGAAGTGGAACAATTTAGTTCAAAAATACAAGGTCATTATTTTCACGTCTTTGTATTATATACTGACATTATTCCTGTTAGATGACTGCAGTTAGACCAGAAAACACATAAAATAAATATTCATTTTTCAGGAGCTACGTGACCCTCCACCTGGCAAAGGGGCAGAGGCTGGTGCCGTGACCGCTGCCACCTGGCAGTGGTACGATCAAATGGATGCTGCACTCCAGGGGCAGCACTCCATCACTCCGCCCCTGGTAGTGGCAGCTAATTTGTCTGCCACTGCTAGGTGGGGTGGTTGCCGCAGCAGCCTCCACCGCTGCTGAACCAGAAGCAGGCAGGCAGCAGAGAAAGAAGGAGGGACAGCGAGGCTCTCCTCCACTTTTTAAAGGAGCAGGCAGAGAGAGAAGAGGAAAGGGAGCGGGCAGCGTTGGCCAGGGAAGAGGAGAAGGAAAGGGCAGCGACTGAGAGCAGAGCGCTATTTAACTCTGTTTGAAAAACTGGTCAATACATTTTAAATAAAATTGTTTGTAATCGAGTAAGGATTGTTTCTGGAGGTACAGATGAGAAATTTATCTAAAGTAAGGACACAGAAGTTAAATAATTTTCTTAGAAACAGGAAAACATTTTTTAACACATGCAATAACTTATTTACAATATTATAGATTTGTTTCAAAAAAGGTAACATAAACAAACAGACAAAGAATTAGAATATTTAACAACAAAACATTTATATACAAATAATAAACTCACTAATATTTACAGGTAAGATATTTACAGTGTGAGCATGTCTGAGTGAACATGACTACACTGACACAGGAAAGTTCCTGGATGTGGTCATGTTCACTCAGACATGCTGGCAGCTCTGAAGGAGCAGAAACTCTGGCTCTGAGGCACTTACCAGACAACTCTCTCTCTTCTTCTGCAGCGTCTTCGTCTTGAGCATCCTGAGCCTCTTCGTCGTCTGCATCATCTTCTTCTTCCTCCTCTTCATCTGCAGCATCCCCTGCCTCCACACAGATGTTGTGGAGGATGCAGCACGCACCAATCACAAGTGGTGCAAACCTGGGCCGGACCTCCAGTGCCCGCAGGAAGACGCCGCCTGGTCTTCAGTGCACCGCATGAGCGCTCTATGACTGTTTCTGGCCCTCGCATGGTGCCGGTTATATCTGGCTTGCACTTGACCTTTACCAAACACAAAATTCACTTTATATGTTTAATTTTCAGTAACTTCAGGTATGCTTCGTGTGTGTCATTGCAGGTGTAACTTACTGGGTAGAGGCTGACGGTATGGTGTCATTCTGGCAATGGGGTACCCTCCGTCTCCCAGAAGAAAGTAACCCTCTGGTGGATAGAGGGCTTGTTTGTACATCGGGGAACGACGAAGTACAAGAGCATCATGTACAGACCCTACGTTTCTGATGTAGATGTCGATGAATGCCCACTTGGCATTACAGATGGAAAACAAGGGAGGGGAAAAGCTTCCTGTTGATGTAACAGTTTTTCTGTGGCTCAGCAGGCGGTACAATCGTAATGTGGCACCCATCGATGGCACCAACTGCGCTGTGGAAAGCCTCGTGGCCAGCAAGGCACGCAAAGCCATCTCCACCTGACCCAGTTCCTCCATTGTGGGGAAGTGAATGATCCTGTGGAGGAGTTCCATCATTTTATCAATGACCCTGTGGACAATCCTGCAGACTGTGGCAACAGGCATGGCGAAAATATCCCCTGTTGCCCTGTAGGAGGCTCCGCACGCCAGCCAGTAAACTGTGACCAGCACCTCTACCTCATGGCTCCACCCGTGGGTCTTGTCTCTGGGTAGCTTTTGTACCAGGAGTTCAAAACTATTTCGCGAAAGCCTGAAAGCAGGTTTCAGGTCCCCTCCTCCAAAATATAATGCCAGGATTGGCACGCTGTGGTTGAACTCCACATATTTTGTAAAAGGTCCTTGTTCCTATGTAAAGAAACAAACAAATAAATTGAAACATTCATTTTATTATGATTCTCTTTCATGCACTGTATACAAATAATAGTTCTGGCTCATAAATGTTGTCATTTGTCTGGGTTGGAATTATTGGTAATAACATTTTCAATGAAATTTTAGTGTTTCAATACAGTGTTGCAGTATTGTGTATTATGAAGAGTGATTTTAACATAAAAACCCATGTGAATAATTTTATTATTGCTGCTTAGCACGTACTGTCATAAAACTCAACAGAACAAAATAAACAGTGCTGTGAAGGTCAGTGAGCTATGACCAAGCCTAATGTGTAGTTTACAGAAAACTTCCATAGGCTATAAGTACACTATAATATAATATATATATATATATATACACACAGTAATAACTTAAAACAATACCCTAACGTTTTATATAGTGTACATAGTTTTATTAGGATACATCAATCAGTCAACCTACCAAATGAGAGAGGAGAGGCTCCACCTTCTGAACCTCCTCCTCTGCATTAAAACCCTCCTCTGTTGAATCCGCCTTCTTATATTGGCTGCTTCCTCTTCAGCGTCGTGGTAGAGGCGGCCAGCAGCCAGAGCAACAGCGGTTTGTTCCATCTTATTTATTTTATTTAGAGTTAAAATGACTCCGCAATTTCTCGTACCACTACAACTCCCCACAAACAATTTCCCGCCAGTTGTGTTTATATCGTACCAGGAGCTGCCATTGTTAACATAAACGTATTGTAAACATAGAAATGTAGTACATTCATATTTATTGTTCATCAAACGCCAGCAATGTATTTTTCTATTTATATTTTCACATAAGTAGCCTGTATATGGTTTGTATTGTATATATTTGAAACGATCCATACAACATATTATATATGGATATAGTAATTAATAATATAGCCTACTTTATACAAGAGTAGCAGAAATAACAATTAATAAAAAAAGAACACATTACTGCACATTTTTTTAAATGTCATTATTTTATTTATTGGTTGGTTATTTATTTCATTAGTTTGTATGCGTAGTGAGGGAGAGATGCGGGGTAAAGACGAGCTGCGCGGTGACGTCATCAAGCACGCTGCTGTTCCAATTCACAAGAAACCGTTCTGCGTGCTCCCCAAGTCCGTACTGCCAGCGTAAGTACGACTTACCAAGAACACGAGTACGTACTTGTGTTCTTTGGTATTGAGAAACGGCCATCACAAATCATTCAGTAGTCAGTAACTGTTCAGTTTATAAAATAGATTCACAAAGGCATTTAAATGCTATGTATTAGCTACAGACTAAACCAACCACACAAACAGTGCAAAGCAGGTAAACAATGCCGTCCGTCCTGCTAATGCTAATGCTAGCGCCAGCCCGCCAATGCTAATGCTAGCGCTAGCATTAGCATGCTAGCATCAGCAACAATTCAACTCACCAGTTCCATTGTTTTTCTCTGCGCACACGGCGTTCAACGGCTCCCAACCCAAGGAAATGAACGGTCTAAAGTTAAACAATGGAAAGGCTTCATTTAAACATGCAGTAAAAATAGTCACAGCGCAAAAATAGCATTTGTTTGGAGACAAACCTGGCTGCTGCTGCGCATCTGAATGAGGAACAGGCCGAGGCAGCTTGTATATCTGCTCTCTGAAACGCAATTGGCTAAACGCGGTCACGTGACTACATCCAGACGACTGACGCAACCGACGCAGCAGGATGTGTTCAGGGAGCATGGACGCGGGAAGGGGGGGTGCAAATTTGACTCCAGCACCCCCAACTGTTGGGGACGTTGTAACTGCAACTCCAAAAGGTTTACAAAAATAAATTATATTTTATTATACATTTTCAGATGAATTGCGTTCTCTTCATTAGTTATAAATATTGTAATTAACCAACGCTGTTTAAAGCCGTGTTGTTGCTGAGCTACTGAAGCATTTTAATGTTCTCCGGCTTCGTCTCAAGAGACAATGGGCAGGATCGTCCGCTCTGTCAGGCGCTGACTGACCTACACGAGAACAGTTTACAGTGTACATCTTTTTTTCCCTTTGCTTTTTAGCACAACGGAAAAGCACGACAGTGCGTGTAAACAGCAGCCAGATTTACTGCCATTTTGCTGCCATCTCAATGCATTTTTCACTTTTTGCGTCTCGCATTTGAATCACTTTCTGATCCTAAATGGCACGCCTCATGTCACATCAGCAGTAGAAATACATGGGGACAGTGGCGACTCAGAGACAGAGATCACTGTTACACTGGGGTCATACTCAAAAACAAGTCCAAAAACTGGCCCACATGAAAGGAAACTATAGCAACAGCATGTCCCGTCTGAGAGTAGACAGGACAGTAGTCAGTGGAGCAGAGCGCGCCCCTCACCTGTCTGCAGCTGTGACAGGAGCCCCGCCCCTCACCTGTCTGCAGCTGTGACAGGAGCCCCGCCCCTCACCTGTCTGCAGCTGTGACAGGAGCCCCGCCCCTCACCTGTCTGCAGCTGTGACAGGAGCCCCGCCCCTCACCTGTCTGCAGCTGTGACAGAAGCCCCGCCCCTCACCTGTCTGCAGCTGTGACAGGAGCCCCGCCCCTCACCTGTCTGCAGCTGTGACAGGAGCCCCGCCCCTCACCTGTCTGCAGCTGTGACAGGAGCCCCGCCCCTCACCTGTCTGCAGCTGTGACAGGAGCCCCGCCCCTCACCTGTCTGCAGCTGCACACAAAGCTCTGCTGCCTGGGTCCAGGTGAGCGAAGGCTGTGTTTTCCTGAAGCACATTTTGAGGTCAAACAAATCGGAAAAAATGAAAAATAAAGCACTCAGAGTTTTCATTTTTTGTTTTTTTGAGTTTTGATGTATAGTAGCCTAATGTAAAATAGTAATTGGATAAGGGCTTGTTTCCGTTTTTTGTTTTCTTATTGGGAGACGTGAAAACTAAAGCCCAGCAGGTACGGACCCTGTGCCTTTCCCGATCTCACTCACTTTTTAGAATAAATGACCCCCATGTGAAATTAACTTCCCGCGTCCATGTCAGGGACAGAGAAATTTAATCCAGACAGATTTTAACCTGGGTTACACCTGCGTCCTCTGTGTCCTCTGTGTCCTCTGTGTCCTCTGTGTCCTCTGTGTCCTCTGTGTCCTCTGCGTCCTCTGCGTCCTCGGCGTCCTCTGCGTCCTCTGCGTCCTCTGCGTCCTCTGTGTCCTCTGCGTCCTCTGCGTCCTCTGCGTCCCCTGCGTCCTCTGTGTCCTCTGCGTCCTCTGCGTCCTCTGCGTCCTCTGTGTCCTCTGCGTCCTGTGTCCTCTGCGTCCTCTGTATCCTCTGCGTCCTCTGCGTACTCTGCGTCCTGTGTCCTCTGCGTCCCCTGTGTCCTCTGTGCCCTCTGCGTCCTCTGCGTCCTCTGCGTCCTCTGTGTCCTCTGCGTCCTCTGCGTCCTCTGTGTCCTCTGCGTCCTCTGCGTCCTCTGCGTCCTCTGCGTCCTCTGCGTCCTCTGCGTCCTCTGCGTCCCCTGCGTCCTCTGTGTCCTCTGCGTCCTCTGCGTCCTCTGTGTTTGATGAAGAGGACCAACAGTTTTGTCCATGTCTTGTAAAAAACAGGAGCCGTGATGAAGAGTGGTCATAATGTTACGGCTGATCAGTGTGAGTATTAAAGCTCACTGGAGTGGAAAAATAAAATAAAAAGTGTCAGCAGAGATGGAAAGATACAGAGATACAGAGATACAGAGATACAGAGATAGAGAGATAGAGAGGAAGCTGCAGAGTTTCCTGCAGAGTGTGACGGAGGCCGCTGCAGTCACAGATGAACCACAGATACACAGCCGTGCTCTGGGTTTTAGTTTATTTAGTCTTCAGTCCTGATACAGACCTAACTTTAGTCCGGTCTTCAGTCCTGATACAGACCTAACTTTAGTCCGGTCTTCGGTCCTGATACAGACCTAACTTTAGTCCGGTCTTCGGTCCTGATACAGACCTAACTTTAGTCCGGTCTTCGGTCCTGATACAGACCTAACTTTAGTCCGGTCTTCAGTCCTGATACAGACCTAACTTTAGTCCGGTCTTCGGTCCTGATACAGACCTAACTTTAGTCCGGTCTTCGGTCCTGATACAGACCTAACTTTAGTCCGGTCTTCGGTCCTGATACAGACCTAACTTTAGTCCGGTCTTCGGTCCTGATACAGACCTAACTTTAGTCCCGGTTCAGACCTGGTCTCGACCCACTGGACATGGACCGGCGAGTGCTGGCAGTGTTTCTGTCGCTCTGCAGCTGTGGTGAGTCTGATAAACACATCAGGACATATGTGGTTCTCAAACTGTGGTACAGGTCCCACTGGTGGTACTCAGGGGTCTTGTTCAGTTCAAGTCCTGGTTTAGTTTAATTTAGTTTTGTTCCTGGTTTAGTCCTGCTTTAGACTTGGTTTAGTCCTGGTTTAGTCTCATTTCTGTTTTGTCTCTTTTGTTCAGGGGCCCTGGCTGAAAACATCTCATCAGGTAAAGGACATTTCCTTCTCCAGACACTAAACTCTGCTAATATCATTTTTGTGGTTTAGCGTCTTGATTTAGTTTTGGTTTAGTCTCAACTTAGTCCTGGTTCAGTCTCGATTTAGTCCTGGCTTATTACTGGTTTAGTCCTAGTTTAGACCTGGTTTAGTCCTAGTTTAGTCCAGGTTTAGTCCTGGTTTAGTCCTAGTTTAGACCTGGTTTAGACCTGGTTTAGTCCTGGTTTAGTCCTAGTTTAGACCTGGTTTAGTCCTGGTTTAGTCCAGGTTTAGACCTGGTTTAGTCCTGGTTTAGTCCTAGTTTAGACCTGGTTTAGACCTGGTTTAGTCCTGGTTTAGTCCTGGTTTAGACCTGGTTTAGTCCTGGTTTAGTCCTGGTTTAGACCTGGTTTAGACCTGGTTTAGACCTGGTTTAGTCCTGGTTTAGACCTGGTTTAGACCTGGTTTAGACCTGGTTTAGACCTTGTTTAGTCCTAGTTTAGTCCTGGTTTAGACCTGGTTTAGTCCTGGTTTAAACCTGGTTTAGACTTGGTTTAGTCCTGGTTTAGTCCTGGTTTAGACCTGGTTTAGTCCTGGTTTAGTCCTGGTTTAGACCTGGTTTAGTCCTGGTTTAAATCTGGTTTAGACCTGGTTTAGTCCTGGTTTAGTCCTAGTTTAGTCCTGGTTTAGACCTGGTTTAGTCCTAGTTTAGTCCTGGTTTAGACCTGGTTTAGTCCTGGTTTAGACCTGGTTTAGTCCTAGTTTAGACCTGGTTTAGTCCTAGTTTAGACCTGGTTTAGTCCTAGTTTAGTCCTGGTTTAGACCTGGTTTAGTCCTAGTTTAGTCCTGGTTTAGACCTGGTTTAGACCCGGTTTAGACCTGGTTTAGTCCTGGTTTAGACCTGGTTTAGTCCTGGTTTAGACCTGGTTTAGTCCTGGTTTAGACCTGGTTTAGTCCTAGTTTAGACCTGGTTTAGACCTGGTTTAGTCCTGGTTTAGACCTGGTTTAGACCTGGTTTAGTCCTAGTTTAGTCCTGGTTTAGACCTGGCTTAGTCCTGGTTTAGACCTGGTTTTGTCCTGGTTTAGACCTGGTTTAGTCCTGGTTTAGACCTGGTTTAGTCCTAGTTTAGACCTGGTTTAGACCTGGTTTAGTCCTGGTTTAGACCTGGTTTAGACCTGGTTTAGTCCTAGTTTAGACCTGGTTTAGACCTGGTTTAGACCTGGTTTAGTCCTGGTTTAGACCTGGTTTAGTCCTGGTTTAGACCTGGTTTAGTCCTAGTTTAGACCTGGTTTAGACCTGGTTTAGACCTGGTTTAGTCCTGGTTTAGACCTGGTTTAGTCCTGGTTTAGACCTGGTTTAGTCCTAGGTTAGACCTGGTTTAGACCTGGTTTAGACCTGGTTTAGTCCTGATTTAGACCTGGTTTAGTCCTAGTTTAGACCTGGTTTAGACCTGGTTTAGTCCTGGTTTAGACCTGGTTTAGACCTGGTTCAGTCCTGGTTTAGACCTGGTTTAGTCCTGGTTTAGACCTGGTTTAGACCTGGTTTAGACCTGGTTTAGTCCTGGTTTAGACCTGGTTTAGTCCTAGTTTAGACCTGGTTTAGACCTGGTTTAGACCTGGTTAAGACCTGGTTTAGTCCTGGTTTAGTCCTGGTTTAGACCTGGTTTAGTCCTAGTTTAGACCTGGTTTAGACCTGGTTTAGTCCTGGTTTAGACCTGGTTTAGACCTGGTTTAGTCCTGGTTTAAACCTGGTTTAGTCCTGGTTTAGACCTGGTTTAGACCTAGTTTAGACCTGGTTTAGACCTGGTTTAGTCCTGGTTTAGACCTGGTTTAGTCCTGGTTTAGACCTGGTTTAGACCTAGTTTAGACCTGGTTTAGACCTGGTTTAGACCTGGTTTAGACCTGGTTTAGACCTAGTTTAGACCTAGTTTAGACCTAGTTTAGATCTGGTTTAGTCCTGGTTTAGACCTGGTTTAGACCTAGTTTAGACCTAGTTTAGACCTAGTTTAGATCTGGTTTAGTCCTGGTTTAAACCTGGTTTAGTCCTGGTTTAGTCCTGGTTTAGTCCTGGTTTAGTTCTGGTTTAGACCTGGTTTAGTCCTAGTTTAGACCTGGTTTAGTCCTAGTTTAGACCTGGTTTAGACCTGGTTTAGTCCTGGTTTAGACCTGGTTTAGTCCTGGTTTAGACCTGGTTTAGACCTGGTTTAGTCCCAGTTTAGACCTGGTTTAGTCCTGGTTTAGACCTGGTTTAGTCCTAGTTTAGACCTGGTTTAGACCTGGTTTAGACCTGGTTTAGTCCTGGTTTAGACCTGGTTTAGTCCTAGTTTAGACCTGGTTTAGACCTGGTTTAGTCCTGATTTAGACCTGGTTTAGTCCTGGTTTAGACCTGGTTTAGACCTGGTTTAGTCCTGGTTTAGACCTGGTTTAGTCCTGGTTTAGACCTGGTTTAGACCTGGTTTAGACCTGGTTTAGTCCTGGTTTAGACCTGGTTTAGACCTGGTTTAGTCCTGGTTTAGACCTGGTTTAGTCCTAGTTTAGACCTGGTTTAGACCTGGTTTAGTCCTGATTTAGACCTGGTTTAGTCCTGGTTTAGTCCTGATTTAGACCTGGTTTAGTCCTGGTTTAGACCTGGTTTAGACCTGGTTTAGACCTGGTTTAGACCTGGTTTAGACCTGGTTTAGTCCTGGTTTAGACCTGGTTCTGCGTCCTGTGTCCTCTGCGTCCTCTGCGTCCCCTGCGTCCGCTGCGTCCTCTGCGTCCTCTGCGTCCTCTGCGTCCCCTGAGTCCTCTGCGTCCTCTGCGTCCTCTGCGTCCTCTGCGTCCCCTGAGTCCTCTGCGTCCTCTGAGTCCTCTGTGTCCTCTGCGTCCTGTGTCCTCTGCGTCCTCTGCGTCCTCTGCGTCCTCTGTGTCCTCTGCGTCCTCTGCGTCCTCTGCGTCCTCTGCGTCCTCTGTGTTTGATGAAGAGGACCAACAGTTTTGTCCATGTCTTGTAACAAACAGGAGCCGTGATGAAGAGTGGTCATAATGTTACGGCTGATCAGTGTGAGTATTAAAGCTCACTGGAGTGGAAAAATAAAATAAAAAGTGTCAGCAGAGATGGAAAGATACAGAGATACAGAGATACAGAGATAGAGAGGAAGCTGCAGAGTTTCCTGCAGAGTGTGACGGAGGCCGCTGCAGTCACAGATGAACCACAGATACACAGCCGTGCTCTGGGTTTTAGTTTATTTAGTCTTCAGTCCTGATACAGACCTAACTTTAGTCCGGTCTTCAGTCCTGATACAGACCTAACTTTAGTCCGGTCTTCGGTCCTGATACAGACCTAACTTTAGTCCGGTCTTCGGTCCTGATACAGACCTAACTTTAGTCCGGTCTTCAGTCCTGATACAGACCTAACTTTAGTCCGGTCTTCAGTCCTGATACAGACCTAACTTTAGTCCGGTCTTCGGTCCTGATACAGACCTAACTTTAGTCCGGTCTTCGGTCCTGATACAGACCTAACTTTAGTCCGGTCTTCGGTCCTGATACAGACCTAACTTTAGTCCGGTCTTCAGTCCTGATACAGACCTAACTTTAGTCCGGTCTTCGGTCCTGATACAGACCTAACTTTAGTCCGGTCTTCGGTCCTGATACAGACCTAACTTTAGTCCGGTCTTCGGTCCTGATACAGACCTAACTTTAGTCCGGTCTTCGGTCCTGATACAGACCTAACTTTAGTCCGGTCTTCGGTCCTGATACAGACCTAACTTTAGTCCGGTCTTCGGTCCTGATACAGACCTAACTTTAGTCCGGTCTTCGGTCCTGATACAGACCTAACTTTAGTCCGGTCTTCGGTCCTGATACAGACCTAACTTTAGTCCGGTCTTCGGTCCTGATACAGACCTAACTTTAGTCCGGTCTTCGGTCCTGATACAGACCTAACTTTAGTCCGGTCTTCGGTCCTGATACAGACCTAACTTTAGTCCGGTCTTCGGTCCTGATACAGACCTAACTTTAGTCCGGTCTTCGGTCCTGATACAGACCTAACTTTAGTCCCGGTTCAGACCTGGTCTCGACCCACTGGACATGGACCGGCGAGTGCTGGCAGTGTTTCTGTCGCTCTGCAGCTGTGGTGAGTCTGATAAACACATCAGGACATATGTGGTTCTCAAACTGTGGTACAGGTCCCACTGGTGGTACTCAGGGGTCTTGTTCAGTTCAAGTCCTGGTTTAGTTTAATTTAGTTTTGTTCCTGGTTTAGTCCTGCTTTAGACTTGGTTTAGTCCTGGTTTAGTCTCATTTCTGTTTTGTCTCTTTTTTTCAGGGGCCCTGGCTGAAAACATCTCATCAGGTAAAGGACATTTCCTTCTCCAGACTCTAAACTCTGCAAATATCATTTTTGTGGTTTAGCGTCTTGATTTAGTTTTGGTTTAGTCTCAACTTAGTCCTGGTTCAGTCTCGATTTAGTCCTGGCTTATTACTGGTTTAGTCCTAGTTTAGACCTGGTTTAGTCCTAGTTTAGTCCTGGTTTAGACCTGGTTTAGTCCTAGTTTAGTCCTGGTTTAGACCTGGTTTAGTCCTGGTTTAGTCCTAGTTTAGTCCTGGTTTAGACCTGGTTTAGTCCTAGTTTAGTCCTGGTTTAGACCTGGTTCAGACCTGGTTTAGTCCTAGTTTAGTCCTGGTTTAGACCTGGTTTAGTCCTGGTTTAGTCCTAGTTTAGTCCTGGTTTAGACCTGGTTTAGTCCTGGTTTAGACCTGGTTTAGTCCTAGTTTAGACCTGGTTTAGTCCTAGTTTAGACCTGGTGTAGACCTGGTTTAGACCTGGTTTAGACCTGGTTTAGACCATGTTTAGACCTGGTTTAGTCCTGGTTTAGACCTGGTTTAGACCTGGTTTAGTCCTAGTTTAGTCCTGGTTTAGACCTGGTTTAGTCCTAGTTTAGTCCTGGTTTAGACCTGGTTTAGTCCTGGTTTAGACCTGGTTTAGTCCTAGTTTAGACCTGGTTTAGTCCTAGTTTAGACCTGGTTTAGACCTGGTTTAGACCTGGTTTAGTCCTGGTTTAGACCTGCTTTAGTCCTAGTTTAGACCTGGTTTAGACCTGGTTTAGACCTGGTTTAGTCCTGGTTTAGACCTGGTTTAGTCCTAGTTTAGACCTGGTTTAGACCTGGTTTAGACCTGGTTTAGTCCTAGTTTAGACCTAGTTTAGTCCTGGTTTAGTCCTGGTTTAGTCCTAGTTTAGACCTGGTTTAGACCTGGTTTAGTCCTAGTTTAGACCTGGTTTAAACCTGGTTTTGTCCTGGTTTAGACCTGGTTTAGTCCTGGTTTAGTCCTAGTTTAGACCTGGTTTAGTCCTGGTTTAGTCCTGGTTTAGTCCTAGTTTAGACCTGGTTTAGACCTGGTTTAGACCTGGTTTAGTCCTGATTTAGACCTGGTTTAGTCCTAGTTTAGACCTGGTTTAGTCCTAGTTTAGACCTGGTTTAGACCTGGTTTAGACCTGGTTTAGACCTGGTTTAGTCCTAGTTTAGACCAGGTTTAGTCCTGGTTTAGACCTGGTTTAGACCAGGTTTAGACCTGGTTTAGTCCTAGTTTAGACCTGGTTTAGACCTGGTTTAGACCTGGTTTAGTCCTAGTTTAGACCTGGTTTAGTCCTGGTTTAGACCTGGTTTAGTCCTAGTTTAGACCTGGTTTAGACCTGGTTTAGTCCTAGTTTAGACCTGGTTTAGTCCTAGTTTAGACCTGGTTTAGTCCTGGTTTAGACCTGGTTTAGACCTGGTTTAGACCTGGTTTAGTCCTAGTTTAGACCTGGTTTAGTCCTGGTTTAGACCTGGTTTAGACCAGGTTTAGACCTGGTTTAGTCCTAGTTTAGACCTGGTTTAGACCTGGTTTAGTCCTGGTTTAGACCTGGTTTAGACCTGGTTTCGCCCCCTGCCTTAGTGTCCCCGCCCATGCCTTAATGTCCCCGCCCACTGCCTTAATGCCCCGCCCCCTGCCTTAGTGTCCCCGCCCACTGCCTTAATGCCCCGCCCCCTGCCTTAGTGTCCCCGCCCCCTGCCTTAGTGCCCCACCCCCTGCCTTAGTGTCCCCGCCCCCTGCCTTAGTGCCCCGCCCCCTGCCTTAGTGTCCCCGCCCATGCCTTAGTGTCCCCGCCCACTGCCTTAATGCCCCCCCTGCCTTAGTGTCCCCGCCCCCTGCCTTAGTGCTCCACCCCCTGCCTTAGTGTCCCCGCCCACTGCCTTAGTGTCCCCGCCCCCTGCCTTAGTGCCCCGCCCCCTGCCTTAGTGCCCCGCCCCCTGCCTTAGTGCTCCGCCCCTGCCTTAGTGTCCCCGCCCCTGCCTTAAAGCCTTGCCCCCTGCCTTAGTGTCCCCGCCCACTGCCTTAATGCCCAGCCCCATGCCTTAGTGCCCCCCCTGCCTTAGTGCCCCGCCCATGCCTTAATGTCCCCGCCCCCTGCCTTAGTGTCCCCGCCCACTGCCTTAATGCCCCGCCCCCTGCCTTAGTGTCCCCGCCCATGCCTTAATGTCCCCGCCCCCTGCCTTAGTGCCCCGCCCCCTGCCTTAGTGCCCTGCCAGACTGTGAACTGGCTCTTTCTGACTGACCCATAACTTGCATTAATGCGCATTAAAATAATTATCGGCATGAATTAATGCGTTAATGTGCCCAGCCCTAGATTTTATACATACCATTAAGAGATCCTGAACTGTAGTTTTTATTAACTGTTAACCCTAATAATAAACACATTTAGATGAAACTTTCCTGAACTGGCTGAAGCCAGATGGATTAGCACCAGTATGTCCCTTTCAAATTCATGTTAGAGCTAATGTTTAGGCTTAATGCTTAGGCTTCTCTAGATATGATGATTTTTTTTTATTTAACCAGGAAAGTCCCACTGAGATTCAGAATCTCATTTACAGGGGAGTCCTGGCCCCATGGAGGACTGATTGTACATGATTTTAGTGGTAGGGGAAACCGGAGCACCCGGAGAAAACCTATGCAGACACAGGGACAACATGCAAACTCCACACAGAAAGGCCCCACACGGTTCGGGAATCAAACCTGGGACTTTCTTGCTGTGAGGCAGGAGTGCTAACCACTATGCCACCGTGCCGCCCAAAAACTACACTTTTACCTTCATGGATATATGCTGTATCATAAGCACACGTTTCCCATTTGTAACAAATCAAATGGCTCTAAAATCGGTAGAAAATGCATGAAATATGATCTTTGACAGAGCTCTGAATCCACTGATTAATAATGTTGGAGCGAATGGGACGTCCAAAGATGGCGACCGTTACTTTGCAGCAGTGTTGTGTATGAGCTGTACATCAGGCAGATGTCATAATGTTCAGCCTCATTACTGTAAAGGACCTAAGTGAAATGGTCATAGACTCTAACTCCGCCTCTTTTCCACAGAGCCGTATGAGCTCAGGCTGGTGGGAGGAGCCAGTCGCTGTGAGGGCAAACTGGAGGTGAAGCCACCAGGACAAGACTGGTCAGGAGTAAAACCCTACAAGGCCCACCTGAACCTGGGACACAGAGTGTGCTCAGAGCTGGACTGTGGCTCGGCTCTTTCTGTCAGAAACATGTACTCTGGCTCAGAATCCTGGTTTAAGATAAACTGTGAAGAATCGTCACTGTACGACTGTTTTGAGAAGGACACCTACACCTCCTCAGCCATTCTGGGGCTGAAGTGTTCAGGTAAGAACAGTCATGTTTTACTCTCATCATGTTCTCTCCATAAATCCTCTGTGTGTCCACAGACTCTGTGAGGCTCCGGGGGCCCAGCCTGTGCTCAGGATCACTGGAGCTCCACCAGAACCAGTCCTGGAGCCCAGTCTGTGAAGGGGACTTTGACCTGCAGGATGCAGAGGTGGTCTGCAGGGAGCTGGGCTGTGGGGCTCCTTCTCTCCTCCAGGGGGCGCTCTATGGAGAGGGCGGGGCTCTGGGACAGTTCCAGTGCCAGGGCCATGAGTCTGCTCTGATGGACTGTCCCAGGTCCAGCTCAGGGAACACCTGCTCATCTGGAACAGCTGTGGAGCTCACCTGCTCAGGTAAAAAGGGCGGGGCTTTCACCTGCTCGGGTAAAAAGGGGCAGGGCTTTCACCTGCTCAGGTAAAAGGGGGCGGGTTAGGGTTAAAAAGAGACAGGGCTGAAATTTTATCTGAACTTAAATAAATAATTTCAAGGTAAGAATGAGCCTGAATGTGACCACCTGAGGGAGGAGCCTGAGAAAAGATGACCAGAAAAACTACGGAGGGACTGAGCTGTAACCTGCTGTCGTCTCTGTCTCTGTACTCGGTTTTACAAATAAAGACTGAGCTAAACTAAATACTTCCTCCAGCTCCAGGAGATTCCAAAGGCATGAGAACACTTAAAGTCACTTTACACTGCACTACTCACTCCCACTGCCGATGGTGGTGAGCTACATCTGTAGCCACAGCTGCCCTGGGGCAGACAAACAGAGACGTGGCAGCCATTCTGTGCCTATGGCCTCTCCAACCGCCACCAAACACAATCACACTGACACATACATACAGGCAAGGTGGGCAAAGTGTCTTACTGTCTTCCCCTCATCCCAGTGGGATATGAACCCTTCCCCAGGGAGGGTCCGGGGGGATCTCAAACAGACGCCCGAGCCTCAGGAGCAGCGGCTCTACTCCAAGCTCCCCCTGGCGTCCGAGGTCCTCGCCCTCTCTGAGGGAACTATCTGTAGTTTATCCAAACTACTGCAGACGCTGCTCTAATCCTCCTGTCAGCCTCACCCTCCACCCTTCCCTCACACACCAACAAGACGCCAAAATACTTCTCCCTTTGGAGCTGTCCTCCAGCTTTGAGGGGGCGCCACCCTGATCCCAATGAGAACCATGGCCTCAGACTTGGACTCGCAGGGTGATTTGGCAAGATTTTCCAACCAACAAGACATTATCTGGAGAAAGCAGAGATGAAATCCTGTAATTTCAAACTAGATTCACTGCGGCCCCTGCCTGTGCCTAGAAATTCCTTCCAGGAAGACGGCAACCCCTGAGCCCCCTCCAGAGAGCCAGCCCCTCCATGACCAGGACGAAAACCACTTTGTTCCTCCTGGAGGCTCCTCCTGAGGCTGCAAAGCACTTGGCCTCCGGTACCTGGCAGCTTCCTCAGTCCCACAGCCGGGCTTCAGCTCAATGGCATCCCTTACTTCAGTGTCCACCACAGGGTTTTGGGTTTTCCACGTCAGGCACCAGAGACCTACAACCACAGCTCTGAGGGCCCGCGTCGACAACAGAGGTGGAGAACATGGTTTGTTAGGGATCTGGTCTAAGCCCTGAAGACTCCTCAGAGAGCTCAGCCAGATGTTTGGGTCTCTGCCAGCGGCTCCAACCCACCTCCAGGCGGCGTTCAGTAACAGCACAGCCCCTCTCTTCAGGTTGGCCTTGCCCTGCTCCAGGCCCGGCTCCGGCTGCACCGCACCGGGAACGTCTCAGTCTTTGATCTTATGACGTCCATAAAGAGCTTCTGAAGTGCTCTTGGTCTGTCACTGAGGACCCATCTGCATTGGCCCTGCCTGCTTTGTTATCCTGGGACCCTAGGAGCATTTAGGCACAGAAACCCCTCACCGTGGTAAGGTGGCAGTTCTTTTACACACCGCCGGTCCACATCACACAGTTCCACTCCAGACTTTTATTTATGTGTCAACAAAGTGTCACAACAGTGTTTTATTTATGTGTCAACAAAGTGTCACAACAGTGTTTTATTTATGTGTCAACAAAGTGTCACAACTGTGTTTTTATTTCATTGCTGTTTTATTTTGGGATGTGTTTAACCTCTACCTCCTGCCCTCGGGTGTTTTCATTCACCTGTCTCTGACACCTGTCTCTGACACCTGTCACTAACACCTGTCTCTGACACCTGTCTCTGACACCTGTCTCTGACACCTGTCTCTAACACCTGTCTCTAACACCTGTCTCTAACACCTGTCTCTCTCTAACACCTGTCTCTGACACCTGTCTCTGACACCTGTCTCTAACACCTGTCTCTGACACCTGTCTCTGACACCTGTCTCTAACACCTGTCTCTAACACCTGTCTCTGACACCTGTCTCTGACACCTGTCTCTAACACCTGTCTCTAACACCTGTCTCTGACACCTGTCTCTAACACCTGTCTCTCTCTAACACCTGTCTCTGACACCTGTCACTGACACCTGTCTCTAACACCTGTCTCTCTCTAACACCTGTCTCTGACACCTGTCTCTAACACCTGTCTCTAACACCTGTCTCTGACACCTGTCTCTAACACCTGTCTCTCTCTAACACCTGTCTCTGACACCTGTCACTGACACCTGTCTCTAACACCTGTCTCTCTCTAACACCTGTCTCTGACACCTGTCTCTGACACCTGTCTCTAACACCTGTCTCTGACACCTGTCTCTAACACCTGTCTCTGACACCTGTCTCTAACACCTGTCTCTCTCTAACACCTGTCTCTGACACCTGTCACTGACACCTGTCTCTAACACCTGTCTCTCTCTAACACCTGTCTCTGACACCTGTCTCTGACACCTGTCTCTAACACCTGTCTCTAACACCTGTCTCTGACACCTGTCTCTAACACCTGTCTCTAACACCTGTCTCTGACACCTGTCTCTAACACCTGTCTCTGACACCTGTCTCTGACACCTGTCTCTAACACCTGTCTCTGACACCTGTCTCTGACACCTGTCTCTAACACCTGTCTCTGACACCTGTCTCTAACACCTGTCTCTGACACCTGTCTCTGACACCTGTCTCTAACACCTGTCTCTGACACCTGTCTCTGACACCTGTCTCTGACACCTGTCTCTAACACCTGTCTCTGACACCTGTCTCTAACACCTGTCTCTGACACCTGTCTCTAACACCTGTCTCTAACACCTGTCTCTCTCTAACACCTGTCTCTCTCTAACACCTGTCTCTGACACCTGTCTCTGACACCTGTCTCTAACACCTGTCTCTGACACCTGTCTCTAACACCTGTCTCTGACACCTGTCTCTGACACCTGTCTCTGACACCTGTCTCTGACACCTGTCTCTGACACCTGTCTCTAACACCTGTCTCTGACACCTGTCTCTGACACCTGTCTCTGACACCTGTCTCTGACACCTGTCTCTAACACCTGTCTCTCTCTAACACCTGTCTCTCTCTAACACCTGTCTCTGACACCTGTCTCTGACACCTGTCTCTAACACCTGTCTCTGACACCTGTCTCTGACACCTGTCTCTGACACCTGTCTCTGACACCTGTCTCTAACACCTGTCTCTGACACCTGTCTCTGACACCTGTCTCTGACACCTGTCTCTGACACCTGTCTCTGACACCTGTCTCTGACACCTGTCTGACACCTGTCTCTGACACCTGTCTCTAACACCTGTCTCTGACACCTGTCTCTAACACCTGTCTCTAACACCTGTCTCTCTCTAACACCTGTCTCTCTCTAACACCTGTCTCTGACACCTGTCTCTGACACCTGTCTCTAACACCTGTCTCTAACACCTGTCTCTGACACCTGTCTCTAACACCTGTCTCTAACACCTGTCTCTCTCTAACACCTGTCTCTCTCTAACACCTGTCTCTGACACCTGTCTCTAACACCTGTCTCTAACACCTGTCTCTGACACCTGTCTCTAACACCTGTCTCTGACACCTGTCTCTGACACCTGTCTCTGACACCTGTCTCTGACACCTGTCTGACACCTGTCTCTGACACCTGTCTCTGACACCTGTCTCTGACACCTGTCTCTAACACCTGTCTCTGACACCTGTCTCTGACACCTGTCTCTAACACCTGTCTCTAACACCTGTCTCTGACACCTGTCTCTGACACCTGTCTCTGACACCTGTCTCTAACACCTGTCTCTAACACCTGTCTCTCTCTAACACCTGTCTCTGACACCTGTCTCTAACACCTGTCTCTAACACCTGTCTCTGACACCTGTCTCTAACACCTGTCTCTAACACCTGTCTCTGACACCTGTCTCTAACACCTGTCTCTGACACCTGTCTCTGACACCTGTCTCTAACACCTGTCTCTGACACCTGTCTCTGACACCTGTCTCTGACACCTGTCTCTAACACCTGTCTCTGACACCTGTCTCTAACACCTGTCTCTGACACCTGTCTCTGACGCCTGTCTCTGACACCTGTCTCTAACACCTGTCTCTCTCTAACACCTGTCTCTCTCTAACACCTGTCTCTGACACCTGTCTCTAACACCTGTCTCTAACACCTGTCTCTAACACCTGTCTCTGACGCCTGTCTCTGACGCCTGTCTCTGACGCCTGTCTCTGACACCTGTCTCTGACACCTGTCTCTAACACCTGTCTCTGACACCTGTCTCTGACACCTGTCTCTGACGCCTGTCTCTGACGCCTGTCTCTGACACCTGTCTCTGACACCTGTCTCTAACACCTGTCTCTGACACCTGTCTCTAACACCTGTCTCTAACACCTGTCTCTGACACCTGTCTCTGACGCCTGTCTCTGACGCCTGTCTCTGACACCTGTCTCTAACACCTGTCTCTAACACCTGTCTCTGACGCCTGTCTCTGACGCCTGTCTCTGACACCTGTCTCTGACACCTGTCTCTGACGCCTGTCTCTAACACCTGTCTCTGACACCTGTCTCTGACGCCTGTCTCTGACGCCTGTCTCTGACGCCTGTCTCTGACACCTGTCTCTAACACCTGTCTCTGACACCTGTCTCTGACACCTGTCTCTAACACCTGTCTCTGACACCTGTCTCTAACACCTGTCTCTGACACCTGTCTGTTAAAACCTGCTCGTGTGTGTGTTGTGTCAGACCCTGATGAGCTGCAGCTGGTGGGCGGAGCCAGTCGCTGTGATGGGACTCTGCAGCTCAAACATCTGGGCGCCTGGGGCGCTGTGCCGCTGCGCGACTGGACCCTGAGGGCCGCGGCTGCCGTGTGCCGTCGTCTGGACTGTGGCTCCGTGGTTTGGGCCGAGCAGACGGACGTCACCGCGGCCTCGGTGTGGAACATGAGCCCGTCCTGTGTCCGGTCCACAGCTGCACTGAGAGAGTGTGCGATGGGAACTGTGAGGTCCTCCAATCACCTTTATACCCTCACCTGCTCAGGTAACACTCCACTCACACATTTCTCATTTTAGATCAATCGACCATAAACTCTGAAGCTGACCTTTCCTGAAGCCTGACCCTTGTCCAAATGTTTGTTCATTAACGGTCCACAGACTCTGTGAGGCTCCGGGGGCCCAGCCTGTGCTCAGGATCACTGGAGCTCCACCAGAACCAGTCCTGGAGCCCAGTCTGTGAAGGGGACTTTGACCTGCAGGATGCAGAGGTGGTCTGCAGGGAGCTGGGCTGTGGGGCTCCTTCTCTCCTCCAGGGGGCGCTCTATGGAGAGGGCGGGGCTCTGGGACAGTTCCAGTGCCAGGGCCATGAGTCTGCTCTGATGGACTGTCCCAGGTCCAGCTCAGGGAACACCTGCTCATCTGGAACAGCTGTGGAGCTCACCTGCTCAGGTAAAAAGGGGCGGGGCTTCCAACCCACTGTCTGTGATTCCATGAACATTGTTTTGTGTGTGCAGAGCGTGGAGGTGTGCGGCTGGTGGGCGGGGCCAGTCGCTGCGCTGGGACAGTGGAGCTGAGACTCAGAGGACACTGGAGGAGGCTGGACACAGACAGTTTTTACAGCAGGACCTGGGACCAGACGCTTGCTGCCGCCGTGTGCCGTGAGCTAAACTGTGGCTCCGCCGTTTCTGGAAGAAGAAAAGACGACTTTCCAAGTGAGAGTATGTGGGAAGTTTCAGCCGACTGTGTGAGAAAGACTTCTCTGAGAGAGTGTGTACTGCCCAGAAAACACAAATCCCGGTTTGGCCTAGAGGTGGTGTGTTCAGGTAAAACTATAATGTTGCCATTCTCTTTTAAGGTTTTGCCGATAAATATTTCAGGTCTAATTTGTGTTGGCCAAAAGGGCGAGATATGTCCCTGAGGTTTAGAGGATTCTGATGCATTAAACCTGTGGCTGTAGACCAGTGCTGAGTTCTCCTCAGTGATCTGAAAACTTTTACTCACGTCTCACATCTGACATCTTCTTCTTGTCCTGAGTGAAGATCTGAGACTCGCTCCTGTTTTTGTCTTTCATGTGTTCATCATATTCAGGTCTGTTAGATTAATATAATGTGTCTCTCCACAGATTTACTGACCCGCCCCGACATCTCCCTGTCCGTCTCTGCTGACGGGGTCTCCGAGGCCCAGCCGCAGGGGCCCTCTGCTGACGGGGTCTCCGAGGCCCAGCCGCAGGGGCTCCGGGTGCTGCTGGGCTCAGACTTCAGTGTCAGGTGCTCTGTTGAACCACAGTACCCAGGAGGCTCCTTCCAGCTCATCTCTCCCACTGTGGACCCGGCTCAGAACCGCACCTTGCCGGCCGTCAATCACTCCGCCCACTTCCTGTTCTCTGACGCCGGCCCCGCCCACAAAGGAGGCTACGCCTGTGTTTACCACCTCCATGTTTTCTCCCATAACTTCTCCTCTCAGAGCCACAGCCTCTATCTCTCTCTCGGAGGTAAGTTCTTCTGGTTTTTCCTTCAGAGCCGTGATAATAATGGTTTAAAAAGGCCTCATGTCTCTGTCTCCATGTGATGTGTTCCAGCCTTGGACTCTGAGCTGATCATCAGAGCGCTGCTCATTCTCCTGCTGACGCTCATCTATATCCCTGCTCTGTACTACTACTGTAAGGTACTGGCCCCTGGAGCACCATGAGGGCCCCTCAGGGTCAGGGACACTACACTAGGGCCCCTCAGGGTCAGGGACATTACACTAGGGCCCCTCAGGGTCAGGGACACTACACTAGGGCCCCTCAGGGTCAGGGACATTACACTAGGGCCCCTCAGGATCAGGGACATTACACTAGGGCCCCTCAGGGTCAGGGACACTACACTAGGGCCCCTCAGGGTCAGGGACATTACACTAGGGCCCCTCAGGATCAGGGACATTAAACTAGGGGCCCCTCAGGGCCAGTCTCAGGGCTTAGACCTGGTTCAGTTTGATGTATAGATTATTAACAGAATTTTCTTTGTGTCCTGTTGTTCAGGCCACCAGGGGTCGCCAGAGGAGACGACAGAGGGCCCCCCCTGAAGACCTCACTGTGAGAGAAGAAATCCCTCTGGACTAGACCTGGACTAGTCCTGGTCTAGTCCTGGTCTAGTCCTGGTCTAGTCCTGGTGTAGTCCTGGTCTAGTCCTGGTCTAGTCCTGGTCTAGTCCTGGTGTAGTCCTGGTCTAGTCCTGGTCTAGTCCTGGTCTAGTCCTGGTCTAGTCCTGGTGTAGTCCTGGTCTAGTCCTGGTCTAGTCCTGGTGTAGTCCTGGTCTAGTCCTGGTCTAGTCCTGGTGTAGTCCTGGTCTAGTCCTGGTCTAGTCCTGGTCTAGTCCTGGTGTAGTCCTGGTCTAGTCCTGGTCTAGTCCTGGTCTAGTCCTGGTCTAGTCCTGGTGTAGTCCTGGTCTAGTCCTGGTCTAGTCCTGGTGTAGTCCTGGTCTAGTCCTGGTCTAGTCCTGGTGTAGTCCTGGTCTAGTCCTGGTCTAGTCCTGGTCTAGTCCTGGTCTAGTCCTGGTCTAGTCCTGGTCTAGTCCTGGTGTAGTCCTGGTCTAGTCCTGGTCTAGTCCTGGTCTAGTCCTGGTGTAGTCCTGGTCTAGTCCTGGTCTAGACCTGGTCTAGTCCTGGTCTAGTCCTGGTCTAGTCCTGGTCTAGTCCTGGTCTAGTCCTGGTGTAGTCCTGGTCTAGTCCTGGTCTAGTCCTGGTGTAGTCCTGGTCTAGTCCTGGTCTAGTCCTGGTCTAGTCCTGGTGTAGTCCTGGTCTAGTCCTGGTCTAGTCCTGGTCTAGTCCTGGTCTAGTCCTGGTCTAGTCCTGGTGTAGTCCTGGTCTAGTCCTGGTCTAGTCCTGGTGTAGTCCTGGTCTAGTCCTGGTCTAGTCCTGGTGTAGTCCTGGTCTAGTCCTGGTCTAGTCCTGGTCTAGTCCTGGTGTAGTCCTGGTGTAGTCCTGGTCTAGTCCTGGTCTAGTCCTGGTCTAGTCCTGGTCTAGTCCTGGTGTAGTCCTGGTCTAGTCCTGGTCTAGTCCTGGTGTAGTCCTGGTCTAGTCCTGGTCTAGTCCTGGTGTAGTCCTGGTCTAGTCCTGGTCTAGTCCTGGTCTAGTCCTGGTCTAGACCTGGTCTAGTCCTGGTCTAGTCCTGGTCTAGTCCTGGTCTAGTCCTGGTCTAGTCCTGGTGTAGTCCTGGTCTAGTCCTGGTCTAGTCCTGGTCTAGTCCTGGTCTAGTCCTGGTGTAGTCCTGGTCTAGTCCTGGTCTAGACCTGGTCTAGTCCTGGTCTAGTCCTGGTCTAGTCCTGGTCTAGTCCTGGTGTAGTCCTGGTCTAGTCCTGGTCTAGTCCTGGTGTAGCCATAGTTTAGTGCAGCGGTGTTCCAACTGTTTTTTTATTGAGGGCCAAATACTGAAAAATATTCAGAGAAGGGCCACTGAGCAGAGATGACACAGTATTTTGCCTCAGTTTCCAAGAAGCTCCCCAAAGGTTTTTGTCACTCACTGCTTACAGACATAAAACAAATGCACACAGAGTTGTTTTTATTTAAAGATTTGTGGACACTGATATTTTATAAATGTTCAGGGAAAACAAAATAAATTTTCTTTGGTTTGAGTGTCAGCCCTGAAAAAAGTAAAGCCTATCTTCACAGAGTTTAAAAGACATCTTCATAAAAACTCTGTAAATAATTTAAAATGTATGAAATGTAAAGGAGCATTGTTTGAGTGCATTTGTAAAGGTAAATGTTACACTACTGTGTGTGAATGAGTGTTTATTCTATCATTTACCTTCTGCTTCATGTTAACTTCACCTTGTGCCTTGCCTACATAACTGTTGCACTGTTGGAAGAAAACTGCTGATTTACATTTACAAATAAAAAAAAAGAAAGTGTCAGCCCTGGCGGAGTCCAGTGTGCACACCGCCTAAGGCCCATAGTTACTGGGCCAGGCTCCAGTACACTGTGAAAAAAATTATTTTTGAGTTTTGGGGCCAACTCAGAATCTTAAGTTTTCAACAACAGATATTTTTTTGTTCACCTAATTTCATGTTCGAAAGTTAAAATATGAAGTTTTACTCACTATCATTATTTTTTTTTCTCATCTTAGCAAACTTACTCTCCATTGTTCAGAAAAACTATTATTCTTTTGTAAAATTTACTATATTTTGTTTTTATTATTATTAATAATGATACCTTTTCTGAACAATGGAGAGTCAGTTGACTGTAAGATGAGTTAAACTTTATTATTTAAGTTTTTAAGTTTTTAGACATATTAATGGCAAATTAAATGAACAAAAAATGTCAGTTGTTGAAATTTTGTTGAGATTTTGAGTTGGCCCCAAAACTCAACAATCCTGAGGGATCCTGTGGCATTGAGTTTTTGAGTTTATGCAACTTTTTTTTACAGTGTACCTGTGAACCCGAACAGGAATAAGTGACAGAAGATGAAATAAATAAATGTTACAAAGATTACAAAGCATGAAGATCTCTGCCATTTTCATTTGGTAAAAGTAGCTTTTAGTGGAAAAATGTTTGGAGACCCCTGAAATAATCCCATCTGCCTGTGCCTTTAGTCTCACAGTGAATCATTCACATGGGTACTTTGGCATAACTCCAGATGCCCTTCCACAACCATGCCTTTGTTTGGTTTTGGGACCAGAGAACAGAATGACTGCATAAGTTTAAGCACCAACAACAGAACCTTTCCGCCTTAAAACTCCTCTATTCTGACAACTGGACTTTGAGCTTTTAACCCTGTTCTGTCTGAGTAATCCTGTATGCTGAGGCGCTGCCCTTCCTCAGAGCTGAAAACGCTCGGTCTCACGGTGAAACCAGGAAGTGCTCCTGCGCGTTTCTAAAGCCCAGACACCGTCACCGGACTCGTTCTGATAATTTCAGCCTCAAACCTCCGTCACTACCAAGCATCAGCTCACAAATCTATCTGTTAGCCTCATGTCGCTAACAGCCGAGCTAAATAACCATTCTATGCTGTGTCCAGTCCCCAGCGTTGCCAGCAGGGGGCGACAGACTCTGCAGAGTCACAGTAACACTTTTCCACAGATACATTATTTTAAAGTTACACTGTGTAAGATTCCCGGTCTTGCGCCTCTAGAGGCCACAGGTGCCACTGCACCGTCGCAAAACGTAAACACTAGGGCCCCTCCTCCTTCTGAAACTGTGCGAGCGTGCGTCTATTTCCATCATTGTTTCAACTTTAGTTGACCTGCTGCTACCTTTGGAAGTTTGGACTGGATCTTCTATAGAGTTAGCGCTAGCGTTAGCTTATCAACAAATATCGCGCAATGGTCGCAGTAAAAACAACTAATAACTGTATGAAAAAGCACGTTCTAAAGAAAAAATAAAGAGGCTAATTTACCTGCCCAACAATAAAGAAGCAAAAACGTGATCTGATTTGCAGCCTTCTCTGTCTCTCATCTGACGCCAGCGAGCAAAAGTCTGTCCGATGTTGACTCTTGTCTGTGATCTGGTGCGGTCCCTTTCACATTTTCTTTTTCTTGCCTCGTCCGACATTGTCTTCATCTTCTTGTGTCCTTCGGCCCTGACGAACTGGCGAAAATAACAACGCTAAAAGTAGCTTCATGGTTATACTGCGCCTCAGGTAAAAGAGCAGAAGGGAATGCCGTAAAGCAAGTCGTTTCCTGTCACGTGACTCTTCCTCAACAGTGGAGCGCTCCCGGCCAAACTGCGAGGGTGGTTTCTCAGTACAGAAGCCCCGCTCGGAGCAACAGATCACACCTCAGGCCTTATAATCGCTCAAAAAATCACAAAAACAAGTCAGTATGCCCCACATATTTAGGAGAAAAGTTACACAGTGTAACTTTAATATAAAACCTGAAATACTAAAGCAAAGAAGTCCAACACTGTTTCAGAAAAACTGAGAAAAGCACAACATGGGACAAGAGTCATGGATTATTCCTGGTTTAGTTCAGTTTAGGGATTTAGGTTTAGGGCTGCAACAATTAATTGAGTTATTCAAGTAATTTGATTTGTAAAAAGCTTCGATTAACTTTTTTTTAACTCAAAGCTTTAAGACTTGCGCATAGCGCTGGGAACTTTGTATGCGCGGAACAAAGTTTCTGCTCAGTTAACGCACAACACACAGCAACAGTGAGGCAGGGGCGGGGCTATAAACTGAATACATTTGAGTTGTAGTTCACATTTTAAATGTAGATATAAACTACGTAGAGAACAGCAACATCGTGAAAGAGGTTTTAGAGGAAACGGCGTCCTCCAAGCGTCGCACTGTTTGGCTAATGCTAAAGCTAACGCACAGAGCAGATTAAAAACTGACTCTGGAGACTCTGCAGATGACAAAAACACGAAGAATCACAGAGAAAGTTTTCTTATTACCTCTGTAAAACCTTTGTTCAGCAGGTGGCAGCAAACTGGCAAAAATGAACAGCGTAGTGTGATGTGCAACCCACAGCGGTAACTTTACTTTGTTTATGTAGCTATGCTAATTAGCCGTTATTAGGATTGTTCATTTTGGGTGTAAGCATCAAAGAGGACGATGATTCAGAAGTATAATCAAGTCAGAAGTTTATTTTAGTATCACACAGGTGAGGTAACAACAGCTGTGCCCCGCTGGAAGGGAGAGGGTGAGCAAGCCGTCCACAAAGGAGTGGTCACAGTTTTTATATTATCTATGACAATGTATGACAACAAACTCCTGTGCCTCGACCAGGCCAGAGTTCTCATTACTGCGGTGCGTAATCTTCGTTATCTTCAGGAGCGTCCCACGCAGCGGCAGGGAGCCCCCACCTGTAACCTGGAGTTTCCGAACTTTGTAACCAGCTCATTATTGTGCACTTTTGCAAATGCACAATGTACGTAATCGCAGAGTGTAACCTTTAGAGTTAAAGGAGAAAAACATCCTTTAGAATCAAAGCATTCTTAGTACTATTGAAGCGTTTATTAACCTTAGCAGTAGTACATCAAAATATAAGTTTAGTGGTAATACGCAAAGCCATATGTAGAAATATTCAACACCGTGTGGGCTCAGTGGTGTTAGCGTCGTTAACCGGCCCCTGGTGTATAAATGATAACAGACTTCACTTTTAGAAGCAGAGAGGGTTACAACTAAAATACTTTTTAAACTGTGAGGGGAATGCACCTCTGCAGCTTTTGCATTGTTCTGTGAAGGCATTTACAAATATTCTGATTAAATATATAATTAGTATATAATATTATAGCCCAGTATAAGTAAGTGTATAATCAGTAGACCATATCATAATGTATAATAATGTTTCCTGGGTTCTTTAACGGTCCTGATGTGGTTCTGGTCCAGTCCTGGACTCAGACCTGGTTCTCAGAGTGGTCGTCCTTCTGCTGCTGTAACGTACGGCTCTGCTCTTCATCTTTAACCTCTCTGTGCCTTTTACTTCCACCGGGAGCTAACAGAGTCTTCCTGTCGTGTTTCTCCAGGCCACCAGGGGGCAGCGGCTCAGGAGGCGGTAATTACATGTACAGCGAGGAAAGGCATGCTGGGAATTCACCTGTGCGGTCATTACAAGCTTATTTTTTTATAGTTCATTTACTTTAGTGGTTTCATTTTAAATAAGCTTTTAATAAAATTATTTGATAAAACTTTGCTGACTGTCGATGTTTCTCTTTGTAGTCCTGGTTTAGACTAAACCAAGACTAAACCAGGTCTAAACCAGGTCTAAACCAGGTCTAAACCAGGTCTAAACCAGGACTAAACCAGGTCTAAACCAGGTCTAAACCAGGTCTAAACCAGGTCTAAACCAGGTCTAAACCAGGTCTAAACCAGGACTAAACCAGGTCTAAACCAGGTCTAAACCAGGACTAAACCAGGACTAAACCAGGTCTAAACCAGGACTAAACCAGGACTAAACCAGGTCTAAACCAGGTCTAAACCAGGACTAAACCAGGACTAAACCAGGTCTAAACCAGGTCTAAACCTGGACTAAACCAGGTCTAAACCAGGTCTAAACCAGGTCTAAACCAGGTCTAAACCAGGACTAAACCAGGACTAAACCAGGTCTAAACCAGGTCTAAACCAGGACTAAACCAGGACTAAACCAGGTCTAAACCTGGACTAAACCAGGACTAAACCAGGACTAAACCAAGACTAAACCAGGTCTAAACCAGGTCTAAACCAGGTCTAAACCAGGTCTAAACCAGGACTAAACCAGGACTAAACCAGGTCTAAACCAGGTCTAAACCAGGACTAAACCAGGACTAAACCAGGTCTAAACCAGGTCTAAACCAGGACTAAACCAGGACTAAACCAGGTCTAAACCTGGACTAAACCAGAACTAAACCAGGTCTAAACCAGGTCTAAACCAGGACTAAACCAGGACTAAACCAGGTCTAAACCTGGACTAAACCAGGACTAAACCAGGACTAAACCAGGTCTAAACCAGGTCTAAACCAGGACTAAACCAGAACTAAACCAGAACTAAACCTGGACTAAACCAGGACTAAACCAGGACTAAACCAGGACTAAACCAGGTATAAACCAGGTCTAAACCAGGTCTAAACCAGGTCTAAACCAGGACTAAACCAGGACTAAACCAGGTCTAAACCTGGACTAAACCAGGACTAAACCAGGTCTAAACCAGGTCTAAACCAGGACTAAACCAGAACTAAACCAGAACTAAACCTGGACTAAACCAGGACTAAACCAGGACTAAACCAGGACTAAACCAGGTCTAAACCAGGTATAAACCAGGTCTAAACCAGGACTAAACCAGGTCTAAACCAGGACTAAACCAGGACTAAACCAGGACTAAACCAGGACTAAACCAGGTCTAAACCAGGTCTAAACCAGGACTAAACCAGGACTAAACCAGGACTAAACCAGGTCTAAACCAGGTATAAACCAGGTCTAAACCAGGACTAAACCAGGTTTAAACCAGGTCTAAACCAGGACTAAACCAGGTCTAAACCAGGACTAAACCAGGTCTAAACCAGGTCTAAACCAGGACTAAACCAGGACTAAACCAGGACTAAACCAGGTCTAAACCAGGACTAAACCAGGTCTAAACCTGGACTACATGTGAAATGTGAAAAAAACATCTCTTGTGTTGAATATTGGTCATTGTTGAAAATAAAAAAGGCTGTTTTAGTCCAGCTTTAAAAACACAATTCCCAGTAACGCTGCTTTTTAAAGTGGAGCTAAAACATAATTATTATTTTGCTTTTAAATATTCAATAAATGTGAAAGAACTAAACCAGGACTAAACCAAGCCTAAACTAAGTCAAATCCAGGACTAAACCAAGACAAATCAAAGACAAATCCAGAGGTAAACCAGGACTAAACTAGGACTAAATCTAACTAAAAAGATTGTTTTAGTCCAGCTTTAAGAACACATTTCCCATTAAAGCTGCTTTTTAAAGTGTCGCTAAAACATTACATTTTTTTATCATAAATACAGATATAAAAAACACATTAATTATTGTTGAAAAGAAAAAATGTTATTGTCAGAAGTGGGATTCGAACCCACGCCTCCAGGGGAGACTGCGACCTGAACGCAGCGCCTTAGACCGCTCGGCCATCCTGACATATAAATACATGATGACGTCATGACGTATTTAAAGGGGCAGTGCGCTTTTTCAGCGGAGCAGCGCGGGTTGCATCAAAACTTGCTCACCCAGGCTTTAAACACAGCACCGTCTGGGTTTATTTTTACAGAAAATCTACAAAAATGTAACTGCAAAGCTTATATTTATAGTTTTATCGGGTAAAAGCAATGTTTTTAGGTTGTTTAGTTTAGTTAAAATGTATTTTGGATGAGAATATTAAGTTGTAACGATAAAAATGAAGGGAATCCACGTTAAAACCGCAAAAAATGTGTGAAAGAAAGCCTGACATGAACATTTACCGTTTTAATTCTGTATATAAACGTAATTAATTAACTCACGAAGACAAAATGAGCTTATAACGTTGCAAAAAAAGGCGAAAAGAGTTCCTCACCTTGGTTCTGGCGTCGATTTAAACTAAAAATCCTCACATTATCCATGCGACAACAGGTTAACATTTACAAATCGAGTTTATTCCTGATAAAGCGATGTCTGAGTGGAGGAGAAGTCGTCAGAGCTGGGTTTTAGAGGCGAATCTTCACAAAAACAATGATTTCAGACAAACTGTGTCTCCATCTGGCGGCGAACACAGGAACTGCACACAGCAGAAAAATAAGGTTCAAGAGAAAAGAGCCTGAAATAAAATCCTGAAGAAACAAAGACCTGGTTTAGACCTGGTTTAGTCCTGGTTCAGACATGGTTTAGACCAGGTTCAGACCTGGTTTAGTCCTGGTTCAGACCTGGTTCAGACCTGGTTCAGACCTGGTTTAGTCCTGGTTAAGTCCTGGTTCAGACATGGTTTAGACCAGGTTCAGACCTGGTTTAGTCCTGGTTCAGACCTGGTTCAGACCTGGTTCAGACCTGGTTTAGACCAGGTTCAGACCTGGTTTAGTCCAAGTACAAGTACCTGTGATGTTGTAACACCCGAGACCGGCAAAGGTCTTTCCGTTTAAGCTGCAGTTCACTGAGTGTCCAGCAGATGGTGCCAGTGTTCCGTGTACAATGTAAAACACTGAGCCCCGCGGCGCCAGGACGTCCCACTGAAGGACGGTCCCTAAACTGGACTCAGTCAGAGCCCAGACTTCAGCATAATATTATAAAGACACATCACACTATAGACCAGGTTTAGACCTGGTTTAGTCCAGGTTTAGTCCTGGTTTAGACCTGGTTTAGTCCTGGTTTAGACCTGGTTTAGACCTGGTTTAGTCCTGGTTTAGTCCTGGTTTAGACCTGGTTTAGACCTGGTTTAGTCCAGGTTTAGTCCTGGTTTAGACCTGGTTTAGTCCTGGTTTAGACCTGGTTTAGACCTGGTTTAGTCCTGGTTTAGTCCTGGTTTAGACCTGGTTTAGACCTGGTTTAGTCCTGGTTTAGTCCTGGTTTAGACCTGGTTTAGTCCTGGTTTAGTCCTGGTTTAGACCTGGTTTAGACCTGGTTTAGTCCTGGTTTAGTCCTGGTTTAGTCCTGCTTTAGTCCTGGTTTAGACCTGGTTTAGTCCTGGTTTAGTCCTGGTTTAGTCCTGGTTTAGTCCTGGTTTAGACCTGGTTTAGTCCTGGTTTAGTCCTGGTTTAGACCTGGTTTAGACCATGTTTAGTCCTGGTTTAGACCTGGTTTAGACCTGGTTTAGTCCTGGTTTAGTCCTGGTTTAGACCTGGTTTAGTCCTGGTTTAGTCCTGGTTTAGACCTGGTTTAGTCCTGGTTTAGTCCTGGTTTAGTCCTGGTTTAGTCCTGGTTTAGACCTGGTTTAGTCCTGGTTTAGTCCTGGTTTAGTCCTGGTTTAGACCTGGTTTAGTCCTGGTTTAGTCCTGGTTTAGACCTGGTTTAGTCCTGGTTTAGTCCTGGTTTAGACCTGGTTTAGTCCTGGTTTAGTCCTGGTTTAGTCCTGGTTTAGACCTGGTTTAGTCCTGGTTTAGTCCTGGTTTAGACCTGGTTTAGTCCTGGTTTAGACCTGGTTTAGTCCTGGTTTAGTCCTGGTTTAGTCCTGGTTTAGTCCTGGTTTAGTCCTGGTTTAGACCTGGTTTAGTCCTGGTTTAGTCCTGGTTTAGACCTGGTTTAGACCAGGTTTAGTCCTGGTTTAGACCTGGTTTAGTCCTGGTTTAGTCCTGGTTTAGACCTGGTTTAGTCCTGGTTTAGTCCTGGTTTAGTCCAGATTTAGACCTGGTTTAGTCCAGATTTAGACCTGGTTTAGTCCTGGTTTAGTCCTGGTTTAGACCTGGTTTAGTCCTGGTTTAGACCTGGTTTAGACCTGGTTTAGACCTGGTTTAGACCTGGTTTAGTCCTGGTTTAGACCTGGTTTAGTCCAGATTTAGACCTGGTTTAGACCTGGTTTAGACCTGGTTTAGACCTGGTTTAGACCTGGTTTAGGCCTGGTTTAGACCTGGTTTAGACCTGGTTTAGTCCTGGTTTAGACCTGGTTTAGTCCAGATTTAGACCTGGTTTAGACCTGGTTTAGTCCTGGTTTAGACCTGGTTTAGTCCAGATTTAGACCTGGTTTAGACCTGGTTTAGACCTGGTTTAGACCTGGTTTAGACCTGGTTTAGTCCTGGTTCAGACCTGGTTCAGACCTGGTTCAGACCTGGTTTAGACCAGGTTCAGACCTGGTTTAGTCCAAGTACAAGTACCTGTGATGTTGTAACACCCGAGACCGGCAAAGGTCTTTCCGTTTAAGCTGCAGTTCACTGAGTGTCCAGCAGATGGTGCCAGTGTTCCGTGTACAATGTAAAACACTGAGCCCCGCGGCGCCAGGACGTCCCACTGAAGGACGGTCCCTAAACTGGACTCAGTCAGAGCCCAGACTTCAGCATAATATTATAAAGACACATCACACTATAGACCAGGTTTAGACCTGGTTTAGTCCAGGTTTAGTCCTGGTTTAGACCTGGTTTAGTCCTGGTTTAGACCTGGTTTAGACCTGGTTTAGTCCTGGTTTAGTCCTGGTTTAGACCTGGTTTAGACCTGGTTTAGTCCAGGTTTAGTCCTGGTTTAGACCTGGTTTAGTCCTGGTTTAGACCTGGTTTAGACCTGGTTTAGTCCTGGTTTAGTCCTGGTTTAGACCTGGTTTAGACCTGGTTTAGTCCTGGTTTAGTCCTGGTTTAGACCTGGTTTAGTCCTGGTTTAGTCCTGGTTTAGACCTGGTTTAGACCTGGTTTAGTCCTGGTTTAGTCCTGGTTTAGTCCTGCTTTAGTCCTGGTTTAGACCTGGTTTAGTCCTGGTTTAGTCCTGGTTTAGTCCTGGTTTAGTCCTGGTTTAGACCTGGTTTAGTCCTGGTTTAGTCCTGGTTTAGACCTGGTTTAGACCATGTTTAGTCCTGGTTTAGACCTGGTTTAGACCTGGTTTAGTCCTGGTTTAGTCCTGGTTTAGACCTGGTTTAGTCCTGGTTTAGTCCTGGTTTAGACCTGGTTTAGTCCTGGTTTAGTCCTGGTTTAGTCCTGGTTTAGTCCTGGTTTAGACCTGGTTTAGTCCTGGTTTAGTCCTGGTTTAGTCCTGGTTTAGACCTGGTTTAGTCCTGGTTTAGTCCTGGTTTAGACCTGGTTTAGTCCTGGTTTAGTCCTGGTTTAGACCTGGTTTAGTCCTGGTTTAGTCCTGGTTTAGTCCTGGTTTAGACCTGGTTTAGTCCTGGTTTAGTCCTGGTTTAGACCTGGTTTAGTCCTGGTTTAGACCTGGTTTAGTCCTGGTTTAGTCCTGGTTTAGTCCTGGTTTAGTCCTGGTTTAGTCCTGGTTTAGTCCTGGTTTAGACCTGGTTTAGACCAGGTTTAGTCCTGGTTTAGACCTGGTTTAGTCCTGGTTTAGTCCTGGTTTAGACCTGGTTTAGTCCTGGTTTAGTCCTGGTTTAGTCCAGATTTAGACCTGGTTTAGTCCAGATTTAGACCTGGTTTAGTCCTGGTTTAGTCCTGGTTTAGACCTGGTTTAGTCCTGGTTTAGACCTGGTTTAGACCAGGTTTAGACCTGGTTTAGACCTGGTTTAGTCCTGGTTTAGACCTGGTTTAGTCCAGATTTAGACCTGGTTTAGACCTGGTTTAGACCTGGTTTAGACCTGGTTTAGACCTGGTTTAGGGTTAGACCTGTCGCCTCTTTTGTAAATATTAAACTAAGATAAGCCTCTGACCTCTGTCCCGCAGCAGCAGCTTATTGTAAAAAATAAAAACAGGACAAAATGAAACCGGGAGTAAATTCAGATTTTAGGATTCATTATTTTTCTTTTTTTTTTTTTCTTTTTTTTTAATTTATCGCAGTTTTATTTGTTAAATAATTTGAGTTTTAATTAAAATCCTCCTCCGCTGCTGAGCCTGAGCCGCGGGGCGTGGCTCTGAGTCTGTCCCAGAGGAGGAGGAGTCTGCTCTGTCCCACGGTCCGTGAAGGCAGCGGGAGGAGCGCGTGGGTCCCGCCCTGATGCTGAGGGTCCAGTGTCACGCGCCGCTCTTCCTCTGCGTCTTTAGCTGTCTCCAGGTCTCGTGCGCTTCCGCCGGAACCGTCCCCGGATCGTAACCGGACTACTTTCTCCGTTTTTGGACTCTCCCGGGACGTCTCAGTCTCCGGGGCGCGTGCGTGTCCCGATGGCGGCTCAGCGCGTGGACAGGCGCGTGGGCAAGCTGTGCGCGCGTCCGTCCAGCCCGGGCCAGAGCGCGCAGCAGCGGCGTCAGGCGCGCGTCACCGTGAAGTACGACAGGCGCGAGCTCCAGCGCAGACTGGACACGGAGCGGTGGCTCGAGCACGCGCTGCACGAGCTCTACCGGGGTCAGGTGGGTCACACGCGCACACGTGCACGGACTCACGGACAGGTGTTGGACACAGGTGTGACCAGAACTAAACCAGAACTAAACCTGGACTAAACCAGAACTAAACCAGGTCTAAACTAGGACTAAACCTGGACTAAACCAGGACTAAACCAGGTCTAAACCAGGACTAAACCAGGACTAAACCTGGACTAAACCTGGACTAAACCAGGACTAAACCAGGTCTAAACCTGGACTACACCAGAACTAAACCAGAACTAAACCTGGACTAAACCAGAACTAAACCAGGACTAAACCAGGACTAAACCAGGACTAAACCAGGTCTAAACCAGGTCTAAACCAGGACTAAACCTGGACTAAACCAGAACTAAACCAGAACTAAACCTGGACTAAACCAGAACTAAACCAGAACTAAACCAGGACTAAACCTGGACTAAACCAGAACTAAACCTGGACTAAACCTGGACAAAACCAGAACTAAACCTGGACTAAACCTGGACTAAACCAGAACTAAACCTGGACTAAACCAGAACTAAACCTGGACTAAACCTGGACTAAACCAGAACTAAACCAGAACTAAACCTGGACTAAACCAGAACTAAACCTGGACTAAACCTGGACTAATCCAGGACTAAACCAGAACTAAACCATAACTAAACCTGGACTAAACCTGGACTAAACCAGAACTAAACCTGGACTAAACCAGAACTAAACCTGGACTAAACCTGGACTAAACCAGAACTAAACCTGGACTAAACCTGGACTAAACCAGAACTAAACCTGGACTAAACCAGAACTAAACCTGGACTAAACCTGGACTAAACCAGAACTAAACCAGAACTAAACCTGGACTAAACCTGGACTAAACCAGGACTAAACCAGGTCTAAACCTGGACTAAACCTGGACTAAACCAGAACTAAACCTGGACTAAACCAGAACTAAACCTGGACTAAACCTGGACTAAACCAGAACTAAACCTGGACTAAACCAGAACTAAACCAGGACTAAACCAGGACTAAACCTGGACTAAACCTGGACTAAACCAGAACTAAACCAGGACTAAACCAGAACTAAACCTGGACTAAACCAGAACTAAACCTGGACTAAACCTGGACTAAACCAGGACTAAACCAGGACTAAACCAGGACTAAACCTGGACTAAACCAGGACTAAACCTGGACTAAACCAGGACTAAACCAGGTCTAAACCTGGACTACACTAGGACTAAACCAGGACTAAACCAGGACTAAACCTGGACTAAACCTGGACTAAACCAGGACTAAACCAGAACTAAACCAGGACTAAACCAGGACTAAACCTGGACTAAACCAGAACTAAACCTGGACTAAACCTGGACTAAACCAGGACTAAACCTGGACTAAACCAGGACTAAACCAGGACTAAACCTGGACTAAACCAGGACTAAACCAGGCCTAAACCAGGACTAAACCAGGACTAAACCAGGACTAAACCATGTATAATCCAGGTTTAGTCCTGGTTGTTGGTACTTGGTGTAAAATCACTTTCATTTTATTTGAACCTTTTTTCTTCATTGACCTCCTTTGTTCTTCCTGAGTCACAGTCTCAGAGCAGGACACTGATCTCAGGTCAGATCTGAGCCTCAGCGCTGTCAGCTCTGGTTCTCCTCACTCTGAGCCTCACAGCAGACACACTCTCACAGCAGAACAACACTCACAGCAGAACAACACTCACAGCAGAATAACACTCACAGCAGAACAACACTCACAGCAGAATAACACTCACAGCAGAACAACACTCACAGCAGAACAAACACTCACAGCAGAACAAACACTCACAGCAGAACAACACTCACAGCAGAATAACACTCACAGCAGAATAACACTCTCACAGCAGAACAACACTCACAGCAGAACAAACACTCACAGCAGAACAAACACTCACAGCAGAACAACACTCACAGCAGAATAACACTCACAGCAGAATAACACTCTCACAGCAGAACAACACTCACAGCAGAACAACACTCACAGCAGAACAAACACTCACAGCAGAACAACACTCACAGCAGAATAACACTCACAGCAGAATAACACTCTCACAGCAGAACAACACTCTCACAGCAGAACAACACTCACAGCAGAACAAACACTCACAGCAGAACAACACTCACAGCAGAATAACACTCACAGCAGAATAACACTCTCACAGCAGAACAACACTCTCACAGCAGACAAACACTCACAGCAGAACAACACTCACAGCAGAACAACACTCACAGCAGACAAACACTCACAGCAGAACAACACTCACAGCAGACAAACACTCACAGCAGAACAACACTCACAGCAGACAAACACTCACAGCAGAACAACACTCACAGCAGAACAACACTCACAGCAGACAAACACTCACAGCAGAATAACACTCACAGCAGAACAACACTCACAGCAGAATAACACTCACAGCAGAACAACACTCACAGCAGAATAACACTCACAGCAGAACACTCAGCAGAACAACACTCACAGCAGAACAAACACTCACAGCAGAACAACACTCACAGCAGAACAACACTCACAGCAGAACAACACTCACAGCAGACAAACACTCACAGCAGAACAACACTCACAGCAGAATAACACTCACAGCAGAACAACACTCAGCAGAATAACACTCACAGCAGAATAACACTCACAGCAGAACACTCAGCAGAACAACACTCACAGCAGAACAAACACTCACAGCAGAACAACACTCACAGCAGACAAACACTCACAGCAGAACAACACTCACAGCAGAACAACACTCACAGCAGAACAACACTCACAGCAGAACAACACTCACAGCAGAACAACACTCACAGCAGAATAACACTCACAGCAGAACACTCAGCAGAACAACACTCACAGCAGAACAAACACTCACAGCAGAACAACACTCACAGCAGAACACTCACAGGAGAATAACACTCACAGCAGATTAACACTCACAGCAGAACACTCAGAAGAATAACACTCACAGCAGAACAACACTCACAGCAGAACAACACTCACAGCAGAATAACACTCACAGCAGAACAACACTCACAGCAGAATAACACTCACAGCAGAACACTCAGCAGAACAACACTCACAGCAGAACAAACACTCACAGCAGAACAACACTCACAGCAGAACACTCACAGGAGAATAACACTCACAGCAGATTAACACTCACAGCAGAACACTCAGAAGAATAACACTCACAGCAGAACAACACTCACAGCAGAACAACACTCACAGCAGAACAACACTCACAGCAGAATAACACTCACAGCAGAACAAACACTCACAGCAGAACAACACTCACAGCAGAATAACACTCACAGCAGAATAACACTCTCACAGCAGAACAACACTCTCACAGCAGAATAACACTCACAGCAGAACAACACTCACAGCAGACAAACACTCACAGCAGAACAACACTCACAGCAGACAAACACTCACAGCAGACAAACACTCACAGCAGAACAACACTCACAGAAGAACACTCACAGGAGAATAACACTCACAGCAGATTAACACTCACAGCAGAACACTCAGAAGAATAACACTCACAGCAGAACAACACTCACAGCAGAACAACACTCACAGCAGAATAACACTCACAGCAGAACAACACTCACAGCAGAATAACACTCACAGCAGAACACTCAGCAGACAAACACTCACAGCAGACAAACACTCACAGCAGAACAAACACTCACAGCAGAACAACACTCACAGCAGAATAACACTCACAGCAGAATAACACTCTCACAGCAGAACAACACTCTCACAGCAGAATAACACTCACAGCAGAACAACACTCACAGCAGACAAACACTCACAGCAGAACAACACTCACAGCAGACAAACACTCACAGCAGACAAACACTCACAGCAGAACAACACTCACAGCAGACAAACACTCACAGCAGAACAACACTCACAGCAGACAAACACTCACAGCAGACAAACACTCACAGCAGAACAACACTCACAGCAGAACAACACTCACAGCAGAACAACACTCACAGCAGAACAACACTCACAGCAGAACAACACTCACAGCAGAATAACACTCACAGCAGAACAACACTCACAGCAGAATAACACTCACAGCAGAACAACACTCACAGCAGAACAACACTCACAGCAGAATAACACTCACAGCAGAACAACACTCACAGCAGAACAAACACTCACAGCAGAACAACACTCACAGCAGAACACTCACAGGAGAATAACACTCACAGCAGAATAACACTCACAGCAGAACACTCACAGAAGAATAACACTCACAGCAGAACAACACTCACAGCAGAACAAACACTCACAGCAGACAAACACTCACAGCAGAACAACACTCACAGGAGAACAACACTCACAGCAGAACAAACACTCACAGGAGAACAACACTCACAGCAGACAAACACTCACAGCAGAACACTCACAGCAGACAAACACTCACAGCAGAACAACACTCACAGGAGACAAACACTCACAGCAGATTAACACTCACAGCAGAACACTCACAGGAGAACACTCACAGGAGAACACTCAGCAGAACAACACTCACAGCAGACAAACACTCACAGCAGAACACTCACAGGAGAACACTCACAGCAGACAAACACTCACAGGAGAACACTCACAGCAGACAAACACTCACAGGAGAACACTCACAGCAGAACAACACTCACAGGAGAACAACTACACGTCTCTGGGACATTAACGCGAGGAGACGTCTCTGAAACAGGACACAGCCAACATTTACATTACTCCACTGATCAATATTAGATTTATTATAACCAGACCAGAGAGAAATGTGTCAGGAAGGGCATCTGGATAAAATTAAATAAGCAAATGAGGACTTTCAGAAGAACTGGGAGCAGCCGAGGGACTCATTGTGCTGTAAAGTTAGTTTATGTCCAGTGTATTCATTCATTCATTCATCTGCCTCTGCTTGTTCCTGTGGAAGGTCGCAGTCCTGGAGCCTGTCCCTGAGGCGGAGTTCACAGAGACACTGCTGTTTACTCACAACACTCACGCTGCTGTTTACTCACAACACTCACGCTGCTGTTTACTCACAACACTCACACGCTGCTGTTTACTCACAACACTCACACTGCTGTTTACTCACAACACTCACACTGTTGTTTACTCACAACACTCACGCTGCCGTTTACTCACAACACTCACGCTGTTGTTTACACACAACACTCACACTGCTGTTTACTCACAACACTCACACTGTTGTTTACTCACAACACTCACACTGCCGTTTACTCACAACACTCACACTGCCGTTTACTCACAACACTCACACTGCTGTTTACTCACAACACTCACACTGCCGTTTACTCACAACACTCACACTGCCGTTTACTCACAACACTCACACTGCCGTTTACTCAACACTCACACTGCCGTTTACTCACAACACTCACACTGCTGTTTACTCACAACACTCACACTGCCGTTTACTCACAACACTCACGCTGCCGTTTACTCACAACACTCACGCTGCCGTTTACTCACAACACTCACGCTGCCGTTTACTCACAACACTCACGCTGCCGTTTACTCACAACACTCACGCTGCCGTTTACTCACAACACTCACGCTGCCGTTTACTCACAACACTCACGCTGCCGTTTACTCACAACACTCACGCTGCCGTTTACTCACAACACTCACACTGCCGTTTACTCACAACACTCACACTGCCGTTTACTCACAACACTCACACTGCCGTTTACTCACAACACTCACACTGCCGTTTACTCACAACACTCACGCTGCCGTTTACTCACAACACTCACGCTGCCGTTTACTCACAACACTCACACTGCTGCCGTTTACTCACAACACTCACAGCTGCCGTTTACTCACAACACTCACATGCTGCCGTTTACTCACAACACTCACACTGCCGTTTACTCACAACACTCACACTGCCGTTTACTCACAACACTCACACTGCCGTTTACTCACAACACTCACGCTGCCGTTTACTCACAACACTCACGCTGCCGTTTACTCACAACACTCACACTGCTGTTTACTCACAACACTCTGTCATTTACTCACAACACTCACACTGCCGTTTACTCACAACACTCACACTGCCGTTTACTCACAACACTCACACTGCCGTTTACTCACAACACTCACGCTGCCGTTTACTCACAACACTCACGCTGCCGTTTACTCACAACACTCACACTGCCGTTTACTCACAACACTCACACTGCTGTTTACTCACAACACTCACACTGCCGTTTACTCACAACACTCACACTGCTGTTTACTCACAACACTCACACTGCCGTATACTCACAACACTCACACTGCCGTTTACTCACAACACTCACATGCTGCCGTTTACTCACAACACTCACACTGCTGTTTACTCACAACACTCACACGCTGCTGTTTACTCACAACACTCACACTGCCGTTTACTCACAACACTCACACTGCCGTTTACTCACAACACTCACACTGCCATTTACTCACAACACTCACGCTGCTGTTTACTCACAACACTCACACGCTGCTGTTTACTCACAACACTCACACTGCTGTTTACTCACAACACTCACACTGCCATTTACTCACAACACTCACGCTGCTGTTTACTCACAACACTCACACGCTGCTGTTTACTCACAACACTCACACTGCCGTTTACTCACAACACTCACACTGCCATTTACTCACAACACTCACGCTGCCGTTTACTCACAACACTCATGCTGCTGTTTACTCACAACACTCACACGCTGCTGTTTACTCACAACACTCACACTGCCGTTTACTCACAACACTCACACTGCCGTTTACTCACAACACTCACACTGCTGTTTACTCACAACCCTCACGCTGCTGTTTACTCACAACACTCACGCTGCTGTTTACTCACAACACTCACGCTGCCGTTTACTCACAACACTCACGCTGCTGTTCACTACACCATCTCTGGGGCGGCCTAATAATAAAAATAACACTGATAATATTTGTCCCAGGACCGTTCTCTGTCCTCTTGCTGTGCTCTGAGTCCAGATGGTGAACAGGAAATGAACTGATTATCTATTTATCACTGACACACACACGCACACACACACGCACACACACACGCACACGCACACGCACACACACACACGGAGGCTGTTCCAGGAAGTACAGTGTAATCCTGCTTGAGGCCCCTCCCCCCACAGAGCCAGAACCCCCTCAGATCAATTAAACCTGATCTGTGAGGGGGGCGGGGCTTAATCTGTTAATCACATGTGGGCGGAGCTTGATGACAGCAGATGTGATGGAAACGTCTGGGCCGAGTCTTTAGGACAGGCTTTCGACTCGAGCTTCAGTTTCTTTGAATCTGGTCTCTGTTCACAGACCGGGACCTGAGCCCAGACCCGGACTCAAGCAACAACAGAGCTGCACTCAGGAAAACCAAACAAACTCTGTTATAACACGGGACCAGACTCAGACGCCGACCTTGGCAGCAGTTAATGAGCTTCCCTTTAAAATTTCATAAATAAATGGTTCAATATGCACTGCTAGATTTCATAAAATTAGATATAAAAATACATTAGAAGTGTCTAGAATGTGTTTAATGGTGAGTGTGGTTCATTAATCAGCTTCAGTCTGGGGTTGGACAGCTCAGCTCAGAGGCAGTCGGGAGCTGAATGAGCCGTCTGGAGTTTAAAGTGAAAATTTATTCATAAAGCACATTTAAAAACAACCCCAGTCGACCAAAGTGCTGTACATAACAATACGGAATCAAAAGTGGCAATAAATAATACAAATGTTGAATACAATCAAAGTAACTTTGCAGAAAAAGCAGGTAAAATAGATAAAAACATTAGAAATGGTACACAGTAGTAGCTGCAGTAACACCAAGATCCACGTCTAACCTGAGCTGAAAGCCAGAGAGAACAGACTGTGTTCAGACTGCTCCACAACCTGGGCCCTGCACTGATGCAGGGGTCAACTGCATTTGTCCAGGGGCCAGATTTGTTCTCCTCAGACTCTGTGAGGGCCAGACACTCATAAAATAAAACAATGTAATATTGTATCCTAAGTAGTGTAATATTATTTTATACATTCATTTTCTGCTTGCACATAAACACCTTTCTCAAAACTGAGGCCTGACGAGGGAGTAACGATACGATATTTCTGCAACGATACGATATGTATCCATTAGAAATGTTTCGATACAATTAAAAAACGATACTTGCTAATTTGGAACGATACAATTCGATACGATTCAACACCTTCGTATCGATAATCGATACAGAAACTTTTTGCCAAAGATAATAAAAGTTTACTCTCAAATGTAGCACCGCGGCCGGGGTTGATTATGTCCAGCAGACAGAGAGTGAAGAAAAGTTTAATATAACATTTTATTTCATTAAAAATACAACATTTATCTCCAAAAAGCCATATCTGGTTTTATTTTAACATACAAATTTCTAATTTTGATATTTACGATATTATCGATCAATACGTCATGTGTATCGATATTCACTTCCTAGAAAACGATACGATTCCATACAAGGTCATGTGTATCGATGTAGTATCATAGGAAAAATAATCGATACAGTTCCTGTATCGTTACAGCCCTAGGCCTGACACTTTTTAGTTTTTTTTCAAACTGAGAAGAGATGTTTGTTGAAACTCTTGAGCTGCTTCCCAGGACGTCCCAAAGCATCTTCAGCGCAGACCTCACAGATCTGTACCAGGGCTGCCACTGTGGCCTCTCATGAAGGAGACAGAGAGAGCAGAGTTTCTGGGGGAAACCAATAAGGCGATCTCAGTCAGACTTGCTGCACAATACTCATATTTATATTTATACTTATATTAACATGTATCATAAGCATAAAAAGAAACTGCATTACACTGCATGTGTGTAATGGACCATACTTAGATGTAGTTATAAGGTATAATGTACGACATATGTCAGATATTGTATACAAATACACTGTTCTTTATAGTAGCAACCGTTCATTAAGATGAATGGGGGTGGGGTTAAATAAGTTCATCTTCCCACTCGTTTTTGAGCCACAATAAAATACAAACTGTGAACACGTCTGAAATATATTTATAGATACTGTTATTCCGTTTGTTTTGTTTTTTCTACCCAGTGTGGGTATAATGTATAATATTGTACAATATATTTATATATCTTCTTTGTACAATATTTTTATTTTTTATGGCTCGAAATAAAGAAATGAAACATAATCAAAGAAACAATTGGCCAAGTTCTGCTCTGTGGGCCAGATGGAAAGCTGTGGGGTTTATTTGTAGTTTATTTGTATAGCACAGAGTAATTCAAAGTGCTTTACAGAAAAAAAGAAAAGGTAAAAGTACATAGATAAGAATTACAGTGGTTGCTGGAGACTTGCTGCCCAGGGTTAAATGTTACGAGTCGCTGGACCTCACTGATTTTTCTTTGTGTCTCAGCTCCGTCCTCTGAGCTCGCACGCTTCATTTGACTCGGTGTCATCAGTCTGAGGTAATCCCTGCTGTCAGCACTGTGTCCTCCTGACCTCTGACCTCTGACCCCGCGCTGATGAGGATGTGTGGAGTTGACAGTCTCTGGTCTGTTTCCTGACGAATATCTCACTCTCCTCCTCAGAAACAGAGCTGCAGCAGTATTCTGTCTGAGTAATCCTGTATGCTGAGGCGCTGTCCTTCTCCAGAGCTGAAAACGCTCGGTCTCGTGGCTCTACGTGAAACCAGGAAGTGCTCCTGCGCGTTTCTAAAGCCCAGACACCGTCACCGGACTCGTTCTGATCATTTCAGCCTCAAACCTCCGTCACTACCAAGCATCAGCTCACAAATCTATCTGTTAGCCTCATGTCGCTAACAGCCATGCTAAGTAGCCATTTTATGCTCTGTCCAGTCTCTAGCATTGCCAGCAGTGGGCGACAGACGTCTAATCCAAGAAGTTTTCCACAGATACATTATTTTAAATTATAAAACCTGAAATGCAGAGGAGTCCCACTGTTTCCGAAAAACAAAAGCAGTGTTTTCTTAATTTGCATAAACTTAAATAAACTAAAGCGTGTTTACCTTAAGTTGTGATCCACATCAGAGTGAGCTGGAAGTCGCTGGCATTGAATACTTTTGGTTAGAATAATATTTAAAGTTACACTGTGTAAGATTCCCGGTCTTGCGCCTCTAGAGGCCACAGGTGCCACTGCACCGTCGCAAAACGTAAACACTAGGGCCCCTCCTCCTTCTGAAACTGTGCGAGCGTGCGTTATGTCAAACTAACAATGGGACTAGAGAGTGCATTCATATTTACTGAATAAACTTCTGTAACCACTTGTGTGGCCGCAGATTGGATCTTCTATAGAGTTAGTGCTAGCGTTAGCTTATCGCGCAATGGTCGCAGTAAAAACAACTAATAACTGTATGAAAAAGCACGTTCTAAAGAAAAAATAAAGAGGCTAATTTACCTGCCCAACAATAAAGAAGCAAAAACGTGATCTGATTTGCAGCCTTCTCTGTCTCTCATCTGACGCCAGCGAGCAAAAGTCTGTCCGATGTTGACTCTTGTCTGCGATCTGGTGCGGTCCCTTTCATGTTTTCTTTTTCTTGCCTCGTCCGACATTGTCTTCATCTTCTTGTGTCCTTCGGCTCTGACGAACTGGCGAAAATAACAACGCTAAAAGTAGCTTCCTGGTTATACTGCACCTCAGGTATAAGAGCTGAAGGGAATGTCGTAAAGCGAGTCGTTCCCTGTCACGTGACTCTTCCTCAACAGCGGAGCGCTCCCGGCCAAACTACGAGGGTTGTTTCTCAGAACAGAAGCCCCGCTCGGAGCAACAGATCGCGCCTCAGGCCTTATAATCGCTCAAAAAATCACAAAAACAAGTCAGTATGCCCCACATATTTAGGAGAAAAGTTACACAGTGTAACTTTAAACATTAACAGCCAGGTAAAATAGAGTTCATGAAGCGACCGCTGAGCTTTGGGTCTGCTGTATTCAGAGAGATTTACAGAGAGCTAAAAGAGTTAAATGTTCAGGCTGCGTTCACGCTGCAGCTCTTACTCTTCAGTTCTGTTTAAATGTGACCTGCATCAGTTTTGTGTGGAGCGTCCACAGCAGAAGAAGACCTGACCAGGCAGATATTATTACACACTGTCAGTTAGGGCTGCACAATATATCGCAAAATTATCGTTATCGCAATATCAGAAAACGTGATATCTGTATCACAAGAATCTAAATATATCACAATAACACTGTGGTCTTCATCTGACAGAGATTTACACTGAAGAATCATTTTCCACCAGAGCCTTAAAAGAACATGTGTTGTGACTAAATAAAAATGTTTAAAAAGTCCAGTTTTAGTGGTAATTTAATTAATTTAGTCACAGCTTAGCCTTGTTTTATTCCTGGTTTAGTCTGGGTTAAGTTCTGACTTGTAAATACAGGAACTTACATTTTTGTGAAATGTAGTGAATTTAACTTACTATGTTCCAAAAGTAGGCTCTAGTTTCAAATATCGCAATAATATCGTTATCGCAATTTTCAACACAGTTATCGAATATCGCATGTTTTCTCCACATCGTGCAGCCACTCATTTAATTTCTGATTATTTTTTATTTTATTTTTAACAAACATACTTATTAAGTTTAAAACCTCACTTTTCTTCTGACCAGCTCCATTGCTGTCTTCAGTTTGTTACAGAACAGTGGCAGAGTGGTTAGCACTCCTGCCTCACAGCAAGAAGGTCCCAGGTTTGATTCCTGGAGTGGGTGGGGCCTCTCTGTGTCAACAAAAACATTTACAGCAGGTCTCTCATGGAAATTCTGAATCTCAGTGAGAGTTTCCTGGTTACATAAAAGGCAAATAAACAACAAACTATTTATTGTTTTATTATGATTCCCCATTAGCTGCTCGTTTAATGGCCGCTAGTCTTCCTGGGGTCCTCACACAAAGTTTACAATAACATAAAATACAATATAAAAATACACAAATAAATGAAAATACAAATAATAAAAATATTGACATAAAATAATACAGGAACAAGGATAAAATACACGCATTGCAAAATCTGGCCAGGGCAGAATTGTGGCATCGGTTGCAGTTCAATATAGTAAAAAAGAGATGTAGAAGTAAAAGTCAGATGAAAAGTGACGTCAGAATAAAGTCGTACTGTAAAATTTCAGAGATTTGTCAGATTTAAAAGCTCATGTGAAACTGACCTGGGTCGCATTTGAAAAAATCAGATTTGGGTCACTTTGTCTGAACGTAGCTTAGTCACAGCAGAATAAAAAAATAAAGAAACAAGACAACTTTTTTATCTGCAGTGGTGAAAATTCATCACTCACCGCAGAATCAGAAAACCTCTGACTCCGGTCGTTTACTTCCTACACTGCTCCAGCGTTTTACTGAGGAAGAGGAACAGTAACGTATTTTCCGGACTATAAGTCGCACTCGCCAAAAAATGCATAACGAAGAAAAAAACGTATATAAGTGGCATTTTTGGGGGGAAAGTTATTTTGAAAAATCCGACACCAAGAACAGACATTTCATGTTGAAAGGCGAGTTATAGTAATAATAGAATAGAGAACAACAGCTGAATAGGTGTGCGCTATGCTAACGTAACACATTGATGGTTATTCAGCTACATGAAGCATAAACAACGAACTGAATAGGTGTCTCGTATGTTAACGTAATATATTAACAGTTATTCACATAACTATAGCATAAAGAACATAATATAACAAGTTCACCAAACTCACCATCTCACTCCTAATCGCTAAATCCTTTAAATTCTTCATCCTCGGTGTCGCTTCTGAACAACTCCGCCAACTCCGGAGGTAGACGAAGCGCCGCTTCCTCCTCTGCGTGGCTGTCGTCAGACTCAGCATCAGTTCCATTTCCAATTATTCCGCTCTTTCTCAGTTGTCTTTATAGCCTAAGTTGTTAGTGGTAATGTTTACATTTTAAATTGTCAGTGGTACAGGTGCAGCAGATGCTGGTACACAAGCCTAGAGCGCCCTCTAACCAACACCTGAAATATTTTAATATATAAGTCACACTTGAGGATACGTCACACCCCGAGCCAGACGATGGAAAAAAGTACGACTTATAATCCAGAAAATACGGTATTATTAAGGAGTAATAAGTTTATGATGTGTTTACTCTCCAGTCCAAGTCTATTGAATAAACTTTAGCCTTGTTCCTGAGCTCTGCAGCTAAAAACGCTCACCTCCAACCAAACAGGAACTGATCAGGTTTTGGTCTGGATCCAGGGGGCGCCGTGATGCCTTTGTGCCGTTTCATGTCATTAAAATACAACGACATTCGACCCACTCTGGCGTCCTGACCCACCGTTTGAGAAACACAGCTGGAGTTAACCCCACGTGAACCATAAACATGTTTTATCAGACTTTTGTTGACAGTACACTGTGTTTTCAGCAGACACTCGTTTGTAAATGAGTCACAAAGAGACAAAGGCCCAGCTGTCACCCCAGGATTCATTACATCTGCTGTGTGTGTGTGTGTGTGTGTGTGTGTGTGTGTGTGTGTGTGTGTGTGTGTCTGTGTGTGTGTCTGTGTCTGTGTGTGTGTGTCTGTGTGTGTGTGTGTGTGTGTGTGTGTGTGTGTCTGTGTGTGTGTGTCTGTGTGTGTGTGTGTGTGTCTGTGTGTGTGTGTCTGTGTGTGTGTGTGTTGATAAACAGCCCATATGTCACTGTAACCCTGCCCACAGCTGCTCCCCTCTCATCTCTGTTATTCACACATTCACAGAGGAATAAAACACTCATCATTCAGATTTACAGATTACATATGATCCTGATGATGCGGCAGAGTGGTTAGCCTGGGACTGCCCCGCCCACGGCAGAGTGGTTAGCCTGGGTGTGCCCCGCCTCAGGCCCAGAGCAGCTGTGAGGATGAACTGAAACATGTGGTTCTGTTGCAGGAGGAGCAGATGCCTGAGGAGGTGAACATCGATGAACTCCTGGACCTGAAAACTGACGACGAGAGACGCACCAGACTCACTGTAAATATATATAATACTAGTCCTGGTTTAGTCCTGGTTTAGTCCTGGTTTAGTCCTGGTTTAGACCTGGTTTAGACCTGGTTTAGGCCTGGTTTAGTCCTGGTTTAGTCCTGGTTTAGACCATCTTTTGTCCTTGTTTAGTAAGACTCACTTTAGACCATTAGAAATGGTCATTTGAGAATCACTTCTATTTTATTTTAACCTTTTTTCTTTATTGAGTTCCTTTATAAACTCCAATATTCTTTATTATTCTTTATTATTCTTTATTATTCTTTGTTATTCTTTATTATTCTTTATTATTCCAGTCCCAGTCCAGTCTCAGAGCAAAAGCTTGTTCTGAGGTTAGATCAAAGTGTAAGGTCAGAGAGCGTTTGTCTCTAAAACTGGGGACACACTGCAATGGTGTCGAGTCTGTCCCAGTCAGGACTAGTCTCAGTGAGTCTTTCTCAGTCAGGACTAGTCTCTGTGAGTCTTTCCCAGTCAGGACTAGTCTCTGTTAGTCTGTCCCAGTCAGGACTAGTCTCTGTGAGTCTGTCCCAGTCAGGACTAGTCCCAGGAGTATGTCACAGTCAGGACTAGTCTGTCCCAGTCCGGACTAGTCTCTGTGAGTCTGTCCCAGTCAGGACTAGTCTCAGCAGTCTGTCCCAGTCAGGACTAGCAGTCCTGTCCCAAGTCAGGGACTATAGTCTCAGCAGGGTCTCTGAGTCTCCCAGTCAGGACTAGTCTCTGTTAGTCTGTCCCAGTCAGGACTAGTCTCTGTGAGTCTTTCCCAGTCAGGACTAGTCTCTGTTAGTCTGTCCCAGTCAGGACTAGTCTCTGTGAGTCTGTCCCAGTCAGGACTAGTTTCAGCAGTCTGTCCCAGTCAGGACTAGTCTCAGCAGTCTGTCCCAGTCAGGACTAGTCTCAGTGAGTCTGTCCCAGTCAGGACTAGTCTCAGTGAGTCTGTCCCAGTCAGGACTAGTCTCAGTGAGTCTGTCCCAGTCAGGACTAGTCTCAGTGAGTCTGTCCCAGTCAGGAAAAGTCTCAGCAGTCTGTCCCAGTCAGGACTAGTCTCAGTGAGTCTGTCCCAGTCAGGACTAGTCTCAGGAGTCTGTCCCAGTCAGGACTAGTCTCAGTGAGTCTGTCCCAGTCAGGACTAGTCCCAGGAGTCCTCAGCCCAGAAATCTGTGAGTGTGAGAGGTTTAAAAACTGAAATCTGCGGCAGAAGCCGGCTCTTGCTGTTGCTCACGTGAGTCTGGCGCATGTGTAACAAAAAAAAAAAAAAGTTTGCTGAACTCAGCTGAGGTGAACTTCTGTAATGAAGCCCTGTCAGACCTGGGAGGTATAGGTCAGATACAAAATAATGACGTGTTTTATGTAACATGAATTATGACATTAATTAATAAAACTGCATTATTGCAGCTCATTTTACAACACAATATACAATGTATTTTATTGTCCTTTGGGGAAATTTGTCTTGGACTCGTGCTGTAGTGCCTTACAATAAAAACAGATAAGATACAAAGCATCCACAGCCACATCACCGCTCACATCATGCATTTTCAAGACAAACACCAAGAACATTGCCCAGTCCCAGTTTTAGATCTTTTATCTCAGAGCAAATGAGTTTTTAAATCTGTTGATTCTGCACTGGGCAGCTCCACCTCGTCCCGAGCGCAGGAGAGCGTCCTCTGAGTGGAGGACATCAGTCCTCTGAGTGGAGGACATCAGTCCTCTGAGTTTATCTGAGCACAGATGTCAGTGAGTTTTGCCTTAACGTTATGTGAGGAACCTGTCATCTACAGTCCAGCTAACATCAGCGATATTACTACTGCTCATTTAATAACAACTTATTTATTATTATGCCATGAACACAGCATCTCAACAGTTTTTATTGTGTTCAGTTTAAAAACCTGTCTCTGTCCTGCTGTCCTCCTCTGACGTGACCTCTGTAGAGCTCTGTAGTGGAGGACATTTTGGACACAGCTCTGGTGTTCAATGTGTGAGCAGTCTTTCAGTCATGAACAAAATCTACTGAAACCATCGTCAGTGTGAGCTCCTGGTCTTTTCAAAATCTGTAATGACTGAGAAAATCGTGTGGTGTGTCCACAGTTTTAGTGAAACACTGTCAGAGACAGATGTGTTCGTGCTCAGACTGAGGAGAATGTGAACAAATTCAGTAACAATAGAAGCTGTTGTTGTTATTCTCATGTGTCACCTTCCTCCTGAACGCTGTCTTTCTCTCAGCGGTGTTTTCTTGTTTTCAGGAGATTCTGCACTTGTCCAACAACAACACTGAGGTAAGGCTCTGTTACGTAAACCTGTACAAACCTCTATAACCCTGACCTCAGCAGGACTCTGCTCATGTTCTGCTCCTGCCTCAGAGCTTCGTCTGTGAGCTGCTGCTGAAGCTTCAGGGCCTGCAGACCCAGGAAGATCTGCACAACAACGGCATCGAGCTGCCACAGCTGCACATCTACTCCACCCGGGCGGGCTCTGCGGAGCGGGACGCTCAGGTCTGAGCCTCAAACGCACCCTCAACCATCCCCACAGACCGGGACGCTCAGGTTTGAGCCTCAAACGCACCCTCAACCATCTCCACAGACCGGGACGCTCAGGTCTGAGCCTCAAACGCACCCTCAACCATCCCCACAGACCGGGACGCTCAGGTTTGAGCCTCAAACGCACCCTCAACCATCTCCACAGACCGGGACGCTCAGGTCTGAGAACCAAACGCACCCTCAACCATCTCCACAGACCGGGACGCTCAGGTCTGAGAACCAAACGCACCCTCAACCATCTCCACAGACCGGGACGCTCAGGTCTGAGAACCAAACGCACCCTCAACCATCTCCACAGACCGGGACGCTCAGGTCTGAGAACCAAACGCACCCTCAACCATCTCCACAGACCGGGACGCTCAGGTCTGAGAACCAAACGCACCCTCAACCATCTCCACAGACCGGGACGCTCAGGTCTGAGAACCAAACGCAGCTCCATGGACATACTAAGCTACATTATACACTGTCCCTTTTATTTTCATTTATATTATCTTTTTTATTTTTGACACACTTAGGCCTATGTCAAAAACACATTCAAGTACCAAGTCTCATTTGGGGTGACATTAACAGTCAGCAGTAAATCCATAAATATTTCCTGTCTCCTGGCAGCTCTGACCTCAGCCTGCTGCGTCTTTATTTATTGTCTTTTATTTTGAAGTTATTCCTGGATTTGTACAAACTCCTACAGCCTTTTATTCAGGATTATAACAGAGATGTTTTACTAACTCCACAGTCCACTCTTTATTCAGTTCTATTTTGGTGGAGTCCTCGGGATCTGAACCGGCTCTGAAGAAGTCCTGCTGCTATTTGAGACCTTTTTGTATGTTTTAATAAATGTTTCCAGATGCAAATAAACAGAATAACAACACTGGCCCCACCTGAGTCTGACTGGTTTATTCTCTGAGATGAGCCTTAATCTGCTAAAACTAAATTAAAAAGTAGTTACAGAAGCAGAACCCCTCTCCTGTGTTTGAAGCGTGGACAGTTTTATTTCTACAGTCCATGAGCGCCACCTCCTGGACTGAGAGGGGAAGTGGTTTGAAGCTGCATTGGGTAAAAAATTATAATATTGGAACAGGAATAGGTCTTAAATAGTTTAGTTAGAATTAGGCCTGGTTTAAGCTTGTTTAGCCTATTTAGGTTCTGAATTAGCCCTGGTTTTAAACTGGTTTAGTCCTAGCTTTAGTCCTGGTCTAGCCCTTGGTATAATCCTGGTTTAGGCTCCTGTTTAGTCCTAGTTTAATCCTTGTTCAGTCCTGGTTGAGATCTGCTGTAATCTAGTTTGAGACCTGGTTTAGTCCTTGATTTAAGCCTGGTTAGTCATGTTTTAGACCTAGTTTAGTCCTGGCTTTGGTCATGGTTTAGTCCTTCATTTAGACCTGGTTTTATTCTGGTTTAGTCCTTGCTTTAGTCCTGGTCTAGTCCTTTGGTTTTAATCCCAGTTCAGGCTCCTGTTTGGTCCTAGTTTAGTCCTGGTTGAGATCTGCTATAGTCTAGTTTGAGACCTGGTTTAGTCCTTGGTATAATCCTGGTTTAAGCCTGGTTAGTCATGTTTTAGACCTAGTTTAGTCCTGGCTTTGGTCATGGTTTAGTCCTTCATTTAGACCTGATTTTATTCTGGTTTAGTCCTTGCTTTAGTCCTGGTCTAGCCCTTTGGTTTTAATCCTAGTTTAGTCCTGGTTGAGATCTGCTGTAATCTAGTTTGAGACCTGGTTTAGTTCCCGGTTTCCTCCTTGATTTAAGCCTGGTTAGTCGTGTTTCAGACCTAGTTTAGTCCTGATTTTGGTCATGGTTTAGTCCTTCATTTAGACCTGGTTTCAGACCTGGTCCTAGCTTTAGTCCTGGACTAGCTCTTGGTATAATCCTGGTTCAGGCTCCGGTTTAGTCCTGGTAGTATATTAAATCCTAACTCTCCCTCATGTTCCACAGTTTGCTCACCGCCAGCTGTGTGTCCCTGCAGGGCTACCGTAGCTGTTCCTGCTGTAAACAGATGAGTGGAGTACTGCACCTTCACCACCAGATGGCACCAAACGCTCCTCAGTGCACCTTTAAAAGAAATAAAATGAGCCGGAGACCTTTTACAACAGTTTAAGGCAGAGTTTATTTTATATTGTTTAAAGAAATCAGCAGCAGAACAAACAAAACACGTCTCAACTGAAGGCCGAGTCCTGGAGAAGAGCACAGGACTCTGGGTTCTCAACGGGACAGGTTTGGAGGAGCAGACAGGAGCAGAAGCAGGGAAATTAAAAAAAATATATCTACACAGTACTGTTGGATGCTGAAAAAGGCATTTGTCTCGTGTGTAAAAATAAAGGCACAGACAAGAGAAAAAGGATGAAAACAGGGCTAAACCAGGACTACACGAGGTCTACCCCAGGACCTACTTTCTCTCAGCCCCTTCACCGCTGTATCCCTCCGCAGACCCCTCCGTCTTCATGAGGAGCAATAATAAAACATTACACTCCACTCTCAAACTCCTCAGATCACTGCAAACTGAACCTGAGAGGAACGGACAGGAAAAGAGCTGTTTATGTAGAGGGCCAGAGCATTTACCCCTGAACTAGAAGATCCCTGGTTTGAGTCCAGGTCTGAGCTCTGGATCTCTACTATTGCGAGATAGGGTCATCAGCTTTGTGAGGCCAAACACCAAAGGTTAGCCTCAAAGTTACTCCAACCCTGTGACCCAGCTTTAGAGGACAGGGGTTTAGACCTGGTTTAGTCCTGGTTTAGTCCTGGTTTAGTCCTGGTTCAGTCCTGGTTCAGTCCTGGTTCAGTCCTGGTTCAGTCCTGGTTCAGTCCTGGTTTAGTCCTGGTTTAGTTCTGGTTTAGTTCTGGTTTAGTCCTGGTTTAGACCTGGTTTAGACCTGGTTTAGTCCTGGTTTAGTCCTGGTTTAGTCCTGGTTTTAGCCCTGGTTCAGGCTCCTGTTTAGTCCCAGTTTAACCCTGGTATAATCCTAATTCAGTCCTTGTTTAGTCCTGGTTTTAAACTGGTTTAGTTCTTGCTTAAATCCTGATTTAAACCTTCCTCTGGGCCTGGTTTAGTCCTGTTTTAGACTTTCTTTGGTCCTGCTTTTGGTCTTGGTTTAGTCCTGGTTTTAAGCTGGTTTAGTTCTAGTTAGTTCTTAGTTTAGACCAGGGTTAATCCTGGTTTAGCCCAGGTTTAGTCCTTGCTTTTGGGGTGGTTTAGTTCTGTTTTAGACCTAGTTTAGTCCCTGGTGTATCTCTGATTTAGCCGCAGAGTTCAGACACAGGTACAAGTCATATCCACCACGTTCTTGTTTCAGAGTTAAGTGCATTTTAATAAAACCTTTTTTTTCCAGCTCCTCCTGTGCTCCTCCTGTGCTCCTCCTGTGCTCCTCCTGTGCTCCTCCTGTGCTCCTCCTGTGCTCCTCCTGTGCTCCTCCTGTGCTCCTCCAGCGTCTCCTTTATTTCTAACCCTTGATAAAGTCCAGGTTAACCTCAGTGTTCAGTGTTTTCTCCTCAGCTGTGAAGGTTGAAGAGGTCGGTGAGCGTCGTCTGTCGGTTACATTTAGGCGTCTGAGGAGATTTCTGGCTGGTTTTGGGCGTCTTGTTAAGGTCCGGTCTCGTGGTTTTGGCCGTGGACAGAGCTGAGGTTGGTTTTGGAGACAGAGGAGAGGACTGGGAGGAGGTTACAGTGGCAGGAGGCGGCCTCCTGCGAGCCGGAGCAGAGGCCTGGTTAGTGTTTAGTGTTGAGGACAGTGTGGCGGTGGGGGGCTGTTTCCTGCGCGGCGCTCTCAGAGGGTAGGCGTCCACCGAGCCCTTGCGTCGGTCCGTCTCTCGGTCTTGGCGGTCCAGCTCTCGCTGCAGCACGAGAGCGAGGCGCCGGTCCTCCTCCTCCTGGGTCCTGCAGGAAGAAGAAGGAAGAGAAGTGAGGAGGTGCACGAGACAGATTAGTACCATATTTTCTGGACTATAAGTCGCACTTTTTTCCATCGTCTGGCTCGGGGTGTGACGTATACTCAGGTGTGACTTATATATTAAAATATTTCAGGTGTTGGTTAGAGGGCGCTCTAGGCTTGTGTCCCAGCATCTGCTGCACCTGTACCACTGACAATTTAAAATGTAAACATTACCACTAACAACTTAGGCTATAAAGACAACTGAGAAAGAGCGGAATAATTGGAAATGGAACTGATGCTGAGTCTGACGACAGCCACGCAGAGGAGGAAGCGGCGCTTCGTCTACCTCCGGAGTTGGCGGAGTTGTTCAGAAGCGACACCGAGGATGAAGAATTTAAAGGATTTAGCGATTAGGAGTGAGATGGTGAGTTTGGTGAACTTGTTATATTATGTTCTTTATGCTATAGTTATGTGAATAACTGTTAATATATTACGTTAACATACGAGACACCTATTCAGTTCGTTGTTTATGCTTCATGTAGCTGAATAACCATCAATGTGTTACGTTAGCATAGCGCACACCTATTCAGCTGTTGTTCTCTATTCTATTATTACTATAACTTGCCTTTCAACATGAAATGTCTGTTCTTGGTGTCGCATTTTGTAAAATAAAATGTGACTTATATATGTTTTTTTCTTCTTCATTATGCATTTTTTGGCTTAGTGCGACTTATAGTCCAGAAAATACGTTAAGTGGTGCGATGTTGTAGAGTTTACAAAGAGACAGAGACATGAGTCCAGCAGAGGGACAGCTCATGTGAGAGGCTCTGGAGATAAGGTTTCCAGACTGAGATGTGTGGTAGAAGGATGCTGAGTCGCGTCCTCCTCAAAAACAAACCTGGAGCAGTTTTTTGTCTCATTCACAATCCTGTATGCTGAGGCGCTACCCTTCTCAAGAGCCGAAAACACTCGGTCTCACGTGACTAAGTCTGGGTACTGATAAACGAAACCTTTGTGGTACTGAAAGAAAAGTTGCACCTGGAGTTTCAGTTCCCAGTGGGAGCTTTAATTTCTTTGCGTGAATCAAATAAAAAACACAGAATAAATCATACACTACTGGTCTTTTATTGTAAAATATTACTGTGCTTTATGATTGTAGAAGATGAATGACTCATAGGTAACAGTACCCAGCTGTACATAAAAACCACAGGGAAACAAACTCTGGTCCACTTTAACGGCAGGTTCCCTAAAAACATCTCACCTGCGTCTCTGAAGCTCCGCCTCCCACTCCTGCATGGCCACTCCCACCAGGCCGGATGATTGACAGCTGCGTTTGCCCTGTGTCTCCTCCTCCTCCTCTTCCTCCGACAGAGTCCAGACCTCGCTGCTCTTCCTCTTGGTCCTGCCCTCTGCACGCTGCTCCTCGCGCTCTGATTGGTCTGTCTCCTGCAGCTCTGATTGGCCCGCCTCCTGCAGCTCTGATTGGCCCGCCTCCTGCAGCTCTGATTGGCCCGCCTCCTGCAGCTCTGATTGGCCCGCCTCCTGCAGCTCTGATTGGCCCGCCTCCTGCAGCTCTGATTGGCCCGCCTCCTGCAGCTCTGATTGGCCCGCCTCCTGCAGCTCTGATTGGCCCGCCTCCTCGCGCTCCGATTGGCCGGTTTCGGGGCCGTAGTAGTCCAGCGGAGGCAGCTCTGGCGGCGTGTTCAGATGAACCGAGATGTTTTCCTGGAAGAGACAACAACCTCCGTGATCTCCTGAGATAAACAGACGGCAGCGATGATTTTAGTGAGGGGCGGGGCTACAGACTGACCTTATTGGACTGGGCGCTGTGGGCGGGGCTACAGCCTGTGTGTCTGGAGACGGGGCAGAGGAACCTGAGCAGAGACAGGAGAAGGTGAGTCCTGAGTAAAGGCTCTGTGGTTTAAATGATACTGCAGCATCACAGACCTCTCGATCCGTCCTGAGGGAGACTTCTTCTTCACTGGAGCCGCCTCCGGGGCTCGGCTCTGCTGCTGAGGCTCCGAGTTCTGAAACATTCAAGACACAAAAAAACAAAGTGGAATTAAGTGTCTTGCCCAGGGACACAAAGGCAGTAAGTTTTAGTGCCTGGGTTCACTGCTGGCCCTTCTGCTGCTGAGCCCTCAGTCAAGTCACAACTACAATTTTTACTGAGTTGCAGTCTAATTATGGCCAAAATATGTTTTACAGCACATCTGTATCTACTTAGCAAACTTCAGTTTTTGCAAATTTCTTGTTAACAGAAATTAAATTAAGCAGATAAAATAAAAAGTTTGTGACTTTAATTAGGTTCCACTTTTCCTCCACATTAGCAGCAACGCCTCTGAGACACGCAGCTAATCATAAATAACATAAATAATCATAATAAACTAATATAAGGATCTACTGCAATAAAAACACTTAGCTTTCCTTTAGCTCGCTGCTAACAATAAGCTACCTTAATAAATGATGGCACACGGAGCAAACAGGTTTTCAGTAATACAGTAGTACAATCCCAGGATCAGTCATGAAGCTCTTGTAGAGACTTTTTATGTTCCCAGAACTTCAGGTTAGTGATTTTACGAGGCCTGTAAACCTTTGTATAAATTGTTTCTCTTCAGTAAAATGGCCAGGTAATGATTTCCAGCAGATTAGGTTCCATTATACCTCGGTTTTAAAAAGGCACCGCAGTTCATTTGTATTTACAACAAATCATTAAACGCTCAGTTCTCAGATCCTCACCAGATGTAGATGTACCCAGCATAGACAGTACTCACCAGTCTCTGTAGATGTACCCAGCATAGACAGTACTCACCAGTCTCTGTAGATGTACCCAGCATAGACAGTACTCACCAGTCTCTGTAGATGTACCCAGCATAGACAGTACTCACCAGTCTCTGTAGATGTACACAGCATAGACGGTACTCACCAGTCTCTGTAGATGTACACAGCATAGACAGTACTCACCAGTCTCTGTAGATGTACACAGCATAGACAGTACTCACCAGTCTCTGTAGATGTACACAGCATAGACGGTACTCACCAGTCTCTGTAGATGTACACAGCATAGACGGTACTCACCAGTCTCTGTAGATGTACACAGCATAGACAGTACTCACCAGTCTCTGTAGATGTACACAGCATAGACGGTACTCACCAGTCTCTGTAGATGTACACAGCATAGACAGTACTCACCAGTCTCTGTAGATGTACCCAGCATAGACAGTACTCACCAGTCTCTGTAGATGTACCCAGCATAGACAGTACTCACCAGTCTCTGTAGATGTACACAGCATAGACGGTACTCACCAGTCTCTGTAGATGTACACAGCATAGACAGTACTCACCAGTCTCTGTAGATGTACACAGCATAGACAGTACTCACCAGTCTCTGTAGATGTACACAGCATAGACGGTACTCACCAGTCTCTGTAGATGTACACAGCATAGACGGTACTCACCAGTCTCTGTAGATGTACGCAGTATAGACAGCACTCACCAGTTCTCGGCTCAGTATCCGGGCCAGCTCTCTGTAGATGTACGCAGTATAGAGGGTACTCACCAGTTCTCGGCTCAGTATCCGGGCCAGTTCTCTGTAGATGTACGCAGTATAGACAGCACTCACCAGTTCTCGGCTCAGTATCCGGGCCAGCTCTCTGTAGATGTACGCAGTATAGACAGCACTCACCAGTTCTCGGCTCAGTATCCGGGCCAGCCTCTGTAGATGTACGCAGTATAGACAGTACTCACCAGTTCTCGGCTCAGTATCCGGGCCAGCTCTTTGTAGATGTACGCAGTATAGACAGCACTCACCAGTTCTCGGCTCAGTATCCGGGCCAGCTCTCTGTAGATGTACGCAGTATAGACAGCACTCACCAGTTCTCGGCTCAGTATCCGGGCCAGCTCTCTGTAGATGTATGCAGTATAGAGGGTACTCACCAGTTCTCGGCTCAGTATCCGGGCCAGTTCTCTGTAGATGTACGCAGTATAGACAGCACTCACCAGTTCTCGGCTCAGTATCCGGGCCAGTTCTCTGTAGATGTACGCAGTATAGACAGCACTCACCAGTTCTCGGCTCAGTATCCGGGCCAGTTCTCTGTAGATGTACGCAGTATAGACGGTACTCACCAGTTCTCGGCTCAGTATCCGGGCCAGTTCTCTGTAGATGTACGCAGTATAGATGGTACTCACCAGTTCTCGGCTCAGTATCCGGGCCAGTTCTCTGTAGATGTACGCAGTATAGATGGTACTCACCAGTTCTCGGCTCAGTATCCGGGCCAGTTCTCTGTAGATGTACGCAGTATAGATGGTACTCACCAGTTCTCGGCTCAGTATCCGGGCCAGCCTCTGTAGATGTATGCAGTATAGAAGGTACTCACCAGTTCTCGGCTCAGTATCCGGGCCAGCCTCTGTAGATGTATGCAGTATAGAAGGTACTCACCAGTTCTCGGCTCAGTATCCGGGCCAGCCTCTGTAGATGTACGCAGTATAGAAGGTACTCACCAGTTCTCGGCTCAGTATCCGGGCCAGCTCTTTGTAGATGTACGCAGTATAGACAGTACTCACCAGTTCTCGGCTCAGTATCCGGGCCAGCTCTTTGTAGATGTACGCAGTATAGACAGTACTCACCAGTTCTCGGCTCAGTATCCGGGCCAGCCTCTGTAGATGTACGCAGTATAGACAGTACTCACCAGTTCTCGGCTCAGTATCCGGGCCAGCTCTCTGTAGATGTACGCAGTATAGACAGCACTCACCAGTTCTCGGCTCAGTATCCGGGCCAGTTCTCTGTAGATGTACGCAGTATAGACAGCACTCACCAGTTCTCGGCTCAGTATCCGGGCCAGCTCTCTGTAGATGTACGCAGTATAGACGGCACTCACCAGTTCTCGGCTCAGTATCCGGGCCAGCTCTCTGTAGATGTACGCAGTATAGACAGCACTCACCAGTTCTCGGCTCAGTATCCGGGCCAGCTCTCTGTAGATGTACGCAGTATAGAGGGTACTCACCAGTTCTCGGCTCAGTATCCGGGCCAGTTCTCTGTAGATGTACGCAGTATAGACAGCACTCACCAGTTCTCGGCTCAGTATCCGGGCCAGTTCTCTGTAGATGTACGCAGTATAGACAGCACTCACCAGTTCTCGGCTCAGTATCCGGGCCAGCTCTCTGTAGATGTACGCAGTATAGAGGGTACTCACCAGTTCTCGGCTCAGTATCCGGGCCAGTTCTCTGTAGATGTACGCAGTATAGACAGCACTCACCAGTTCTCGGCTCAGTATCCGGGCCAGTTCTCTGTAGATGTACGCAGTATAGACAGCACTCACCAGTTCTCGGCTCAGTATCCGGGCCAGTTCTCTGTAGATGTACGCAGTATAGAGGGTACTCACCAGTTCTCGGCTCAGTATCCGGGCCAGTTCTCTGTAGATGTACGCAGTATAGACGGTACTCACCAGTTCTCGGCTCAGTATCCGGGCCAGTTCTCTGTAGATGTACGCAGTATAGATGGTACTCACCAGTTCTCGGCTCAGTATCCGGGCCAGTTCTCTGTAGATGTATGCAGTATAGATGGTACTCACCAGTTCTCGGCTCAGTATCCGGGCCAGTTCTCTGTAGATGTACGCAGTATAGATGGTACTCACCAGTTCTCTGCTCAGTATCCGGGCCAGCCTCTGTAGATGTATGCAGTATAGAAGGTACTCACCAGTTCTCGGCTCAGTATCCGGGCCAGCCTCTGTAGATGTATGCAGTATAGAAGGTACTCACCAGTTCTCGGCTCAGTATCCGGGCCAGCTCTTTGTAGATGTACGCAGTATAGACAGCACTCACCAGTTCTCGGCTCAGTATCCGGGCCAGCCTCTGTAGATGTACGCAGTATAGACAGTACTCACCAGTTCTCGGCTCAGTATCCGGGCCAGCTCTCTGTAGATGTACGCAGTATAGATGGTACTCACCAGTTCTCGGCTCAGTATCCGGGCCAGCCTCTGTAGATGTACACAGTATAGACAGTACTCACCAGTTCTCGGCTCAGTATCCGGGCCAGCTCTCTGTAGATGTACGCAGTATAGATGGTACTCACCAGTTCTCTGCTCAGTATCCGGGCCAGCCTCTGTAGATGTACGCAGTATAGACAGTACTCACCAGTTCTCTGTAGATGTACGCAGTATAGAGGGTACTCACCAGTTCTCGGCTCAGTATCCGGGCCAGCTCTCTGTAGATGTACGCAGTATAGATGGTACTCACCAGTTCTCTGCTCAGTATCCGGGCCAGCCTCTCGTCCTCCTCGCGTCTCCTCTGTTGCTCCTGTAAGAGCTGCTCCTCCTCGGCCAGCAGTCTCTGGATGAACTCCTCGCTGGCCCTGCGCTCCTCCTCCTCCAGCTCCCGCTTCTCCTCCGTCAGCTGCGCGGCGCACACAGAGGTCAGAACATGTGGAGGAGCAGACGGGAGCGACGGCGCGGGGTTGAGATACTGCGTGGACTCACCTTGGAGATCTGGTCCTCGTACTCCTGCCGCAGAGCTCCGGGTTCACACAGCCGAGGATAAACCGTCACTGCACGGAAACAAACACAAACATGTACAGTAAGTTCACAGAGAGTACAGTGTGCTCTCCCTCTGATGGACTCAACAACTAAGAACTCTGCTCCCGTCTGTTCCTCCAAGCCTCTGTCTCTAAACCGTACAGCATCAGAAATTTAAACTGGGAAAATATTTGTCCTCAGAGTCTCAGATGAAACCTTGTGCGACCAAATAAAAACATTAAAAATCCTGATTAAGCCGTTTTAATCCTAAGCGTGTCGACAAATCACAAAGGCTGCAATTATTTATGTAATTTAACGTCCACTGCAGAGAACACAGCGTCCGGTCTCCGCAGGGTCTTAATGCAGAAACCTCTACAGACCTGATCTGAAAAGGCCTGGGATTATTTGTTTTAGTTGAGCAGTGAATATTTAAATAATCTCTCAGGTGTCAATGCTCAGGCTTCAAATGTAAACTGTGAACTGTACATTGATGTTAGAAAATACATAGCAAATCTAATCAGAACTGTAATATCTGTAAAAAATAAAAAATAAAATCGTAGTTAGATATTTTGGTAAAATCGTTCAGCCCTAGGGTTGAAGTACAGATTTTTTTGATACCAGTTCTTAAACGACACCTGAGTGATACTTTTTCTGATACCTATAATATTCAATAAACCAATTTTTGGAGCAAATTTCTTCGCTCTAAGTTAAAACCAGTAGTTTGTATGATTTACTCTGGGTTATTTATTTGATTGCAAAGGAACATTAAAGGTATTGATTAACGGTACCCAGCCCTGGTGTGAGCTCACATATTCTGCTTTTCTCAGTCTCTCTGAAAGAGTGTTGGACCAATAAAAGCATTAAAATTCAGTTTGGGGGAATAAACTAAATAAATATATTACTTTAAATGGCCTATATTAAATGGTAAAGGTGGTAGGTGATTATAGCCTTAACAAGTGCTGGGGGAAACACTGATACTGTAAATGTGGAAAACCACCTCTGCTTGGACTCGGTGTCTCCCTCTGCTGGCAACTCACCAGACCATGACCTGACTGACACCATAACATCAGAGCCTGCTCCCTCGTACAAATAAACTGGAAAGACCTACCGTATTTTCCAGACTAAAAGTGGCACTTTTTTCCATCGTCTGGCTCGGGGTGTGACGTATCCTCAGGTGTGACTTATATATTAAAATATTTCAGGTGTTGGTTAGAGGGCGCTCTAGGCTTGTGTACCAGCATCTGCTGCACCTGTACCACTGACAATTTAAAATGTAAACATTACCACTAACAACTTAGGCTATAAAGACAACTGAGAAAGAGCGGAATAATTGGAAATGGAACTGATGCTGAGTCTGACGACAGCCACGCAGAGGAGGAAGCGGCGCTTCGTCTACCTCCGGAGTTGGCGGAGTTGTTCAGAAGCGACACCGAGGATGAAGAATTTAAAGGATTTAGCGATTAGGAGTGAGATGGTGAGTTTGGTGAACTTGTTATATTATGTTCTTTATGCTATAGTTATGTGAATAACTGTTAATATATTACGTTAACATACGAGACACCTATTCAGTTCGTTGTTTATGCTTCATGTAGCTGAATAACCATCAATGTGTTACGTTAGCATAGCGCACACCTATTCAGCTGTTGTTCTCTATTCTATTATTACTATAACTCGCCTTTCAACATGAAATGTTTGTTCTTGGTGTCGCATTTTGTAAAATAAATTTCCCCCCAAAAAATGCGACTTATATACGTTTTTTTCTTCTTCATTATGCATTTTTTGGTGAGTGCCACTTATGGTCCAGAAAATATGTTACTCTTGTCTCCAAACTGCGTGCACAAGTAATCTGAATCCCTCTTCTTGTGCAGCCCAGAGCACAGAGAGCGCAGCTGCAGAGTTGTGTGCAGCAGTGAGATTTACCCAGACTCCCGTCCTCTGCCTCCTGCCCCTGCAGCCTCCTCTCGCTCTGCAGAGGGAACGCCGCCTGGATCCTTTTCCACAGCGGCTCGTTCACCAGACTCTTGTTACGGCTGTTCTGTCGCGCCCAGGTCGATACTCTCTTCCTACACATGGGGCAGCAGAGAGTGGCTTTGTCCACCGACTCCAGGAAACACACCTGAACACAACACACACAATATTATAACATAATGCAGCAGCAGCAGCAGCGTCACGTTCACATTCCAGAAGCCCACAGTGCACAAAAGGTTGAGTGATAAACGTGGATGTTAAGGGTGCTCCGATCAGGGTTTTTGAGGCCGTTCACCGATCACCGATCAGCCTCTGCTGTGATCGGCCGATACCGATCATGGCCGATACCGATCACGTGGTCTTCAATGTAGTAATGTATTGTATGCAGGCTATTATTAGTTCCATTTGAAAAATACTGTAGCCTTTGTAAATATAAAAGAACAACAAAATTCTACTTATTTTTGTTTTAGAAGAGGTTTTGTTGCATTATTGGTCTTTAATGTGTGCCCAGTGTCTGTGGCTTTGTTTGAATGCTCCGCTGATGTAAAAATCAGCTGTTCTTAGTTGGTTCCTTTAATGCGAGTCCGCGGGTGCAGCGCCTGCGTCTGCGTAACGCGCAGCCAAACCAGGTTGAAACACAGAGGACTAAAGAGCAGACAGCTCCTGCTGCCAGTTTTGACAACGTCTGAATGAAGAAAACGTGCAAAGAGAGCAGAGAAGACAACGATGAAAGGTGCTCCTCTCAGACTCACGGACACATGGGCTGCCTTTTTACTTTCTCTTTCCATTAGCAGCCTCGGTTCTGTCCCGTGCGCTCCTAAAGCAGGCGGGGACACAGCGGGGACACAAAGCAGCAGCCTCCAGGGCAGGTTTGTGTTAGTTATAACCAGGGCTTAACTTAAAAACACTGCAAGAATAACGCTACTGCTGTTTAATCAAACCGGAGTTGCAGGACAGTAAATGTGAGAGCCTGCGTGTTTATTGTAATTTGATCGGCCCTTCTGATCGGCCCATTTTACCGATCACCGATCACTCTATTTTTAGCCATGATCGGCCGATCATGATCGGCGGCCGATCGATCGGAGCACCCTTAGTGGATGTGTTGTTCAATTGTGACTTTTGGCGACAGTGAGTGCTGCAAAGCATTTTGTTCTTGGTAAGAAAAACATCTGAGGTCTTGTATCAGAGAAACTAACACCGTTTGGAGAATTTAAGTGGGCATTTTAGAATAAGCTGTGAACGCAGGTAGTTACATTAAATGTACCTGACAGATTTAAGACCTAATACTCCACATCTCGGCAAATTTAAGGTCTTAAGTTCAGATTTTTAAATTTAAGACTTTTTTAGACTTTTTAAGACTCAGCAGAGATCCTGGTAATGCTAACATCCAACGTGCAGAAGTCAAAGCTACAGGACTCACGGCCACAGCTTTGTGTTCAGGCGGTGAGGCGTCTGAAAAACTGAAGAGTGACAGTGACGAGAGTGGAGCAGCTCTGACGCCTTCACTGTACCGGGTTTACCCACAGTAACACTGCACTCAGAGAGATCAGGAGTCAAACCCACAACCTCCTCCTCCCTGAGAGACAGCAGGACAGGTTGGACAGTGGTGCCGTGTGTAAAGTGTGCGATGTGAGTGCAGTGTGTGCTGTGAGTGTGTACCTTGCAGAAAGTGTGTGTGCAGGGCAGTGTCACTGGTTCCATGAAGATTTCCAGACAGATGGGACAGAGACAGTCCTCCCTTGAGATGTTTCTGCTGCTGTCCCCGTCCCGGTCCACGTCTGACACCGGGGCCATGCTGAGTCCACTCTGTGTCCTGTCCTCTCTGAAATGGGACAGACATTTGGTTTGTTAGAGGCAGAGCAGGTTAGAGTTTGAATGATGATGATGAACAGCACTGAGCTAAATAATCAGTCTTGTGTGACTGCAGATCGACTGGGCCAACCAAATACTTATATTTTGATAAATAACTGGTTAGAAGAGGCCGATATGGATTTTTCTATGGATGTCCAAAGCTGATTTTTAAAATCCAGGTCAGCCGATAGCCGATAAGCGCTGCTGATTTTTTATAGTATAAAGAAACGTGTCAGGACTGGACAGTGAGAGCAGTATTCACTTTAAAACTGCTGTAAAGTCAAGAGTTGCTTTATGGACAATGCAGTGTTGCACATTAATTCAGAAAATTGCCTAATAATGACCAATGAATACAGAACTTAGAGTATATACTACTGATTCTACATAAGTATTATTATAAATATATAAATTGCAGACACAAAAAAGTTATAAACTGTAGTGTTTACTTAGATACTTTTGACACCAGTATTATTTTTATAAAACAAAAATCAATGAAAAATCTTTAAAGTGACTAAATATTTTAATAAATAAAACAAAAACATTAAAACAATCACAGTGTCTTGCTGGATCTGAAACGCTGTTGCTATGCAGGCTGCATTAAGATTCAAGATTCACCTCAGACGCAGTTCAGTCAAGTACAGAGGCGGTCTGTGGTCAAATATTGTCCTATGTCCTGCATGTGTTTATTTATTTATTTATTTATTAGGTTTATTTGATAGGGACAGATACAAAAACACAGACAGATTGTAAAACAGCAGTTCCATGCATGCATCATTATGCTTAAAAAAAAAAAAAAAAAAGCTCAGCTAACCTTTTTACTGGTTTATTTCTGCTGGTTAGTAACACGTCTAAATCCTCACTGGTGCTACAGAGTTTATGCCTATTGAATATTTCTACATAGCTTTGCGTATTACCATTAAACTTATATTTTGATGTACTGCTGCTTAGGTTAATAACGCTTCAACATTAGTAATAATAATACTTTGATTGTTTTGTGATGTTTTTCTTCTTTCACTCTAAGGTCACTCTACTCTTAGGTGCATTCCAAATATGGCACAAATAAGGAGCGTTCTACAAAGTTCTCAGAGCCAAGGTTGCAGGGGGGGCTTCTGTCGATGGTGGGAAGACTCTGCAGAAACTGAGAACTTTTTGCGGCCCTGCCCTATGCACAAAAAAGTTACTCGAAGCCAAGAAGATAATGCTCTGCAGAGATCGTCAGACATCGTCATACATAATATAAAAACTTAGAACACTCCTCTTTAGGAGCGCGCTCACTCTGCTGACTGTAACCTTACCTGTTTTTACTGAATAAACTTCTGACTTGATTACACTTCTGAATCATCGTCCTCTTTGATGCTTTCAAACAAAATGAACAAACCATTACATGCCTTTGGATTGCATCACAGGCCGCATTAACCTGACCAGTGTTGTTGTGTAAACAGACCCTAGGCAATAAACAATCTGGTCACAAAAGACTCCAGAAAAGTCACGTAAGCTTCTGGAGTAAGCAATACTTCTGCGTTAGAAGGGACTGAGCTTTGAGCTGCAGATACCGCTGCAGACATTGATGCAGGGTCTGAATGGGACCAGGAGCTGAGGGAGTTCTGCCCAGGCAAGTCCAGAGCTCAGGAAGTGAAAAGAAAACTCTGATGTACAACAGGACAGTGCTTTTGAGGAGGGGTTATTCAGTATAAGGATAAGGAGATTACTACAACAGTGTAAATGAACTTAGACACAACTCATTTGGTGCTGATTTGCTTCCACAGTTATGTTTGGTTTCTTTCTTTAAGGCTTTTAGCAAACACAAGAGGAGAATCTAGCTTTACCTCCGACATTTTTATTTTACAAGAGCAGGTTGCTCCAGGTTTTGTCCTGTGAAAGTCAAGACCTTTTTAAAACTTTTTTATGCCAGCATCATCAACAACAGAACACAAATCTATGAATTTTACACTAAGGAATTATCAGCACTACTCTGAAACACAAGGGTTTTATTCTAAAAGTCTAACACAGATAAAATAACTCCAGTGCTGCATGAATGAAGTGCATAAAAAATTTAATCTTAAAATGTAATACCTACTCATAATATTTAATACTTTTAAGGCCTTGAGCAAAGACGTGGGTTTTGAATGGGGTGAACTATTACTGCTAAATTATTGACTGATAATTTTCTATTAAAGTGTTAAATAAGGGAACATTCTTGGACTCACAATGAGCAGGGCAATAGTACGCGTTGGGGGCGTAAATGGTCGCTTATGGGATGTAACAGTCATTTATTAGGATAAAGTTTAACCAGAGGAGAAGAGCTAAACATTAACAAGTTAGATACAAAAGGAATTATAACTCCCCAGACTGCTAAAGTTGCAAACATAACAAAAAAAAGGCATCCGTACCTGAAATCAGAGCCACTTTTGTTGCTAAAGTTAGCTTCTGAACCAAAACAAGCGCAGTTAGCCTTAGTTAGCCTCCTGGAGCTAACGCCAAAAAAAACCCAAAATAATCCAAAACCCAGCGGCTCGTTCTTCTTCTTCTTAAAGCTACTGACAGTGCCCAGTCCCCGGCTCTGAAGGGTCGCCTGCTCCCCACGCCCCTCACCTCACACCCACGCCGAGGAAGTCCATGGGTCCGGGGAGTTTAATGTCCCGGGAGCGGTGGGAGTTAAGGTAGCATTAGCGTTAGCATTAGCGTTAGCAGCGAATACCCGCCGAACGGCTGTTAGTGTAGTGCGCATGCGTCAATCACAACAGGGCAGTTTCTTTATCGTTAAAACATTTCTGTTTAGCTTTTTAAACGGACTTTACGCTCTAAAGTTACTAAATTTATACATAAATGTGTTATTTTAAAGCATATTCATAATTGTACTTTCTGTGTATTTTCTAAACTAAACACAAGCCAACCTTTACTTATTTTTATTTACTATTAGGCATCGGTAAGTAAATGTGTATTCATCTAAATCATAGTCTAAATCTAAATAATCCAAATTTCCCAAAACCAGGGGTTCATGGACCCCGAGCACTTTCCACGGGGAACTTCAGATTATTTGATAATTTATTTCCAAGATGATAAGAAAATATTCACAATCTTTATATTTTAAACAATTGAAACTTGGTATGAAAAAAAAATGAAATAAAAAATAAATAAGTAAAAGAAAGCTTAAGTGTCTCATTGACAGATGAAAAGTAGATGGAACTATTTAACTATTATAATTTTTTACACATTTTTATATCATTTAAAAAATTATAAATAAATTAAATTATTAAAATTTATTATTGAACACAGAATATATTATATTAAAGTAAAATAAGTATGTGTAATAGGAGTTTTATTGTTTTATTTTTATTTTATTTGTTATTTTAAAGAATTTTTTCTTGAAATTTATTTTAAAAGAAAAACACAAGAGAATTAGTATAAAATGTCTTTGTACTAATAAACACAGAGTTTTTACAGAACACTTTTTGAAGAAGGTACTTATTATGGTTCGACAAAATGGTTGGGAACCACTGATTTAAATGAGTAAAGGTTAGTTTGACCACAAGTAGTAATATAACTGCAATACTGGCTGTTAGTAGCAGCAGCAAGGTTTTTTATTTCAAACAGAGCAGTGAGTGACTGATTCTCAGACTTCTCACACCAAGCACCACTTCAGAAAATATTTGGCTTTTCACAAAACACAAGTACCACCTTGGACTAAAGAGAGCCCAAATCTGGACTCATCTAGACCTAAATACAATGTGAAAAAAAGTCAAAACAGGAACTAAAACAGAACTAACCCAAGACTAATGCCGGTCTAACCCAGGTCTAAACCAGAACAAATCAAGAAGTACAGCAGGAATAAAACTAGCGCTAAATCAGGACGTGAACTGCAAATTACACACTCAACCAAAACTATGGCATTTTAGGCAAATTATATTCTCTGTAATAGTTAAATACAAACACTTCAGGACATACGAGAATAAAGAGGCACAGCTCGTTCACTTTTTTAGAGAATTTATTTAGAGCAAATGCACAAATAAACACTATTCCTGTTCACATCTGTACACGTTTATTCTGTAGGAAATGTTGGAGCCGTCCCTTAAAACGAGGGACAAAACTTCTGAACTATGTCCAGATTTAATGGCGTTATGGCCTGGACGACTGAGAGGAACATTCACAGACAGATTTCTATTCAGTTTGGGACTCCACAGCCTCTCAGTGGGCGGTTATTAAACGCAGTCCAGACGTTTCTGAAGGGCGTTAGCCAGTTTAAGGCCTGGGAAAATCGACCGTCTGCCAGTCAGCGATGTGAAAATATGATGACATTTAATCCTCCTCTGAGGCAAACAGCTGCAATAATCCAGTCCTTTTTATTAAGGGTGCTCCGATCAGGGTTTTTGAGGCCGATCACCGATCACCGATCAGCCTCTGCTGTGATCGGCCGATACCGATCATGGCCGATACCGATCACGTGGTCTTCAATGTAGTAATGTATTGTATGCAGGCTATTATTAGTTCCACTTGAAAAATACTGTAGCCTTTGTAAATATAAAGGAACAACAAAATTCTACTTATTTTTGTTTTAGAAGAGGTTTTGTTGCATTATCGGCCTTTAATGTGTGCCCAGTGTCTGTGGCTGTGTTTGAATGCTCCGCTGATGTAAAAATCAGCTGTTCTTCTTAATTGGTTCCTTTAATGCGAGTCCGCGGGTGCAGCGCCTGCGTCCGCGTAACGCGCAGCCAAACCAGGTTGAAACACAGAGGACTAAAGAGCAGACAGCTCCTGCTGCCAGGTCTGACAACGTCTGAACGAAGAAAACGTGCAAAGAGAGCAGAGAAGACAACGATGAAAGCTGCTCCTCTCAGACTCACGGACACATGGGCTGCCTTTTTACTTTCTCTCTCCATTAGCAGCCGTTTGGTGCAGTTTAAGCCACAAAACGCACAGTTTTCTCCGCGCAACAAGACACAGGCAGACTCTGAACTTTCTTAATCCTTTTAACGTAACTGTTAGCGGGTTAGCTGTAGCTCTATTTACGTTGGTGTTTGCAAATACACTGCTGCGCCTCGGTTCTGTCCCTGTGCGCTCCTAAAGCAGGCGGGGACACAGCGGGGACACAAAGCAGCGCCTCCAGGGCAGGTTTGTGTTTGTTATAACCAGGGCTTAACTTACAAACACTGCTAAAATAACGCTACTGCTGTTTAATCAAACCGGAGTTGCAGGACAGGAAATGTGAGAGCCTGCGTGTTTGTTGTAATTCGATCGGCCCTTCTGATCGGCCCATTTTACCGATCACCGATCACTCTATTTTTAGCCATGAGCGGCCGATCATGATCGGCGGCCAATCGATTGGAGCACCCTTACTTTTTACTCACTGCTGTGATCAGAGCAGTTTCCTGTAGCCACTGTCATTATTATTCACTGGAGGTTTATTTACAGGAGCCCATTATCTGCAGAGTTTACTATGTGTGGCACATGCGCAGAGACAAACGCTGCTCAGTTGTGGATCTGAGTCTTTTCGTTGAGTCTGTGGCCACTTTTTGCGCCGACCAGCGGAAACATGAGGTCTGTGCCTTCTGACGGCAGTCGGGCGATGGTTGGTCGGAGGAACAGACAGGAGCAGAGCTGAAGCTGTTTCTGTTCTTTGTTTAAGATGAGGAGGGCCAGAGAGACGGCGTTTCCTATTGGCCGCTCTTCGATGTGGGCGGGGCAGCTGAGGAATCGAGGGCTTTAAGAAGGCAAATCTTGAGAAATGGGATCCGCCCCTAGAGGCCACGTTCATGATACATCAGAATCTCGGAAGTCCCTACTTAAAAATCCAAATTCCAAAAAACGTCCATTCCATTTCCATGTTGTTTTATAGTATTTAAATAAATACATCATTGGAACTGTTTGGTTTGGTACAGGGGATGTTTCTTCTGCGATAGTCATTCAGTGATAAATGAACGGTCAAAAATGTTTTTACAAAGCTTTAGCGCTGATAACTTCATGATATAAAGATGAGTACATTTTTGCAGAAGTGTGAGATCTCTGGATTAAAAAAACTATTTCCTCGTTAGTAACCAAATCCAGACCTGAGACCGGGTTCAAGGCCGTTTTTCAGAGTCAGAGGTGGTCATTTCTGAGATTCCCATGTTTCATGAACGCGGCATGAATACCTCTCTCCTCTCTGATTGGCTGACCTCTCTCCTCTCTGATTGGCTTACCTCTCCTCTCTGATTGGTTAGCCTCTCTCTCCTCTCTGATTGGCTGACCTCTCCTCTCCTCTGATTGGCTGACCTCTCTCCTCTCTGATTGGCTGCCCTCTCTCTCCTCTGATTGGCTGACCTCTCTCCTCTCTGATTGGCTGACACCTCTCTCCTCTCTGATTGGCTGCCCTCTCTCTCCTCTCTGATTGGCTGACCTCTCTCCTCTCTGATTGGCTGACACCTCTCTCCTCTCTGATTGGCTGACCTCTCTCTCCTCTCTGATTGGCTGCCCTCTCTCCTCTCTGATTGGCTGCCCTCTCTCTCCTCTCTGATTGGCTGACCTCTCTCCTCTCTGATTGGCTGACACCTCTCTCCTCTCTGATTGGCTGACCTCTCTCTCCTCTCTGATTGGCTGACCTCTCTCCTCTCTGATTGGTTAACCTCTCTCCTCTCTGATTGGCTGCCCTCTCTCCTCTCTGATTGGCTGCCCTCTCTCTCCTCTCTGATTGGCTGACCTCTCTCCTCTCTGATTGGCTGCCCTCTCTGGCCTCTGATTGGCTAGCTGCAGGCGTGCTTCCTCAGCTGTCTGGAGTCGGAGTAGCCCTGGCCGCAGCGCTGGCAGACGTACAGCTTGACGCCGGTGTGTATCTGCATGTGGGACTTGAGCTGGTTGGACTGGCGGAAGCGGCGGCTGCACACGGCGCACTCGTAGGGCTTCTCGCCGCTGTGGACCAGCAGGTGGCGCTGGTAGTTCTGCGGCGTCCTGAACTCCTTCCCACACTGCTCGCACTTGTGGGGCTTGACTCCGGTGTGGAGCAGCTCGTGTTGTCGCAGCTGAGAGGCGTAAATGAAACCTGGGAGGAGAGAAGGACGTGGATATATCAGAGAAGTCACAGTACAGGAGAGCACCACTTCTTTAAGGTCTTGGATGCAACATGTATTAATTCATGTGTAGCCCATGTTATATACAAGTCTCACAGACAGGAAAAAATGAAAGTGGGTGAAGAAGGACTGTACGAGTGCATCAGACGGACCAGGAGGATTCTGTCTCTGTGTGACGGTGGTAATTATTGGCATTAGTTCATAAAATAATCACTGATGTTTGTTGTTCTTTTTCCTTTATTCAGTGTTTTGCCTTGACTTGGTCTTGGTCTGGATTCAGTGTCGCCCTTAAAAGTATTGATTTTCGTTCTTTATTAGTATGGCCTTGACTACAACATGAGACCTGATTAACACCTGGTTAAGTTCTTATTTCTACAAACAGAAGTCTGCCTCAAAAGTATTTTATTTTAAACGCCAAGTAATTAATTATACCACAATTTTACAGATGCTCTATTGTGCAATTTCTGAGACTATTTTGGAAATTTGGGCATTTCTTGGATAAGATAAGATGATTTTCTTTGTGAATGGCTGTAAGTCGGACCTTTCCAGCAGTAGTTGTAGTAGAAATGGCTGAGTACTTCTACAAACATAGCCGAGGGTCAGTTTGAATTTTACACAAATGCAACAGACGCCACCGTTTTTTTACACCAAATTTACTCAGATTTCTCCTTTGTGCGCAAACTGAAACTACATAGCACACAGCAGCAGGGGTTATGATTGTCAGATAGGGCTGTTTTTCCTCACCTTTCTGGCAGCAGCTGCAGGTGTAATAATTGTCAGATAGGGCTGTTTTCCTCACCTTTCTGGCAGCAGTTTCCGGTGTAATAATTGTCAGATAGGGCTGTTTTTCCTCACCTTTCTGGCAGCAGCAGCAGGTGTAATAATTGTCAGATAGGGCTGTTTTTCCTCACCTTTCTGGCAGCAGTTTTAGGTGTAATAATTGTCAGATAGGGCTGTTTTTCCTCACCTTTCTGGCAGCAGCAGCAGGTGTAATAATTGTCAGATAGGGCTGTTTTTCCTCACCTTTCTGGCAGCAGTTTCAGGTGTAATAATTGTCAGATAGGGCTGCTTTCCTCACCTTTCTGGCAGCAGGTGTAATAATTGTCAGATAGGGCTGTTTTTCCTCACCTTTCTGGCAGCAGCAGCAGGTGTAATAATTGTCAGATAGGGCTGTTTTTCCTCACCTTTCTGGCAGCAGCAGCAGGTGTAATAATTGTCAGATAGGGCTGTTTTTCCTCACCTTTCTGGCAGCAGTTTCCGGTGTGATAATTGTCAGATAGGGCTGTTTTTCCTCACCTTTCTGGCAGCAGTTTCAGGTGTAATAATTGTCAGATAGGGCTGTTTTTCCTCACCTTTCTGGCAGCAGCAGCAGGTGTAATAATTGTCAGATAGGGCTGTTTTTCCTCACCTTTCTGGCAGCAGTTTTAAGTGTAATAATTGTCAGATAGGGCTGTTTTTCCTCACCTTTCTGGCAGCAGCAGCAGGTGTAATAATTGTCAGATAGGGCTGTTTTTCCTCACCTTTCTGGCAGCAGCAGCAGGTGTAATAATTGTCAGATAGGGCTGTTTTTCCTCACCTTTCTGGCAGCAGTTTCCGGTGTGATAATTGTCAGATAGGGCTGTTTTTCCTCACCTTTCTGGCAGCAGTTTCAGGTGTAATAATTGTCAGATAGGGCTGTTTTTCCTCACCTTTCTGGCAGCAGCAGCAGGTGTAATAATTGTCAGATAGGGCTGTTTTTCCTCACCTTTCTGGCAGCAGCAGCAGGTGTAATAATTGTCAGATAGGGCTGTTTTTCCTCACCTTTCTGGCAGCAGCAGCAGGTGTAATAATTGTCAGATAGGGCTGTTTTTCCTCACCTTTCTGGCAGCAGCAGCAGGTGTAATAATTGTCAGATAGGGCTGTTTTTCCTCACCTTTCTGGCAGCAGTTTCAGGTGTAATAATTGTCAGATAGGGCTGTTTTTCCTCACCTTTCTGGCAGCAGCAGTTTCAGGTGTAATAATTGTCAGATAGGGCTGTTTTTCCGTACCTTTCTGGCAGCAGCTGCAGGTGTAATAATTGTCAGATAGGGCTGTTTTTCCTCACCTTTCTGGCAGCAGTTTCCGGTGTAATAATTGTCAGATAGGGCTGTTTTCTGTACCTTTCTGGCAGCAGTTTCAGGTGTAATAATTGTCAGATAGGGCTGTTTTCCTCACCTTTCTGGCAGCAGTTTCAGGTGTAATAATTGTCAGATAGGGCTGTTTTCCCTCACCTTTCTGGCAGCAGCTGCAGGTGTAATAATTGTCAGATAGGGCTGTTTTCCGTACCTTTCTGGCAGCAGCAGCAGGTGTAATAATTGTCAGATAGGGCTGTTTTCTGTACCTTTCTGGCAGCAGTTTCAGGTGTAATAATTGTCAGATAGGGCTGTTTTCCCTCACCTTTCTGGCAGCAGCTGCAGGTGTAATAATTGTCAGATAGGGCTGTTTTTCCTCACCTTTCTGGCAGCAGCTGCAGGTGTAATAATTGTCAGATAGGGCTGTTTTTCCTCACCTTTCTGGCAGCGGTTTCAGGTGTAATAATTGTCAGATAGGGCTGTTTTTCCTCACCTTTCTGGCAGCAGCTGCAGGTGTAATAATTGTCAGATAGGGCTGTTTTCCTCACCTTTCTGGCAGCAGCTGCAGGTGTAATAATTGTCAGATAGGGCTGTTTTCCGTACCTTTCTGGCAGCAGCTGCAGGTGTAATAATTGTCAGATAGGGCTGTTTTCCGTACCTTTCTGGCAGCAGCAGCAGGTGTAATAATTGTCAGATAGGGCTGTTTTCCGTACCTTTCTGGCAGCAGCAGCAGGTGTAATAATTGTCAGATAGGGCTGTTTTCCCTCACCTTTCTGGCAGCGGTTTCAGGTGTAATAATTGTCAGATAGGGCTGTTTTCCTCACCTTTCTGGCAGCAGCAGCAGGTGAAATAATTGTCAGATAGGGCTGTTTTCCCTCACCTTTCTGGCAGCAGTTTCAGGTGTAATAATTGTCAGATAGGGCTGTTTTCCCTCACCTTTCTGGCAGCAGCTGCAGGTGTAATAATTGTCAGATAGGGCTGTTTTCCGTACCTTTCTGGCAGCAGCTGCAGACGTGCGGCCGCTCGCCCGTGTGCTGCCGCAGGTGGTAGATGTAGAGGTGTCTGAGGTGGAAGGACTTGCCGCAGGTCTCGCAGTTGAAGTCCTTGTTCTCTCGGTGGCTCTTCTCGTGAGTGCGGAGCGTGCTGCTGGAGCTGAAGCTCTTGCAGCAGGTCTTGCAGCTGAAGGGTTTGGCCCCGGAGCCCCTCCTGCGGCGCTTGGGGCCCGAGGCGGCGGGCTGCTCTCGGCTCTCGTGCACGAGCTGCTGGTGCTTCTGGAGCTGACAGTTGTAGAAGAAGGTTTTGCCGCAGCGGTCGCACATGAAGCGTTTCTCCTCGCCGTGGACCTGCATGTGGGTCTTCAGAGCCCAGGTCCCAGAGAAGCCCTCCCCACACTTCTCACACCTGGAACACACCACACCAGCGCACGCGGGGAAGGTAATGTCAGAACCTTTTAAACACGCAAAATATCATAAGACCTCACCTTTAAACTCTAATCAGCAACACGTTTATCCCTCAGGTCCTCCTTTAAAAAAAAACTCTTAAAGCTCTTTTAGGTCACATTTAAAAATATAAAACATGAAGGCAATTCTTTATTTTTGATGTTTCATTAAGTCCTGTCCTCATCACTGAGCGCCAAATTCATTTTCATATTTTTTACTCTAAATGAAGTTTGTTTACATAATTCCACAGATTTGTAAATAAAACATTAATTATTTCCTGTTTACAGATCCACAGTGTTTTTGTTTGTGCAGGGTCCAGTCCTGATCGGTCTCTGATTCGCCCTAACACTGATTTAATCCATTTTTACTTTGCTCTGAAACTCTTCCTCTTAAAGCCCTAAGAGGCGGGGCTACACTCACTGTTATCCAATGGAATTATTTCCCACAATGCACTGAGAAAATGGTGGATCTGGTGATGTTTTTGTTTGTGTATTGTTTAGTCTCAGAGGAATTAACATGATTTAACATTTCTGTGTTGGAACGGCAGCAGAGGGAAAGTTTAGATTAATATACATCAGCAAAGCAGCTGTATTTGTCCTGAGCAGCTGCTGATGCAGCAGAGGCTGCACTGTGTGTAAAGTTACTGGATACATCTCCAGGTCTGCGTTTGTGTGCTTAAGTAAATATACTGCACCTGAATGTTTACCTGCTGTTTGCTGCTAACCCTCATAAAACAATCAGTTCAGTTTTATGCTGAAGCCAGGGCCATAGATCTGCAAACTGTGGTATAAGGTCATTGTAGACCAGTGCCATTATAAAACATTAAATATTACTTAAAATGTATAAATATTGTTAAATAAAATACAATTGTAGTTGTAAATACTATTGTACAAATCTCTAAAACAGCCATTTCCAAAGTCAGGAGCCACGGCGCTCCTTAAATTTACCAAAATCCCACACAGACCCCAACAATACAACTTCCATGTACTTAATATAGACAGCTTCTGGGGGCCCCCCTGCAGTACCTTCGCGGACCCCCAGGGGACCCCGGACCCCACTTTGGGAACCACTGCTCTAATAGATTTAGTCAAATAAAATTGTATAAGATTTAGTGGACAAAAACTAAACTAAAACCTGTGTCTCACCTGAACGGCTTGTCTCCGCTGTGCAGCCTCATGTGCCTCTGGAAGTTGTACTTGAGGCCGAAGCTGAGCGTGCAGATGTGGCACATGAAGGGCTTCTCCTTGGTGTGGACCACGCGGTGCTGGACCAGGCCCATCTTGCACTTGAAGGCCTTGGGGCACTGCGGGCACTGGTGCGGCCTCTCCTCGGAGTGGGAGTGCTGGTGGATGCGCAGGTTGGAGGCGGTGGAGAAACGTTTCCCGCACGTCTGGCAGGGGTACGGCCTCGCCCCCGTGTGGATGGTCTGGTGGTCCCTCAGACACTTCCTCCTGCAAAAAAACTGAAATGATTAGTCACTAGAATTTGATGTTTTCTGTGAATATAAGGACTGCACTTCTCTCCGCACTTGTTTCCTTCAGACCCTCTCCTCTGCATCCTCTCCTCTCACACCAACTAACTTCATGTCCTCTGTCACTACATCCATAAACCTCCTCTCTGGTCTTCCTCTAGGTCTGTGCACTATTGCAAATACTACTGCAATATCAACTGCAGCGGTCAAAAGAACTGCTTCTACAAAATCCATTTACAGTATATCAAACTTAAGCCTAGTAGGACATAATTCATTCAGGTTAAATGTCCCCTGTTCCTCTCGTTAACCCATGTTCTAATGTGGTCTCCTCCTCAGAAACAGACCTGCAGTAGTGTTCTGTTTGAGTACTGTATTTTCCGGACTATAAGTCGCTCCGGAGTATAAGTGGCACTCGCCAAAAAATACATAATGAAGAAGAAAAAACGTGTACAAGTCGCACTGGACTATAAGTCGCATTTTTTGGGGGAAATTTATTTTACAAAATCCAACACCAAGAACAGACATTTCATCTTGAAAGGCAAGTTATATGTGCTTCTGAACAACTCCGCCAACTCCGGAGGTAGACGAAGCGCCGCTTCCTCCTCTGCGTGGCTGTCGTCAGACTCAGCATCAGTTCCATTTCCAATTATTCCTCTCTTTCTCAGTTGTCTTTATAGCCTAAGTTGTTAGTGGTAATGTTTACATTTTAAATTGTCAGTGGTACAGGTGCAGCAGATGCTGGTACACAAGCCTAGAGCGCCCTCTAACCAACACCTGAAATATTTTAATATATAAGTCACACCTGAGCATACGTCGCACCCCGAGCCAGACGATGGAAAAAAGTGCGACTTATAGTCCAGAAAATATGGTAGGTCTTTCCAGTTTATTTGTACGAGGGAGCAGGCTCTGATGTTATGGTGTCAGTCAGGTCATGGTCTGGTGAGTTGCCAGCAGAGGGAGACAGACACCGAGTCCAAGCAGAGGAGGTTTTCCACATTTACAGTATCAGTGTTTCCCCAGCACTTGTTGAGCTATAGTTATAGTTAAGGCTGTAAGCACCTACCACCTTTACCATTTAATATAGGCCATTTAAAGTAATATATTTATTTAGTTTATTCTCCCAAACTGAATTTTAATGCTTTTATTGGTCCAACACTCTTTCAGAGAGACTGAGAAAAGCAGAATATGTGAGCTCAGACCAGGGCTGGGTACCGTTAATCAATACCTTTAATGTTCCTTTGCATCAATCAAATAATAACCCAGAGTAAATCATACAAACTACTGGTTTTAACTTAGTAGTAAGTATACATCACAGCCCTAGCCAGACTATGGAAAAAAGTACGACTTATAGTCCGGAAAATACGGTAATCCTGTATGCTGAGGCGCTGCCCTTCTCCAGATCTGAAAACACTTGGTCTCACGGCTCTGTGTAGACACAGGTGAAACCAGGAAGTGCTCCTGCGCGTTTCTAAAGCCCAGACACCGTCACCAACAGAAGATGTCTTCCACAGACAGATTATTTTAAGTTATAAAACCTGAAAAACTAATGCAAAGGAGTCCAACACTGTTTCAGAAAGACTGAGGAAAGCACCGTGGGACCTTTACAGCGTCTCTAAATGTCCACAGACACCTGATGCAGGTGAAGAGTGTCTCTTACCTGGTGAAGCCTTTCCCGCAGATGTCGCAGATGAAGGGTTTGACCTGGAGGTGCGTGATGGTGTGCGACCTCAGCGCGGAGGCCGAGGTGAACGCCCGCTCGCACGTCTCGCACTTCAGCGGCGACTTCTCCAGTTTGTGCGCGGCCTGGTGCGTCCTCAGCCGCGACAGCTGCGGGAACTTCCGCTCGCACTGGTCGCAGCTGAACATCTTGTCGGGGTCGCGGTCCTGCTTGGCCCGCAGCTCGTGGTAGAACATGTGCCTCTTCAGCGCCCCCTCCTGGTAGAAGCCCTTGTCGCAGACGGAGCAGGGGAAGGGCTTGGTGTGGCAGGACACGTGTTTGTACAGCTGGTGTTTCTGGTGGAAGCCCTTGTTACAGAGTTCGCAGAAGAATCGTTTGTCTTTGTACAGCTCTCTGCGCCGGCGACGCTCCTCCTCCTTCTGCTCCTCTGAGTCTAACACTGGGGAATGAGAAGATATGCTAACCCTGAATTCACACCACAAATGTCTCGAGAGCGTCGCAGCAGCAGGTCGTTTTACGCGCTGTACTGTTTAAAAGGGTCACTTCACACCGAGAGTGTCAGAGCTGCTGCTGTGACGCTGCTCAAGCGGCTCCTCCCCCTGAAGTTTTACAGACGACTCAGAGTCTGAACAGAAAGTTGTCTTTACAGAGCCCTGCAGCTTCTACTTCTGCAGGTTCTCCTTGTAAAACGGCTGCTTGGCATCGCAAATTACGTTACATTTCTCCCTCAAGACTCAACTTCTCAGTGCGTAGTGTTTAAATTACCGCTGTTTTCAGTGAGCCTTTATTTTGAAAGTTTATTTTGACACTTGGAGCCTGTTTCCTGTGTTTCCCGGCTGTAGTTCTGCAGATCGCCGCATAGACGCTCGAAAAATAGAACTCCAACCTAATTTGAGCGTAGCGTCGCGGCGAGTCGTTCAGTGAGACGCGTGCGAGACCTCCCCGGTGTGAACTGTCAGAGTGAATAAAACAGAAAGCAGTTCACTCGCGTCTGACGTGACGCTGCTGTTACCGCTGCTGCTGCTTTGGTGAGAATTGGGGGTGAGGCGACTACTACGAATACTACTGCTACCACAAATACTACTACTACCACTGCAGTGAGGAGCTTGTACTGGTGAGTGCTGCGTCTAACGGCTGGGACACACAGTTTGAGGCGGTTCACTGATAAATACTGGAGTTAACCATGCGAGTGCTGCGGAGGTTTATTTACAGAAGCCCATTATCGGCAGAGTAGAGGCCGATGCAGATTTTTTAATTCAGAGCAGCCAAGGCCAATAAACACTGAAATTTTTTGGGACTGATATGTGGGATTTTCTTAAATTTATGAAAGAAATGAATACAACATATCCATTTGTTTCAGTCTTAGAATGTGACAGAACAGTTAAGACACGTGAGGAGACAAAGCGACGCCTCTTCTGACGGCGAGCGGGCGTTAGGTTTGTGTGTCCCAGCTTTTAGAGCTGTACTCCTACTAATGGACTGGATTCTCACATGTCTGAGGGTCTGCTGTCTTCAGTGTTTCACATTTCACTTCTTGGATGATTTCCACCTCCACCTGCGAGAAAACAGTAGAAATGAGACAAAAGACTGAATGAATTACACTGCAGAGGAAGCCATAGCTCTGGTCTGCCACTTTCACAACAACTTACACAACATTAAATGGTTAATATTCTGTATACACTAAACTGGGGCGTCCGTGGTTAATAGATTAATCAGCATTATGGCCATAATCGATTGAAAGAAATACTAACAATCAATGGTTCTGCTAAGTAGAGTAAAGGTACAGTATCACTGGAGAGTTAGGGCAAACTAATCATAAAATTCAGAAACTGTTTCCTAAAATATACAAGCCTCATTAGTTTCGAGAAGACACTTTTTTTTATAGTTCATGACTTTGAGCTTTTTAAACGTTTGATGGGTGATGTCAGGCCGATGGTTAACGATTAATCGATAATCGTTTGTTAAGACGACCAATTAATCGATTAAAGACAATTAACCAAAAGTGCATCCCTACACTAAACAAAAATAAAAAAATATATTTATTACTCAAAGAGTTTAGATTTTCAGTGTGAGCACTGTGGGCATGTGAATGAAAGTGCATGGCTGTTTCTAAACGAGGCGATGGAAGCAGAGAAAGGCTGCTGCTTTTTAAACAAGGGCCAAGAGCTTTTGGTCCTGGAGACAACAGCAGAGAATGTGAACACGTACACCACTGACTGCACCGATTCTGTCAGGCAAACGGCTCCGACTGAACGGAGAAAACATCAGTTTGAGAGTGCAGTGCTTGGGCCGGGCCTTTAGCTACAGTTACTAGGGTTGGTTTTGGACAGAACATGGAGCTGCTCAGGGTCGGGTCAGGCCGGATTCTTTGGGCCTAAAGAGAAGCTCTGATTACTGACAGTGAATTATCACTACTGTATTTTCTGGACTATAAGTCACACTTTTTTCCATCGTCTGGCTCGGGGTGTGGCGTATACTCAGGTGTGACTTATATATTAAAATATTTCAGGTGTTGGTTAGAGGGCGCTCTAGGCTTGTGTACCAGCATCTGCTGCACCTGTACCACTGACAATTTAAAATGTAAACATTACCACTAACAACTTAGGCTATAAAGACAACTGAGAAAGAGCGGAATAATTGGAAATGGAACTGATGCTGAGTCTGACGACAGCCACGCAGAGGAGGAAGCGGCGCTTCGTCTACCTCCGGAGTTGGCGGAGTTGTTCAGAAGCGACACCGAGGATGAAGAATTTAAAGGATTTAGCGATTAGGAGTGAGATGGTGAGTTTGGTGAACTTGTTATATTATGTTCTTTATGCTATAGTTATGTGAATAACTGTTAATATATTACGTTAACATACGAGACACCTATTCAGTTCGTTGTTTATGCTTCATGTAGCTGAATAACCATCAATGTGTTACGTTAGCATAGCGCACACCTATTCAGCTGTTGTTCTCTATTCTATTATTACTATAACTCGCCTTTCAACATGAAATGTCTGTTCTTGGTGTCGCATTTTGTAAAATAAATTTCCCCCAAAAAATGCAACTTATAGTCCAGTGCGACTTATATACATTTTTTTCTTCTTCATTATGCGTTTTTTGGCGAGTGCCACTTATAGTCCAGAAAATACGGTATATGAATTTGTGAAGTTCATGTTTTTAGGCCAACACAGAGTAACGTGACAGATCAGTGGCTGTTCCCAAGTCGCCAGGATCCTTCCTCCAGAGACGTCTCCTCTGAAGCGATGGCGAATGTCCTGCTGCATGTAAACACTTCGGGAACATGCTCAGGATCGCTGTGCCATGTAATCAAATCAGGCGAGGGATTAGCCAAACGCACAGGGGGGGGGGTCTTCATCATTTGGAACGGCACCTGGCAAGGCACTGATGACGTGGATCACTACAAAGAAGGTCCAGCCACGAAGGAAACCTCACCTGCTTCAGACCGTCAGACACAGGAAGTGATGTCAGCAGCTGCTCTGTGATTGGCTGAAGCTGGACCACTCCACTCTCCTCTGTGATTGGCTGCGGCAGCTGGCTGATGATGTAGACGGGCCCAGCGATTGGTCCCTGGGCAGAGTTGAGGACGGAGACTGTGACCGGGGCGGGGCTGAGGGCGGGCGGCTCCGTGGGCGCAGCGGGCTCCTCTGAAAAAACACACGAGTAAGAAATCAGTGGCATTATACTTTTTGAGTAGCGAGACGTTACCGGACATTAGCATCACTAGATATAGGTTGGCTCTGATGCTTTCGAGCACACCTGTAAAAGGTAAAATTAACTTCAGTTTAGGAGCAAAATTTTAAATTGATCTACAACTTTAGACGTCTTCAAGTGTCATCACATGTCACGCTGACAAAAGCCATTAGATTATACTTCAAAATTAGTCTAGACTTTTTTCCTAGAGCTGCACAATATATCGCAGAATTATCGTTATCGCAATATCAGCAAACGCAATATCTGTATCGCAAGAATCTAAATATATCACAATAACACTGTGGTCTCCATCTGACAGAGATTTACACTGAAGAATCATTTTCCACCAGAGCCTTAAAAGAACATGTGTTGTGACTAAATAAAAATGTTTAAAAAGTCCAGTTTTAGTGGTAATTTAATTAATTTAGTCACAGCTTAGCCTTGTTTTATTCCTGGTTTAGTCTGTGTTAAGTTCTGACTTGTAAATACAGGAACTTACATTTTTGTGAAATGTAGTGAATTTAACTTACTATGTTCCAAAAGTAGGCTCTAGTTTCAAATATCGCAATAATATCGTTATCGCAATTTTCAACATAGTTATCGAATATGTTTTCTCCATATCGTGCAGCCCTACTCTTTTCCTATTTTATACAAAGAAGTGAGTGTGGTATCCCTTCGGTAAAATTCTGTTTCTGATGCAGAACAATAACAGGTGGTGTAACCAATCAGAGAAATGAAGGGCGGGACATAAGCAGCCGCACTGCTGACCCAAACACGCATGGATTCTTGCTGTTCCTTTCATAAAACACCAGAATACGCCGTATTATGAGCAGCTCTATACTTATTTCTGCACAGGGACAGCAGCAGAAGCCAGTTGTACAAAGACTTGTGGAAAAAGTCTTTTTTTTTTTAATGCGTTCGTTACATGGGACGTCAACGGGATTTAATTTTGTCAAAATAGCAACAAGACAAAGGAAAAAGAATCCCACAGAGGACTGAACAACAACGAGGACTTCAGCAGAACCAACAGGTGACGAAGGAAAGACCTAAACGCCTGTTAATCAGAGAGAAGTTATTACATTCACTCTGTAGCCAGCACTAACTTGGTTAACTCTTCTGCTTTCGTAAGACGCGCTGCAGATAAACGGCTGTGATAGAACAGTTCCAAATCAAAACACAGAGAAATGCTTTGCCCTGCTTGTGAGTCTAGCTTGGTTCAAAATCGCCTCTTATCTTTGTTTTGCCAAATGACATTTAAGGAAATAGGTTTTAGTGTTTAAGATACTAATAATTTTGTTTAAAGGAATATTATGCAAATTCTTTTAGATCTTTATCTCAAAGCTTTTAAAAACATGCCAAAGGAAAAACTTGATAATTTTATTTTTTTATATATATATACACTCAAGGAAAAAAGAAACGCACCACTGCTTTTTTACCACATTTTTGTTTGGTTACTTATTTTTGATGGAAATATTCCATGTGCACATCAACCATATACCCGTCCCTGATATTCAGACCCAATTAATCAATGCTTATGACAGTTTCAATAACAATAACATGACCAAACAATAATAATGCAGCAGTTGTGACATGTGGTCGACCAGATGTGGGACGGTCATTGGAGGATCCAGTGGTGTGGAAACGCTCAGCGAGGCGTACAACAGTAGAGTGATGGACTCCAAACTCCTGGCTACAGCCGTGTGCTCCTTCAGCTTGAAGCAGGCCAATGGCTGCCAATCTCTCTCTGGTTGCAGGAGTCGTGGCATTGGGAACAAATGTGCTTTTTTTTTCATTTTGGTGTCTTTTTATAGGGAATGGTTGTGCACAACTGAGGACAGGTCCAATTCATCTCTGAGTTTTACTCCTGACCCAGACAGAGGTGATTAATACAAAAATACAGTTGTTATTGCATTGTCATTTCATTTTGACTCAGAATAGAACTAAACTCATTGTAGTCTGTCATTTTTCACTGGCTGTAATATTTTTTTGACAAATTGAGAAAATGAAAGTGGTGCGTTTCTTTTTTCCTTGAGTGTATTTATACACTTGCAGTTGTCTTCACTGACTTTACATGGGGACCGTTTTACCTGATGACATTTTTCCACTTTAATCCAATAATATTCAGCTAATTTAGTGTTTTTCATGTCATTATGAACTGGGATCACAAAAGTGTCATGAAATTAATCCATTTATACAATTTCAAGCCTTTTTTATTCAAAACTAGAAAATCTGTTGCTTACGGAACCCGAAATCTATGTCACATCACTGACCCACTCCCACTTTCCATATATGGTCAGGAGGAATGGCACAGACAGTTTTTTTGAAGAGTTGGCGTTTGATTCTTGTGGAGGATAATTCTCACCTGTGATTTTCCTCCTGGCGTTCCTCTTCACAGCAGCAGCAGCAGCAGCAGCAGCAGCTCTGGTCTCTCTGGGCTTCAGCTCTGAGTTCTTCTCTGTAGATGTTGTTGAAGTTCCTCTCTCGTTCTCCTCGAACAGCTGCTGAACCACGTGGCACAGTTTCCTCAGAGCTTCTCTGAACGCAGCCTCCAGGACCTTCTGCAAATCCATCTGAGAGGAGGAGAAAGTCACACGAATACAGGCGTTACCTTTTCCTCTTTACATATTACTGACTGCCTGCATGTTATATTTCTAATGAGGCTCTTAATCTTAGTTCTTAAAGGCTGTGTATTCTGCCAGATGTCCTTCTCCTCTGTTTCCATGTTCTAATATTGTTCTTCATCAGAAACAGCCCTGGGGTTTTGTTCTGTTTGAGTAATCCTGTATTCTCTGGCGCTGAGTTTCTGAGGCTCGGTGCTACAAACTTCCACCTCTCATTTATTTATCCAAAAAACGGTGCACAGCTCTGTTTCCACTGATTCCTCACAGACATTTTTACTTTTGCAGTTAAATGGGATCAGACAAAAAGTTTAAATAAAGTGAAGCTCCTCTTATTCTTTAAGATCCAATCATGATCAGTGGTTCCCACAGAAAATGTGTCAATGAAGGTAGCAGCCAATAATTGTAATAAATAATAATAAATAGCTGCTATAATGGCGGCCATTGGTGAAACAAGATGTTTCTGTCCTTTCAGGAAGTCAGCGTAAATACTCAAACATGCGTGAATAAAACAAAAACACAACTCCAGGTCTGTTTTTCACCTTCTTAGGAACAACTAAGCTCTGTACTACATTGTTCTGTTGCATTATATTAAGTAAAAGCTGATTAATATCTTTAAAAGTGTTAATACTCAACACTGACCACACGTTATCCCAGCAGGAACAATTGTTGCTGAGCATAAAACTCAGGTTTTCACCCACTTTTTCATTAAAATAGTTAAAAATGACAACTAGATTGTTTCATTAGAGCACTGATAACGTATGAATTTAATATTATTATGTCTGAGAAAAAAATTGGGATTAAATGGGTTAAAGGTACTGTAAACAGCAGCGCTCTACTGGTTCTAAACGGTACTGCAGTCTAAATCAAAACAATGGTCTCTTTTAGGGCTGCAACAATTAATCAAAATAATTGATTATAATCAATAAATTAAATAACTGTCATCTCATTTAGTAATCGTTTAATTGTTAACTGTGGTACTCACAAACTCTGAAACATACCATGAGCTGAGAGAGGAGGTTTATTACCAACAGTAAACAACAGTAAAGCAACAAAAAGGTTAAAAACAATGTACATTTTGTATTTTTGATTAAAAATATATCCAAACTTTCTCAAGTGACATAGTTGCAGTTTCGTTTGGTTCAAATTTAGTAAAAGTTTGGTGATTTTTTGTATAATTTTCCCAATTTTTTAACGGTAACTACGCTTTTAACCACTTTACCACACACGCTTCACTATCCCATTAATCAATTAATCAATACAATTATCGACAGATTAACCGATTATCAAAATAATTGTTAGTTGCATCCCTAGTCTCTTTTCTGATTGGACGATGGGCGGAACCAAAACAAAAACAACATATCTTTAACTGTGAATAACTCAGCTGTACCATTGTCATCAGTAAAACTAATATTTGATTTAAATATGTTTACCTCACATCTGGGACACATGGGTAATTTTTGTAAAATATTATAAAAAATATACTGTTCATAGCACCTTTGATCTAAACATACAACATCTAAAAGCATTATTATTAGATTCAATGTAGTTTTATGTTTATTTATCATATGATTTTGTGTCACTATAAAAGTTTTTAGACCTATTTTTGTTTATTTGTATTTTTGCAACGACGGCGAAGACGGAAGTGACGTCAGAGTTGTTATCGCTCTTTTAGCCGCTGTAGCTCTTCTTCTTCTTCTTCTTCTTCTCCTCCGCGCTAAACTAAACTCATCCGCTAAGTTTCAGAACTTTGATAAAAGTCTGTGTTTAGGCTAAACTTCCTCCTCACCCGGTTCTCCGTCTGTCCGCCCGGTCTGTCGCTCCGCAGCGCCGCCGCCACGGAGCCCTCCACCGCCGCCGAGAGAATGAGCTCCGCCTGGGACCGAAACGTTTCCGCCGCGGTCCGAGCTCCGCGCCGCGCCGCCATCCCGGACCCGGACCGAGCCGCAGCGAGCCGTGCCCCGGGTTCAGGGGCTGCAGGGGTTCGGGTAAAAGACAACAGAGTCACAAAGTTTGGCGGAGAAAGAGAAAGATGGTTCACTGCTGCGGGGTCGTAATGGCCGCGGTGTTTACTTCCGGGTCTTTGTCTTCCTCTGCGGAACACTGAGACCAACACTGGCCTCTAGTGGTTATTTTTAAGGTATGGCATATATATATATTAAAGGTTGGGGATATTGTTTTTAAATCACTTTATAACAAAGAGTTATAGAAGGTTCAAGTTTTATTTTTTTTATAACTTTGCAGTGGTTCTGCAATGGTTTTATCACTAATGTTGATTTTCTAAACACAAATCTAATATTACATCATTTTTATTCTCTCTATCAAAATTTGTTGTGTTACTCCTGTTAAGTGACAAAAGTGTTCTTGTCAAAAATAAAATAATAATATATATATATATATATATATATATATATATATATATATATATATATATATATATATATATATATATAATAAAATGTATACATTCTTTATTTTTTCATCTTTTTGGCATCAATCTTTTAATCAACTTCTGCCCTGGTCATAAATACCAAATATTTAATTATTTTCAGAATTTTAACCCTTTTTATGCCAGAGTATGTAATAGCATCTCAATTTTTTTGACAAACACACATACAAAAAAAAAAAGAAATATTTTGAATATTATCTTGTCTGAGAAAAAAATTGGGATTAAATGGGTTAAAGGTACTGTAAACAGCAGCGCTCTACTGGTTCTAAACGGTACTGCAGTCTAAATCAAAACAATGGTCTCTTTTAGGGCTGCAACAATTAATCAAAATAATTATTATAATCAATAAATTAAATAACTGTCAACTCATTTAGTAATCGTTTAATTGTTAACTGTGGTACTCACAAACTCTGAAACATACCATGAGCTGAGAGAGGAGGTTTATTACCAACAGTAAACAACAGTAAAGCAACAACATTAATCTTTTAATCAACTTCTGCCCTGGTCATAAATACCAAATATTTAATTATTTTCAGAATTTTAACCCTTTTTATGCCAGAAGATGTAATAGCATCTCGATTTTTTTGACAAACACACATACAAAAAAAAAAAATAAATAAATAAATATTATGAATATTATCAATGCAAAGTGGATTTTTTTAGGGGAGTTATTACAGTTTTGGATGTTTCCTATGAACTGCAGAGTAAGAGCCCAAACTGAGACAAGATGGGGCCCTGACATGACCCTGACCAAAAATTAGCATTAAAGTGCAAGAATTGACCAATTGCCGATTGACTAAGAAAAGCTGTGGTGTGTATTGGAGGCTGGAGGCGCATCCTCCCGCGCCCCGCACAGCGCTCCACGAGCCAGAGGTGCGTTTGTTCCGTAACGACATCTTTTTTTTTGCGGCACAAGACACTCGCTGAATACGCCCAAAAGAAAAACACCATGGAGACCGCCTTGATCTGCCTTATCTCACGTAAATTACAGATTAAAATGTAGCTTTGACAATATTCTTCTTCACTTATTTTTATAAAGGTAAGAATATGCCAGGCTAATAGAAACCCTGTCTGTAAGTCTGCAGTGAGCAATATATTAAGTAGGCTACAAAATGCAATACATTCACAGATGGACTGTAGTTGATGTGTTGGTTTAAAAAAATCTGCCTCCCCTAGAGCAAATATCAAACTACGCCTATGATCACAACAGAAAACAGAAAAGAACATTCAGGAAGCAGCTGCTTTTTATTTATATTTATTTTAAATGTGATGATTATGGCTCACAGTTAATGAAAACCAAAACTCAGTCTCTCATTTAGTTAGGACCTAATATTACACAAACATTACTACTGAAATAAATACCTTTAAAATATATTTATATGTTTTATTTCACACTGTCTACTGACTTTTTAACTTTTAGAATTTAAATTAAAATGATTAACCAATGAAATTATTTTATTTTATAGATATTTACATCTTACAGCTTTTTGTACCAAACTCTGATGAAACCTTTTTGTCTGTTGTCTGTAATAATGACGTGTCAGACATAAAAGCCAGTTATTATTAATATATTTATATATATTTTATTTTTTAAACATGTTAAATTCAACACGATATCACATTACTACATTCATTTACAAAAACAGTACTTAAAAAAAACTGTATTCTGCTGTTACATTACAGCAGCTCATTTACAGACTTTAAAAACATTTTCCATGACGCCATTTTACCACAAAATGTCTGTGAGGAATCAGAGGAAACAGCTGTGCATTGTTTTTGAATAAATGACTGAGAGCAGATGTAGAGGGCTTGTTTTTGATTGGTCAGTGCTTCCTGGAGTGGGCGGGGCTTTGGGCTCAGAAACTCAGTGCCAGAGAATACAGGATTACTCAAAAATCAAATCAAAATCCAAAAACATAACTTTACACAGCACTGCAAAAACAAATGGAACCATACAAATACACAAATATACAGGATGTGTAATAATGCAACATATTATAACACAACAGGACTAGACCAGGACTAAACCAGGACTACACCAAGACTAGACCAGGACTAGACCAGGACTAAACCAGGACTAGACCAGGACTAAACCAAGACTAGACCAGGACTAAACCAAGACTAGACCAGGACTAGACCAGGACTAGACCAGGACTAGACCAGGACTAAACCAAGACTAGACCAGGACTAAACCAAGACTAGACCAGGACTAGACCAGGACTAAACCAAGACTAGACCAGGACTAGACCAGGACTAAACCAAGACTAGACCAGGACTAAACCAGGACTAGACCAGGACTAGACCAGGACTAGACCAGGACTAGACCAGGACTAAACCAGGACTAAACCAGGACTAAACCAGGACTAGACCAGGACTAGACCAGGACTAAACCAGGACTAAACCAGGACTAGACCAGGACTAGACCAGGACTAAACCAGGACTAAACCAGGACTAGACCAGGACTAGACCAGGACTAAAACAGGACTAAACCAGGACTAAACCAGGACTAGACCAGGACTAGACCAGGACTACACCAGGACTAGACCAGGACTAAACCAGGACTAAACCAGGACTAGACCAGGACTAGACCAGGACTAAACCAGGACTAAACCAGGACTAGACCAGGACTAGACCAGGACTAAACCAGGACTAAACCAGGACTAGACCAGGACTAGACCAGGACTAAACCAGGACTAGACCAGGACTACACCAGGACTAAACCAGGACTAAACCAGGACTAGACCAGGACTAAACCAGGACTAGACCAGGACTAGACCAGGACTAAACCAGGACTAGACCAGGACTAGACCAGGACTAGACCAGGACTAGACCAAGACTAAACCAGGACTAAACCAGGACTAGACCAGGACTAGACCAGGACTAAACCAGGACTAAACCAGGACTAGACCAGGACTAGACCAGGACTAGACCAGGACTAAACCAGGACTAGACCAGGACTAGACCAGGACTAGACCAGGACTAAACCAGGACTAAACCAGGACTAGACCAGGACTAGACCAGGACTAGACCAAGACTAAACCAGGACTAAACCAGGACTAGACCAGGACTAGACCAGGACTAGACCAGGACTAAACCAGGACTAGACCAGGACTAGACCAGGACTAGACGAGGACTAAACCAGGACTAAACCAGGACTAAACCAGGGCCGTTTCTCAGTTCCTTGTATGCAAACTCCAGACTGTGTACTCAGAGGTACAGATTTGTGTACTCAGAGGTACAGATTTGTGTACTCAGAGGTACAGACTTCCATTTTGGGACGAAGTGAACTTGATGACATCACAGGAAGAAGCTCTGACCCCAGATGTTTGTTTTATTTTTAAAATGAACTTTTTGTTTCATGCACAAGAATAAAATGCAACATCTGAAAATATTGATTTTAATAAATGAAAAATGGTGCCCGCTGTTTTTATTATTTTAAATACTTTGTATTTAATAAATAATCAAGTTTTGGGCGGATCGCTGATCCAAGCGGCGATCTGTGCACAATGCGAAATGCATTCTGGGATTTCTACCTCCCTGAGTACGCACAAGTCTCTGATGCATCCTCAGTAAAACGGGCAGAGCAAGAACACATCCAGGGATATGGAGCGGACTCGCCAAGAAGCGGACAGGACTTGGTCCAGATGACGTTTCACAAGAACACAAGTCCACAGAAGTACGCAGACTGAGAAATGGTCTAAGTCTAATCCAAAGATGTTTCTTCTTCCATGGAGCGGTCTTCAGGGAGACGCCCTCTGTCGTCTCCTCTGGTGACCCCTGGTGGCCTGGAACAACATAACAACAAAAAGTTTCTGTTTATACATCAAGACTAAACCAGGTCTAAGGCCTGAGACTGGTCCTGAGGGCCCCTAGTGTAATGTACATGATCCTGAGGGGCCCTAGTAAGGGGCCCTAGTGTAATGTCCCTGACCCTGAGGGGCCCTCATGGTGCTCCAGGGGCCAGTACCTTACAGTAGTAGTACAGAGCAGGGATATAGATGAGCGTCAGCAGGAGAATGAGCAGCGCTCTGATGATCAGCTCAGAGTCCAAGGCTGGAACACATCACATGGAGACAGAGACATGAGGCCTTTTTAAACCATTATTATCACGGCTCTGAAGGAAAAACCAGAAGAACTTACCTCCGAGAGAGAGATAGAGGCTGTGGCTCTGAGAGGAGAAGTTATGGGAGAAAACACGGAGATGGTAAACGCAGGCGTAGCCTCCTTTGTGGGCGGGGCCGGCGTCAGAGAACAGGAAGTGGGCGGAGTGATTGACGGCCGGCAGGGTGCGGTTCTGAGCCGGGTCCACAGTGGGAGAGATGAGCTGGAAGGAGCCTCCTGGGTACTGTGGTTCAACAGAGCACCTGACACTGAAGTCTGAGCCCAGCAGCACCCGGAGCCCCTGCGGCTGGGCCTCGGAGACCCCGTCAGCAGAGACGGACAGGGAGATGTTGGGGCGGGTCAGTAAATCTGTGGAGAGAGGTGATTGGACGCTCTTCAGTCTCATGTGATTAATACTGACCAATGGGAACAGAGATTTATCTGTAAGTCACAAGTTCACAATAAAAACAGACACAGAGCAGAATCTGTGGGACTCAGTCTAAAACTCAGTCCTGGGACAATGAGACTCTGTCCACAACAAACATATTCCTCAGGAACATCTGGAATAACACATCTGGAGAGAGGGAGAAGACTAAATCTGTGGAATTCAGGCTTTTACTGTTACCTGAACACACCACCTCCAGGCCACTTTTTGCAATGATGCCTAACTCCAAGACACAGTCTCTCAGAGCAGAGTTCTTCACACAGTGAGGAGTGACCAGCCACACATCTCTCCATGGAAAACCAACTCTTCTCACTCCAGAAACAGCTGAGCCACAGTCCAGGTCTCGACACACAGCAGCTGTAGCCTCCAGGTCCCAGGCTCCATCAACATCCACTCGTCTCCATTCTCCTCTGAGTCTCAGCTCCACAGTCCCAGCACAGCGACTGGCCCCTCCCACCAACCTGACTGGCTCTGAACAGAGAGAAGAAGAAGTGATTGGAGGAAGCAGACAGAGGTGTTAAAGCCCCGCCCCTTTTTACCTGAGCAGGTGAAAGCCCCGCCCTTTTTACCTGCGCAGGTGAGCTCCACAGCTGTTCCAGATGAGCAGGTGTTCCCTGAGCTGGACCTGGGACAGTCCATCAGAGCAGACTCATGGCCCTGGCACTGGAACTGTCCCAGAGCCCCGCCCTCTCCATAGAGCGCCCCCTGGAGGAGAGAAGGAGCCCCACAGCCCAGCTCCCTGCAGACCACCTCTGCATCCTGCAGGTCAAAGTCCCCTTCACAGACTGGGCTCCAGGACTGGTTCTGGTGGAGCTCCAGTGATCCTGAGCACAGGCTGGGCCCCCGGAGCCTCACAGAGTCTGTGGACACACACACAGCTCTTTACTCTGAGAATACTGCACACATAAGCCTCCTCTGCCTACAGCCCACAGGACGTCTGCCTCTGAGCTGCTGCTGGGACACACTGCTCTGAACTGCACTGGGGGAGGTTGTGGAGCCTCAGGTCTGTCCCAGAGGCCCCTCCTCCATCTCACTGAACCCCTGCAGTTTGAGCCAGAGCAGACAGGACCAGTCCCTCTGAAGTCCAGCTTTAAATCCAGCTGTAACCCTTTGTTAAACCTGCTCAGACTCAGATTCCAGGCCTGGACTCTGGAGGGGTGTGGGGGACACGGATGTGGGACCAGGTCATACATCATTATAGTATAGTCATATTACCCACTAAAAAAAATTGCTGGGTTGACACTGTTGGGTCAGAGGTTGAGTTGCTATAACCCAAAATTAGGTTAAAAATGATAACCTAACCAATTCGGTTAGGGTTCAGTCTGTCAGATTCAAACAGATGACCCAGCGTTGGGTTAGATTCAAACTTCAGCTCCAAAGGTGGGAGTTCACCTCAGTGTGAGAGAAACCTCACATAAAAGGTTTGTACACACATTTTTATCTAATTATTCTGTCATTATTATTTAGTTGAAGCTTTCTGTGGCCAATTTACTGTCTTTGTTATTATTTTAACATTAGTTTTTTCTCTGGCCTAAGTTGTAGCTTTCCTAGCTTGTAGCCTGTAGCTTAGCTTATAGCCTGTAGCTTAACTTGCAGCCTGTAGCTTAGCTTATAGCCTGTAGCTTAGCTTGCAGCCTGTAGCTTAGCTTATAGCCTGTAGCTTAGCTTGCAGCCTGTAGCTTAGCTTGTAGCCTGTAGCTTAACTTGCAGCCTGTAGCTTAGCTTATAGCCTGTAGCTTAGCTTGCAGCCTGTAGCTTAGCTTATAGCCTGTAGCTTAGCTTGCAGCCTGTAGCTTAGCTTGTAGCCTGTAGCTTAGCTTGAAAAATGGATAGAAACCGAGCCAAAAATGTTGAACCTTTTCTTATAATTATTTTCAGGATGTTTGGGGTGAACTGTGGTGTAAAAATGCAATAGCTCTACTAGCTTTAGTGTCAATTGCTTGGCTAACTGTCAACGACCTAATTGCTAATGTTACTTTTCAGTTTTTGAAAATGCTGCTGTTTCAGGTCGACTTTATCCTGTCCTTGGACTTCTGAGCTGATATATCTGTAGCTTTACAGGTAAGAAGATATTTTAAATATTATTTGCAATTTTAAAAAATTTCATTGCCCAGCACAAATTTTTACTCTGGTTAGAAATATTAAAATCACTTTTATATTTGGCTTAAATGACAAATGTGTAATAATTGGTTTTCCTACAGGTGCCTTGGTAAAAATGCACTCAATCTGCCATCTGAGCTCCACCAGACTTTTACAAAATGAAAAGTAACAGAAAGTACAAACTGTGTATTTAATGTTTTTATAGTCTAGTGAAAAACGTGTCTCTGATAAAGAATGTGCAAATTTTAGCTGTAAATTTGACTCTTTTTTTCTCTTATTCTTTTTCCCCCACAGCAGAATATCCAGTGGACTGAAGTGTCCAAACCGGAGCAAGATCCTGACTGAGGAGTGTGTTCACAACTGTTGTGTTGCCCTCTAGAGTAGCTGTAGTGCACAAGCACAAACAATACTATAACGTTGTCTACAATAAACCCTCCACCCCTCTCCCTCCTAAGCGTATAGATCCATAAATAAACTGAAATAAAAAAATATATAAAAAGTGCAGGTAATCCAGGTTTTGTACTTTTTTTCAATCCAAGTTTTAGTGGTTTTAACCCAAGAAATTGAATGAATGAATGAATGAATGAATGAATACCCACAATTGGGTGGAAAACATAACCCAACATGTCGGGTCAAGCATGTAACCCAACCCAAAGTTACAATTAGCATTGACTTGGTCCATATTTGACCCAGGTTACAAATTGGGTTATTTTTATCCCAGCAGTTTTTAGTGTGTAGTCAATATTGTGCAATATTGATTTATATTTCTCTGTACGGTGCAGTACCCGCCCATTACTGTTAATATCATCATATTCCACCACCACCATGTAAATATGTATACAGCCTGTGTTGTTGTTTTGCACTGTTTATTTTATATTTTATATTAATAATATTACATATTTTTGCTTTTTCTTGTGAATATCTTTTTGTTTGCATGCTCACTTGATTTTTCTTGCTTTCTGCACTCTATTCTGTATTAGGAGCTGCCTGAACAAGTGAATTTCTCCACTGTGAGATTAATAAAGTTTAATCTAATTTAATCTAATCTATAGATGTATAACCTCTTACTCTCTGGATATTCAAGACTGTGTTCTGATACTGACCTAAAAGTTTTCAGAGATTTAAACTTTGAGAGTCAGAGAGAAAGCTCTTTACTGTTACCTGAACACGCCACCTCCAGGCCCCTGCTTACACTTTTGTCATCATCCCAGACACAGTCTCTCAGAGCAGACTTCTTCACACAGTCAGGTCTGAATCCCCACACAGGTCTCTCTGGAAAATCATCTCTTCTTACTCCAGAAACAGCTGAGCCACAGTCCAGGTCTCGACACACAGCAGCTGTAGCCTTCTGGTCCCAGTCTCCATAGGCAGCAACCACTCGTCTCCAGTCTCCTCTGAGTCCCACCTCCACCTGCCCAGCACAGCGACTGGCCCCTCCCACCAACCTGACTGGCTCTGAACAGAGAGAAGAAGAAGTGATTAGGCGAGTTATGGACAGAGACGATTCAGTCATACACAGATCTGATCGACACAATGCATGCTGGGTAGTTTTGTGTCCGTGTTGCTCTGGTGTAACTTGTGTAACAGTGATCTCTAAAACTCCGAACACACGTGAGGTCTGTGCTTCCAAAGACCGCTTTGTGGTCCAAGGAAGACTGTTCTCATCTACAAATCAGGGGAGTCTCACTTCTTCTGGAATGCATCAGTCACAGGAAGAAGACAGAGGAGCCCCGCCCCTTTTTACCTGAGCAGGTGAGCTCCACAGCTGTTCCAGATGAGCAGGTGTTCCCTGAGCTGGACCTGGGACAGTCCATCAGAGCAGACTCATGGCCCTGGCACTGGAACTGTCCCAGAGCCCCGCCCTCTCCATAGAGCGCCCCCTGGAGGAGAGAAGGAGCCCCACAGCCCAGCTCCCTGCAGACCACCTCTGCATCCTGCAGGTCAAAGTCCCCTTCACAGACTGGGCTCCAGGACTGGTTCTGGTGGAGCTCCAGTGATCCTGAGCACAGGCTGGGCCCCCGGAGCCTCACAGAGTCTGTGGACACACACACAGCTCTGAGATGTCACGGCTCTGCAGCCAAAAGGGACAGACCTCAGTCTGTGACAGACTGAAGTGCTTCAGGTGAAAGTGTTGATTTTAACTTTTCTGTAAACGTATAATAGCATCTACGCTAACGTCTTTAGCACCATGTTGTTGGTGAGAGTCAAACCTAAGCCCCACCCACTCAGAACACTGTTACACCATTGGTCAAACCACCATGGTTCAGACTCAGAGATTCTTATGAGGACGAGATGGATTTTTATGAGTTTCTGGATTTTTGTGAGTTTCTCACAAATCTCATAAAGATCCAGCTGCTGTGGAAGAAAAGGATTTTAAAGTTCTTACCTGAACATTTTAGCTCCAAATTGGAGTCAGAGGGAGATGTGTTAGTCCAAAAACAGTTGCTCAGTGAAGTCTCTTCACAGTCAGGCTCGATTCTCAGTGTTGCTCTTTCTGAACCACTTTTTCCTCTCACAGAAACAGAAACAGCAGATCCACAGCCCAGCTCTTTACACGCTCTGTTTGCAAACTGCAGATTAAACTCAGATGCATACACAGTTGTCCAGTTCTGCTCCTGGTGTTTCACCTCCAGTTCTCCCTGACAGCGGCTGGCTCCTCCCACCAACCTGAGGCCAAACGGCTCTGGAGAAATTAAAGCAGTCACCAAAACTCTTTACTAATCTGTATTTAAATACTGACTCAGTGTTTATCTCAGAGCTTTAAACTTTACTAAACACAGATCTCTGGAGTTAAATGAAACAGAATCTGACCTCAGTAAATTGTTGAGACACTGTTCACTAACGAAGACCTCTCTGCTTTTATTCCTGACTTTATAAACTCTAAAGTGGCCTCTCAGTCGCTGTAGGTTGGCAGTTCGATTCCCGCTCCTCACATTTACACTGCTGAAGTCATGTCGTGACCCACTGGGTCACATTAGGATGTGGCGCACCCTACAGGACGTCCTCATAAACAGTACAGTTTTACTGCAGTGTCTCAGTTTTTCTGAGTGTCTTATTTTTATTCTTCTGTCTTTTCACATTCTCTTCAAACATAAGTTAAACTTCTTTAAACTGCCATCACTTTTAGGTTGGGGCTCTACATTTAGAAAGAGTCCATTACTGAGGTTAAAATGTCCTGTGTGGTTTATGATCCTAACATCTCTTTGTAGGACACAGATTCCAGTTTTGTAACAAATGTAAAAGCAGAAATTCTGTAATGGTGCTGCTGTGCTCTGAGAAAAACACTTTGTCAAATACAAACACAAGTTTATACAACAGTTTCACTAAAGTGAAGTGAGAAGAGGCAGTGTGTGTTCACCTGTGGAGCTGGAGGCTGCAGCCAGGATCCCTGCACACAAACACACACAAACACACACAAACACACACACACAAACACACACAAACACACACATTCAGTTCAGGATTTGGTCCAAAACATTCTTTTTGTGGCTCAGTAACATAAGTTCAGTATAAGTGCCCCTCATTCGCTCGACTTTTAGAAGCTGTCTGTTTTCAACATTTGTGTCATTGGTATAAAATGGCTGCTGTTGGGCACATGATGTGTCACCCTCGATACCGCTCTCTGCTCAACATAAAATGGCTGCTGTTCAAGAAGACACCACAAAATGTCTGCTGAGGGAAAACCTTTAAAAAAAAACATACAAGCTGATTTTATCAGTTTGAGAGAAACAGGAAACTCACGATCACCCAGTCTGATCTCTCTGTGTGGTTTGAATTTTAGAAACACTCTATTTCTGAATAAAATGCACATTTACACATTTTATTTGACTGCATTCTCCATTTCATCTAAACACAGTTCTCATGTAGAGAGCAGTTTAATCCAGATTTCTCAGACTTTTCCTCTGCTCTCCTCAGTCTCTCAGTATCAGCTCACAAACAGCAGAAACAAAGAGAAGAGAGTTCTTACCGAAGCTGCAGAGGGACAAAAACACTGCCAGTGCTCTGTGGGCCATGTCCAGGTCTGGGTCAGGACCAGGTCTATGTCAGGACTTGGTCTAAGTCTGGTCTAAAGAGGGTTTCCGCTGCTCTTAGCTCAGTCTTATCTGTTCATCTTTGTGACGCGTCTCTCACGCTTTCCTGTGGAAAATTGTAGATATTGAGTTTGTTCAGTTTTAGCAGCTGTTTGTAAAGACGTGCACAGACATTTTTGGGGCAGGTGCTCAACAAAAAAAAGGGGGCACTTACGGTAACGGAAACTTTGACTTTACTTTATCACATAAAGTATAGGCCCTACTGTGTAATAATCAGACTGTGACACAGCTGAACGCAGAGACATAGTAAATCAATTTAACAAGAGTCCTGATGTTTGTAGCTGGTTATAGTTTTAAATAATGAATAGATTTTGTAGTTTTACAGGCCACAGATGACATAAGGTGGGCCTTTCAACAATGGTTCACTTCAACACTAAACTTTCTGACTAACACTGACAAACTGGTGTCTGTTTAGTGTTTACTGTAGGACATGTGTCCACTGTAGGACATGTGTCCACTGTAGGACGTGTGTCCACTGTAGGACGTGTGTCCACTGTAGGACATGTGTCCACTGTAGGACGTGTGTCCACTGTAGGACGTGTGTCCACTGTAGGACGTGTGTCCACTGTAGGACATGTGTCTGGGCTCTGCTAATGTGAGCTGCAGCCCCTCCCACAGCACCACAGTGTCCTCTGTCCCCTCCCACAGCACCACAGTGTCCTCTGTCCCCTCCCACAGTGTCCTCTGTCCCCTCTGTCCTGACTGCTCCTGTAGTCTGGGCTGTTTACTGCAGTAAAAACATGAGCGCCTCTAATCGGATAAATTCTCTGATCATCAGCCGCTTGTTTCCACGAGCCACAGTTGTGTTTGTAGGAAAATGGGAAATATAAGTTTTCTTCTAATCTCCCGCTCTGCAGAGGGACTAAACCACTTTTTTTAGACGGGGCCCGGGGACAACACAGGCAGTGGTTGCTGCTGTGGATCAGGCCCAGGTCACATGTGAGATGACACCTGGAGAGGTGCGAGAGAGCAGTGCTGTAGAGTGAATTCAATTCAATTCAGTTTTATTTGTGAGTCCCAGTATCACAACAAAGTCTCCTCAAAGGCTTCACAAACAGATAATCAAACATAACACACAATCAACACAAACAATAACTACACTAAAAAAACAGACCCAGGACACTCCTGTCCTTAGATCCTTCTTCTCGGTAAGGAAAAACTCCTAAAAAAAAACCCAGCTGTGGGAAAAAAAAGAAGAAACCTTATGGAGCCCATATTGAAGGAGAGATCCTCTCCCAGGACGGACAGCAACATGTGTCAGGAGTTAGTCCATTAGCTCATCGATAGGATCATAGTTCACTCTGTAAGGATTCATCCAGACAGGGGAGTGGGGTGAGGTTGAGGGCCCACAGGTCGGGACAGGAGCACAGATGGGGTCAGCTAAGATCCAGTCATCACTGGGACATCTGCCAGCAGCCAGGCATCTGAGAGAGGGACAACCTGTGAACAGCTATGATTAAAGATATAGAATATGAGATAATATTAATGAGAGTGATAGAAGAGGAGCAGCAGATGAAACCAGAGGTCAGAGGTCAGTGCACCATACTTCCCCCAGCTTCTAGCTCCTGGAGCAGCTTAGCTTCAGCTGTGGAGTTAACCCTGTTCCTGGCCTGACCATAAACTTTCTCACAGAGGAACGTTTTAACCTAACCTTAAATGTAGAGACTGTGTCTGCCTCTAACATGAGCTGGAAGCTGATTCCATAAAACAGGAGCTTGGTAACTAAAGGCTCTACCTCCAACTGTACTTTTAGAAACCCTGGGAACCACTAATAGCCCTTCATTTTGTGAGCGCAGTACTCTGCTTGGTTGGTATGGCATCTATAACATCATTAATGTAGGATGGAGTAAGTCAGGAGAAGGATTTTAAACCTAATTCTGAATCCAACTGGAAGCCAGTGAAGTGAAGCTAGCACAGGAGTAATATGTTCTCTCCTGTTAGTTCCTGTTAATAATCTTGCTGCTGCGTTTTGAACAAGCTGAAAACATTTTAAAGAGTTTTTAGGGCACGCTGCAGCAGAGAGTTACAGTAATCCAACCTAGATGTAACAAATGCATGTATGAGTTTTTCAGCATCATTTTTAGATAAAATATTTCTGATTTTGGCGATGTTACGTAAGTGAAAGAATGCTGTTTTACAGGCTTGGTTTACATGAGCCTTAAATGATAAATCTTGGTCAAATAAAACTTCTAAGTTTCTCACAGTAGAACTTGAGGCTACACTGACACCGTCCAGGGAGACTCTGGTCAGACAGAGCATCTCTCAGCTTTTTGGGGCCTAGTATAATGACCTCTGTGTTTTCTGGGTTTAGGAGGAGATAATTAATTGTCATCCAGGTCTTTATGTCTCTCACACAGGCGCTAAGTTTCTCAACGCGGTCATTCTGATCAGGTTTAATTGATAAATACAACTGTGTATCGTCTGCAGTGAAAATGAATGCCATGTTTTCTGATTCTGTTTCCTAAAGGCAGCATGTAAAACATGAACAGAATGGGTCCAAGTACTGAGCCTTGTGGCACTCCATAGCTAACTTTACTGCACTGTGAGGAATGTTCATTTACACTGACAAACTGGTACCTATCAGATAAGTAGGATTTAAACCAGCAGGGGGCGCTCCTCTGACCCCTGTGTCACAGTCTAATCTCTGGAGTAAGATGCTGTGGTCAATGGTGTCAAAGGCTGCACTGAGATCTAACAGAACCAGGACTGAGACCAGTCCATTGTCTGAACTTAATAACAAGTCATTTGTGACTCTGACTAATGGAGTTTCTGTGCTATGGTGGGGTCTAAACCCTGACTGAAAATCTTCAAATAAGCCATTGTCCTGTAGGTGGCGACACAACTGTTTAACTACAACTCTTTCTAGGATTTTTGAAATAAAAGGGAGATTTGATATTGGTCTATAGTTGGCTAAAATGTCAGGATCTAGACTGGGTTTTTTCAGAAGCAGTTTAATAACTGCATATTTAAAAGACTGTGGCACATATCCTGTTTCTAGGGAGGTGTTTATTATATTCAGTATAGATTCATTAATTAGGGGAAGAGTTTCTTTCTCTGAGCTGATCGTAGGGAGAATTTCATTTAATTTGTCTCTAATACTTGTGATTTTGTCGTTAAAAATGTAAGAAAGTTTTGCCAGCAGAGAGTAACAGGGATACAGGGTTCTACTGAGCTGTGGCTGGTGGTCAGCCTGGCTACAGTGCTCAACACAAACCTAGGGTTGTTTTTGTTTTCTTCTTTTAAAGTTGAATAGTATCTGGTTTTGGCCTCACGCAGAGATTTTTTATAATTTAAAAGACTATATTTCCAGGCATTCAGAGACTGCTCTGAGCTGCAGTGACAGAGCCATAGCCTTTCTAATTTACAGGTCGCTTGTTTAAGGGAACGTGTTCCAGCATTAAACCATGGTGCTACTGGATTCTAACAACCTTTTGCTTTAATGGAGCTACTTTATCTAGAGCTGTCTTTAAAGACTGCATGGCGCTGTCAACAAACTGATCACTTTTACTGGGACTCGAACTATGGGAGCTGTTCTCGACAAACTCACTCAACATTGTATTAAATATTGGCTTTATTATGTGTTTAAACTTTGACACAGATTGGTCAGAAAATCTTCTATTCTAATCTTCTAATCTGGGTTTTGTTCATTGGAACAGTAAAGTCTTTGAGTATAAAGTGAAAGGTAATTAGAAAGTGATATGAGAGTATGGGGTTATGAGGAAGGACAGTGAGCTCACTAATCTCTATACCAGAGGTTAAAACAAGGTCCAGGCTGTGCTTGTGACTGAGTGAAGAGGGCTCAGAGGCACTACGGCTCACACTCACTTTACTGATTTACTCTGGGGAGGGTCTTTGTAGGGCTGATTTAAACTACATTACTTTATATAAAAACACTCACCAGAAGGTCACTGAGGAGGGAGAGGGCACCACCTGGGGTTTATCTGCGCACCTGCCTGCTCTTTCCACTGTGAGCCAATCATACGGCAGCTGAACAAAAGCAACCAATAACAGACGGGGAGGCGGGACTTAGAGCGTCCACTCTGAGGTAAACAGACCCAGAGTCTGTTCAGAGCAGGATTAGCAGAGAGGACACCGGCTCAGTCAAAGTCCTTTGCAGTTCAGTTCAAAGCCTTAGTCCTGGTTTAGTGCTTTATTGTTTAGTTCCAGTATCGTCCTGGTTTAGACATAGTTTAGTCCTGGATTACTCACGGTTTCAACAGATTTAGTTTTGGTTTAGTCCTGGTTCAGTTCCCTTGGTTTAGACCTGGGTTAGTCCAGGTTTAGGCTCTCTTTTGTTATGTTCCTTGTCCATGTCTTGTTTTCTGTGTTTGTTTCCCTTGTGTTTTATTTTGTAGTCTTGGTTTGTCCTCGTGTTTTTCTGATTTATTTCCTGCTTTTTGTGTTTCCCGCCCTTGTGATTACCTGCCCCGCCTTAATGTGTTTCACCTGTGCCTCATCCTAGTGTGTATTTAAGCCCTGTGTTCTCTCTTGCCTTTTGCCAGTTCATGGTCGTGTCTTTGGTCGTGTCGTTGGTCGTGTCTTTGGTCGTGTCTTTGGTCGTGTCTTTGGTCGTGTCGTTGGTCGTGTCGTTGGTCGTGTCGTTGGTCGTGTCGTTGGTCGTGTCGTTGGTCGTGTCGTTGGTCGTGTCGTTGGTCGTGTCGTTGGTCGTGTCGTTGGTCGTGTCGTTGGTCGTGTCGTTGGTCGTGTCGTTGGTCGTGTCGTTGGTCGTGTCGTTGGTCGTGTCGTTGGTCGTGTCGTTGGTCGTGTCGTTGGTCGTGTCTTTGTGAGCTCCTGCGTCTTGTCAACCTCGTGTTTTTGTGTGAGTACCGTGGATTAAAGTTTATTTTTGGGTCTTCATTTTTGGGTCCATTTCCCTCCTTGTGTTCCTTGTACCTCGACATCTTTAATCCATTAAAGTGTTGCTTTTGTTTTCATTTTCACGTTTACTTTGTTAGTTGGACTTCCTTCCCTCCTCTTACCTCACTTCCGGCTCCTCCTCCTCATCACTGATTGGTTCCCGGTAGCTGAGCTGACCCCCTTCACCCCTTCACCCCTTCACCCCTGCATTTATAGTTAAAAATATAAAAATGAAGTCACTTTTGCTCTGTATAATGAGGACGGGGTTATTGATAAAAACAACAACAAAAAAGCTTTGTTTGTTCATGTTTAATATTTTTAAATGTGACCCAGTGACTTAAAAGGGTTTTAAGAGGAAGAATGTGATTTTTTTAAAGGAGGCCTGAGGGTTAAATATTCTTGCGTGTCAAATAAACCTAGAAACAGCTTCCTTTTCAACTCACATAAAGCTGAATATTTTCTGAGCTGGCACTTGGTGTAAAAGTTAGAGAATCACTGCTCTAAATGATAAAAGTATCCGGCAAAGAGCTTTTATTATTTCCAGTTTGTATTGTCAAAAATTTGCATAAAACAGAAAATATTAGGAATAATCAATACCATCATATAATTATACATGTTGTGCTTCCAGTTCAGTCTCACAACTGCACACAATACTCTTTACATTTATATATAACACTTCATAATAATAATAATAATGAGAATCACACACAGAGCGATCAGCGCAGTACCGATGATTGTGCAAAAATACAAATACAACTCAAATTTTATACCCACTTGATTTCTCAGTTAAAATCTCTCTACATTTAACTTGAATAGACCAAAAAAAGCACAGAATCCAACTTTTCACCAAAACATTTTTAGCCATTTTAATCTGATAGATGCAGAATTTCCATGTGTTTTTCTTTCCAGTTTGTTCCATTGCACTCGCAGAGAAACTTAAACACTTTTCAGATCACTGCGGATGAAGGATATTTTGTTGTTGTTTCAGTATTTTTTCCTGAACGTTGCAGACTTCCACACATTTATCAGGGAATCCATTTTCCAGTTTGGTCCACAGAAGACTTGGTCCATCCGTCTCTGTTCAAACCTCTCTCCTATTTCCGTATTTTATGCAGCGTCTTGGAGCTCGTTTTCTCTTCTTTTAAGCGTCTCAAAGTCTTTTCTCCGCCTCAAACATTTAAACACTTGTCCATTTGTTCAACAGCAATAAATCAAAACCCAATATTCATAGCTTTCAGCCATTTTCTGTCCGCAGTATTAAAGGTTTGTGTGGCGTTTTCTCCCCAAGTACTTTGTCCTTGGAGTTGGTCCTCTGTGGTCCAGTTTGTGAAGCAGAGAGATCAGGGGTTTAGTCCTGGTTTAGCCATGATTTAGTCCTAAATTTAGACCTAACCTAGACCTGGTTTATCCCTGCTTTAGTCCTGGGTTGGACCTGGTTTAGCCCTTTAGTTTTAGCCCTTCAATTAAGTCTTGGTCCTTGTTTAAATCTTTCCACGATCTGTTTAGTCATGGTTTAGTTTTGGCCTTGGTGCAGCCATGGAGGGCCCTGGGTTGATCCTGATTTAGTTCTTCTGTAGGCTCTTTAGCTAAGACCTGACCTGGATCCTTGCTCAGATCTAGAGAAAGGTCCAGCTAGGTCCTGACCTCCTCCTTACAGGTGTAACCCAAGCAGCACTGAGTGTTGGGTCAAATGCAGAGAGAGACTGAGCCAGAATTTCCAGTTTGACATTAGCTGTACAGTATCTGGTCCTCATATAGTACTAGTTCAGTGGTTCTCAAACTGTGGTACAGGTACCTCAGGCAGTACTCAAGGGTCTCTGATTTTGTTTGGATTTATTTGGTTGTGTAGTCCTGGGTCAGACCTGGTTTAATCCAAGAGTAGTCCTAATTTAGACTTGGTTGAGTCCAAGATTAGTTCTTGTTATGTCCCAGTTTAGTCTCTGTTTTCTCCTTTTTTAATAACACAAAATTCATTTCATTAAAGCCATCCTGCAGAACTTTTCACCCAAGAATTTATTTCATTATGGGAGTTTTTTGGGGGCGAAAAATATCACAAAATAAAACGCTTCTTGACTCACAGTGGTCTCGCCTCTGCACAGACCTGAACCGTAAGTTGGCTGGGAGCGAGGGTCGCTGTGAGCTGGTGTTAGACTGTGCTTTAGCCGTACACTCAAGAAAAGACAGAAAACCTTTGTCAGAGGAGGTGAGGGAGAGAAAAACAGAGAGGGGACCACTCCAGAGACCAGACGGTAAACCTGCGTTTGTTGGGGAGAAACAAGGAACCGAGAAACTCCTAAAACAGACTAAAAGCCGTCATACGAAGAGATCTTAGGCCCTCTTCCAGTTATTTTATTTGGATAACCTAAAGCAAAATGAGCATTGTTAGCGGCAAATTTAGCATTAGGGGCAGGAGTTTGTTCATGTGACAGTGTAGTTGAGAAGTATGACCTGAAATTACACAGGAAAACTTTAAATATGTACTTTACAAACTTTTTTAGGTGGTACTTGCTTCGAGAACCACTGAACCACTTCAATCCTGGTTTCTGCCCTTGTTTAGTTTTGGTTCTGATTTGCTAAAACCTGCTCTAGTCCTGGATTTAGACTAGTTTAATCCATGTTTCCAATTGGGTTCAGGAGTGTTTGCGGTGCTTCTTAGTTCTTGGTCCTGATTTAAGTCTCGGTTTTGGTCCCGTCACAGCCCGTCGTCCTCGTTGTTGGTGTCCCTCCTGCTCCTGTTCGTCCGTTTCCTCTTTGGTCGCAGCGTGGTGAAGCAGGAAGTAGCCGTTAGCGCTAGGCGGCTCAGGCCCACGTTCACGCAGTGGAGTTCGGAGGTCACCGGGACTTCGGCGAACAGAGCGCGGTCTCGGGGAAGCTCACACGGCTCCGACTCCAGGTCCTTCACCACGTTCAGGATCTCCTGACGCTCAGTCTGCCTGGTCAGGCCCCGGAGGTTCAAGATGGCCGACACGTGCTTCCTCCTGAGAAACACAAGGCAGAGATAAAGGGTTTAGTCCTGGTTTAGTTCTGATTTAACCCTGGTTTTAGTCTTAGTTTAGTCCTGATTCAAACTTGATTAGTTCTCATTTAGTCCTGGTTTAGAGCTGGTTTACTTCTAGTTTTACCCTGGTTTTAGCCCTGTTTTAGTCCTGGTTTTAGTTCTGGTTTAGCCCTGTTTTTGTCCTGGTTTAACCCTGGTTTTAGTCTTAGTTTAGTCCTGGTTAACTCCTGATTCAGTCCTGGTTTATTCCTTGTTTAGTTCTGGTTTAGAGCTGGTTAACTTATAGTTTTACCCTGGTTTTAGACCTCATTTGGTCCTGGTTTTAGTTCTCATTTAGTCCTGTTTTAGTCCTGTTTTAGTCCTGGTTTAGTCCTAGCTTAACCCTGGTTTTAGTTCTGGTTCAGTCCTGGTTTAGTCCTGGTTTTAGTTCTGGTTTAGTTCTTATTTAGTCCTGGTTTAGAGCTGGTTTACTTCTAGTTTTACCCTGGTTTTAGTCCTGGTTTCAGGCCTGGTTTAGTCCTGGTTTAGCCCTGGTTTAGCCCTGGTTTAGTCCTGGTTTAGTCCTGGTTTAGCCCTGGTTTAGTCCTGGTTTAGTCCTGGTTTAGCCCTGGTTTAGTCCTGGTTTAGTCCTGGTTTAGCCCTGGTTTAGTCCTGGTTTAGTCCTGGTTTCAGGCCTGTTTTAGTCCTGGTTTAGTCCTGTTTTAGTCCTGGTTTAGCCCTGGTTTAGTCCTGGTTTAGTCCTGGTTTCAGGCCTGTTTTAGTCCTGGTTTAGTCCTGTTTTAGTCCTGGTTTAGTCCTAGCTTAACCCTGGTTTTAGTTCTGGTTCAGTCCTGGTTTAGTCCTGGTTCAGTCCTGGTTTAGTCCTGGTTTAGTCCTGGTTTAGTCCTGGTTTAGTCCTGGTTTAGTCCTGGTTTAGTCCTGGTTTCAGGCCTGTTTTAGTCCTGGTTTAGTCCTAGCTTAACCCTGGTTTTAGTTCTGGTTCAGTCCTGGTTTAGTCCTGGTTCAGTCCTGGTTTAGTCCTGGTTTAGTCCTGGTTTAGTCCTGGTTTAGTCCTGGTTTAGTCCTGGTTTAGTCCTGGTTTCAGGCCTGTTTTAGTCCTGGTTTAGTCCTAGCTTAACCCTGGTTTTAGTCCTGGTTTAGTCCTGGTTTAGTCCTGGTTTAGCCCAGGTTTAGTCCTGGTTTACCTGACGTCGGGGAACTCTCGGACCAGGACTCCCACTTCCATCTGGATGGAGGGCAGGTCCTCCAGGTCGATGATCTCTGAGAGGTGAGTGAGCGCCCCGTCCAGCCAGCAGCAGGGAGAGTCCTGCAGCACAAATCACTTCAGTGGAAAACAAATCAACCTTTCTGGTTTAGGTTACACTTAACCCTCAGGCCCTGGCTCCTTATAGGCTTTTTCAAATGTATTTTTGCTCTAATTTTGGAATTTCTAATGCTAGAGTGATGATATTTGACAAAGATGTTTATTAATGACAAATTAATGAAACAAAAAACAAAAAAATTAACAGAATTATCTATTGTCTGGACAAAAACCTCCCTCTCTCAGTCCTTTAACTCCCATTGACTCCCATTAAAATCACTTATTTTCCCTCCGCTGCCGTTCCAATACAGAAATGTTAAATCCTGTTAATTCCTCTGTAACTCTGTCAGTCTGAGGCTAAACAATACACAAACAAAAACATCACCAGATCCACCTTTTTCTCAGTGCATTGTGGGAAATAATGCCTTATAATTCCATTGGATAACAGTGAGTGTAGCCCCGCCCCTTAGGGCTTTAAGAGGAAGAACCTGAGTTTCAGAGCAAAGTAAAAATGGATTAAATCAGTGTTAGGGCAAATCAGAGACCGATCAGGACTGGGAATCACTGCACAAACAAAAACACTGTGGATCTGTAAATAGTAAACAATTCATGTTTTATATACAGTGACCTAAAAGGGTTTTAAAAGGAAAAACCTGATTTTTTCTAAAGGAGTGCCTGAGGAGGAAAAGTAGTGTTATGTGCTCATTTCATCAATTATTATGCTGTATTTTAAATATTTCAACATTACATCTACAGTAGAAACATTTAACAAAGAGCTGGGGTTTGCCTGAACTGCAGGTTCAGAAAGTATTCAGTCAACCACAGTCAGCTCTTTAACTGGACCTGAAGCTTTGGGATCTGTTCATTTCAAAGAGAGTGGCTAATTTTTGTTCTAACGTCATTTTAAGAAGCCAGTCAGTTCATTCAGAAAACAAACACTGGGATGAGGGACATATTACAAATTTAGTCAAAATAAAACACATTCTATAGAGCGCAACAGTGCCCCCCTCTGGTGCCGGAAGTACATTTCCCATTTATATTTCCTATACACTTTTAGAAAAATGAGTATATTCAGAGTTTAAAACCTCAGCACAGGATAATCAGCTCAGTGGTAGCTCAGGACCATAGTACAATTCATTTTAATCAAAATAATTCTCCTAAACTTGAATAATTGGTGAAACATTTGTAGCTTTGCCTTTTTTACAAGTTTCAGATTTATTTATTTTCTTCAGAGTTACCACAGAGCTGACTATCCTCTGTCGAGCTTTTAAACTCTTAAGATACACATTTTTTGAAAAGTCTATGGGAAAAATGAATTGGAAATTTACTTCCGGCACCAGAGGGGGGCACTGTTGCGCTCCATTGGTGGGTCATTCATTATTACTGTTCTATTCTTTAATGATAATAAAATGAGGTGTGGACTAAATTCATTTAGGATTTATTATTATTTTGAAAATGCAAAATATAGCTGCCTTTACATAAGTTCATGCAAAAAATGTAAAAACATCAATAAACTTTGACGCACACACACTGTCCTCAGCTCCAGACCTCTTCTACTTTTTCTTAAGAGGACTCTTTGCAGTTTACAAACAAAAAACAGCTTCTTAATTTTGATACAAGACTAAAAAAATAAAAAAGACTTGTGCACCACTCTTCCACTCTGGCTTGGATCGTTCCTGAACATCACATCTCTAGATTATGGCCATTCTCTACAAAACAATTAATCATTTTGGGTCAAAACAAACTTGCCAGATCTTTTATTTATTTAATTTAACCTTTATTTTACCGGATAGAACATTAAGAACAAATTCTTATTTACAGTGTTGACCTGGAACTCACTGACAGTTTCCAGCCCAAAAAGAACTTAAAACCCACCCAACACAATAAAAACCAGCCCAGAGCACAGCCCTTTAAAGTTTAAAAAAATGTTATACGTAAGAAAGAACAGAAAACTTAACGGTAACACAATCAGACGACCAAAGCTTTCCAGCTCAGGGCGTCATAGAGACCACAAAAACATGAAATAACAACAAAAACTGTGGGTCACCAAACACATCACTCATTTTAAAACAAATGAACTGATGATGTGAGTGAGACAGCAGTTTATTGAAATGTGTATTTCTACTTTGTTTGCCCAAAAATTACCGTATTTTCTGGACTATAAGTCACACTTTTTTCCATCGTCTGGCTCGGGGTGTGGCGTATACTCAGGTGTGACTTATATATTAAAATATTTCAGGTGTTGGTTAGAGGGCGCTCTAGGCTTGTGTCCCAGCATCTGCTGCACCTGTACCACTGACAATTTAAAATGTAAACATTACCACTAACAACTTAGGCTATAAAGACAACTGAGAAAGAGCGGAATAATTGGAAATGGAACTGATGCTGAGTCTGACGACAGCCACGCAGAGGAGGAAGCGGCGCTTCGTCTACCTCCGGAGTTGGCGGAGTTGTTCAGAAGCGACACCGAGGATGAAGAATTTAAAGGATTTAGCGATTAGGAGTGAGATGGTGAGTTTGGTGAACTTGTTATATTATGTTCTTTATGCTATAGTTATGTGAATAACTGTTAATATATTACGTTAACATACGAGACACCTATTCAGTTCGTTGTTTATGCTTCATGTAGCTGAATAACCATCAATGTGTTACGTTAGCATAGCGCACACCTATTCAGCTGTTGTTCTCTATTCTATTATTACTATAACTCGCCTTTCAACATGAAATGTCTGTTCTTGGGATCGGATTTTATAAAATAAATTTCCCCCCAAAACTCCGACTTATATGCGTTTTTTTCTTCTTCATTATGCATTTTTTGGCGAGTGCCACTTATGGTCTGGAAAATAGGGTACAGCTATTTTGTTGGTATTTCCTCCAGAATATTCTCTAAAAATGCGGCAAATGTTGTGAAAAGCAGCCCAGTGTTTTCCGTCCCGAGGTGTGGCTCACCAGTTCACTGAACAGAGCTTTGATCTGCCCTCCCTCGTCTCGGAGCCTGGCCGCCGTCCTCCTCCTCATTTTGGCCGAGGTGCAGATGAGTCTTCCTCTCATCACGGAGCGGAGGTACTCTGTGACCACGCGCCGGTGCACCTCCGACACCAGCAGCTGATAACACACCACAAAACACGTTAAGATACACAAATACACCAGCAGGGGGAGACAGGGAGCCCTCAGACACCTGCAGCTGAAGTTAATCACAAAAATACAGTTACAGACGACTGAAATAACTGAGTTTGTACCTGATACGGCGGACGGTCCATCCTCTGGTATTTCTTGAAGTGTTCTTTGATGACGGTCTGGATCTGATCGTACGGCTCTGTGTTACTGAGCCACTTCTTCTTCACCAGACGCTCAAACAGCGGCTGCAACAAAAAAAACAAGACATTTACAGACAATTAAGACGTAAAAAATGAAAAAGATCAAATAAATGAATACACACTCAAGTTTATTGTGATCTACAGAACTATATTTTATTCACATCAGAACATAAACGACACATCAGGCTCTTCTCCAGATCTGAGCCAGGATCCTGGTCAGACCTGACCCTTGTGCATGGTTTAGGTCGATGGAAGAAAGTCACCCAGGCACAGAGAGAAAATGCAAACTCCACAGAAAAGCCCTGCTGCCCGGTGCAGGAATCGAACCCGGCACCTTCTTGCTGTGAGGCAACAGATAAATCTAGACCTATCTGAACTTAAAACTGTAAATGTGATGTGTTAAAATGTGTGTTTTTTATGAAATAACAACAGTTAAGGCAATATTGGGACTACTGCCTTCGTACATTTGCACCCTAATTGCTCTGAGAAATGCTTTTCTTCGTTCACAAGACTATTTGTTGCTTTCTGTTCCTTCTGCTCGTACAGAATTTGGTAAAAAGGCATTTGTTTACTCTGCACCTTTTACATGGAATATGCTACAGAAAGACTGGAAACTAACTGATTTAATTTCTTTGAGCACTTTTAAGAGAGCTTTTGAGACCAATTCCACAATCTGCACTTGTTTTTCATAATGTTTTTAAACTTTTATGTCTTATCTGTGTAAATATGTAACTGTGTTTTGTGTTTGCTGCTGCCTTTTGGCCAGGACTCCCTTGAAAAAGAGATTCTTAATCTCAATGGGATATTTCCTGGTTAAATAAAGGTCAAATAAAAAAAAAAAATATAATAATAATATTAATATCAATAATAATAAATAATTGGATATTTGGATTGAATTTATATAGCACCTTTCTAGATATCCACTAATAATAATAGATCAATTTTATATAGCGCTTTTCACACAGCTTTACAATTTTTGATCTATTATTCATTCACTCCTCAGTCACACTCGGTGGTGGTGAACTACTTCTGTAGCCACAGCTGCCCTGGGGCAGACTGACGGAAGCGTGGCTGCCAATCTGCGCCAACGGCCGCTCCTACCACCACCAAACACAGCCACACTGGCAAGGTGGGTGAGGTGTCCTGCCCAGGGACACAACGACAGTATGCGCTTCAGATGGGATTTGAACCGGCTACCCTCCGGTTGCTGGGCGAATGCTTTACATTGCGTTATACATTGACAGAAAACATGGCTGCCAATCTGTGCCTACGGCCTCTCGACCACCACCAAACACAGTCGCACTGACACTTTCATACAGGAGAGGTGGGTGAAGTGTTTTGCCCAAGGACACAACGGCAGTATGCACTGCAGGCAGCGGCAGGACACGATATATGAGCTGATTTTTCCTTGCATATTTTAACTTAATTTCAAATGAACTGCGCAGCCACGAAGGGCCCGGGCCTCTGCCGCCTGATCCCCGCGCGCCTCTGTCTCCTCTGCACAGATCGGTCTTTTCTCTCTGAGCCCGGTGCTCTGTCGTCTTCGTGCGTGCGTCAGTCGGCTGTGAGAACGAGCGCAGCTACTCGAGGAGCGGCACCTTCAAGAAAGAAGTCTGTTGAACTTTCATGAAGGAAAAGAGAAGGAGTCAGACGCCGTGCGCTGTGCGGGGGCGAGGCAGCCGTGGAGAACCTGGCTCTGAAGCGGTCAAAGCTGAAATCCACCTTGTTAACTGTTTAAGTCCCTCGCTCTCGATGTTTAAACAATCAAAGTTTTTATTTTCTACGTCAGCCATTCCCAAAGTCAGGAGTCACGGCGCTCCTTAAATTTACCAAAATCCCACGCTGACCCCAACAATACAACTTCCCTCCATCCCAAATGTTATTTTCATGTTTTTCTCCATATATTTCTATAAAAACATTACAAAAGACACTGACTATTGGCTAAAACTGTTTTAAAGTTATATTTTATAAACAACAATAACTCAAGGCAAAGGATTCCTCAAGATTTTTGGGGCCAACTCAAAATCTCAAGTTTTCCACACTTTCACTTAATTTGATGTTCATACGTCTAAAAACTTTTCTAATTTTTAAGTTTTTCTCTCTATCATTATTTTTTACTCATCTTACAGCCAACTTAGTGTTGATTTCTGTGTAATTTATGAACAGTTTAAGTCCCTCTCTCTCTCTCTCTCTCGCTGCCATATCCAGTGACGTGGGCCAGTGTTTCCCATGCAACAAATATTTCATCATTTATTTCCAAAATGCTAAGAAAATTAGTGCATTCTTTTCACATTAAACTCCTGAAACAAATAAAAGACAAGTGCCATGTTCCTGATGCTCTGGAGCCAGCCCTCAGTGTAAATGGTCTTCACTCTGCTGGATCTCAGTGTTTACAGAGCGCTGCGTGGCTTGAACTAAAGCGGGTTAAACATTCATTTGAATTGTAAAAGCTTTATTTACACAGAGAAGAACATTAACGGCTGGTGCAGGTCCAGAGTACACAGCCGTGGGTCAGAGGTCAGCGTGGCTCAGCGATGGAGAGGCTCAGTAATGGTGATTTAGTGAAGGAGGTGTTGAGAAATCTGATGCCCAGAGGAGCAGGGACGAGGTTTAAACGTTCAAGAAGTTTCACAATGTGCTGGAGAAATGTTCTGCCGCTGACAGCGCTGCGCTCCGTCAGGGAGATAACGTCATTATAATGAGTTTAAGTTCACGTCTGAGTTCGCTGTCCCACTGCGGGCCTGAGAACACAGAGTTTCCCTCAGATTACAGAAAAACAAAAATGGAGCTGATCTCTCTCTGCTGTAAATGAATCTGGAAAATCTTCTGTAGAAGACGTTTGTGGAGGGGACGCGACACTGACCAACAGAGCTCCAGAAGATGCTCATATTTGTGTCTCCATGCAGTTTATAAACTCTGAAGCTTAAAACGTCAGCAGCAGCAGCAGCAGCGCAGTAAACCCAGGACTCGTCAGCTCAGACCTCCCTCTCCCTGAGCCTCCTCATTTTAGCCAAAGTACAGCGGAGTCTTCCTCTCATCACGGAGCAGAGGAGCAACAGGGACTCAGTCCTGCACAGCGCTAACCACTAACTTCACTGCAAAAAACTGAAATCTACATTAGATAAATTACTTGAATTTAGATTATTAATGTTGATTTAAGCAAAAAAATAGCTAGCTTCGATTTATTTAGTTATTAGGTCACTTATTACTAGATTATTTGCCTTGTTTCAAAGTATTTTTTCCCTGTTTCAAGCTATTTTTACTTATTTCAAGCAAAATGATCTTACCCCATGGACAGACAATTTTGCTTGAAATAAGTAAAAATAGCTTGAAACAGGCAAAAAATACTTTGAAACAAGGAAAAATTATCTAGTAATAAGTGACCTAATAATAAATAATAAATCTAATCTAGTGAAAATTGCTCAAATCAAGATTAATAATCTGAATTCAAGTAATTTTAACTAATGTAAATATTGAAGATTTGCAGTGTTCTGGGAACTATTCCTAGCTAACTATTGACATAAAAACACTGGCCCAGAGCTGTTGAGAGAGTCAGTTTTTACCTTAATAGTTCCTATCAAATAGTTCCCAGAACTTAGCTGTCCAAGCTAGCAGAGCTAAACCGTTGTATGGGGAGACTGTATATGATCCTATAGATGAGCTAATGCTAATGCTAACCGTCCTGACACGTGACGCCTGCCTCGCCTTCAATTTGGGCTCCATCACGTTTCTGCTGTTTTCCCACAGCTGGGTTTTTTTTAGGAGTTTTTCCTTAAGAGAAGGAGGGTCTAAGGACAGGAGTGTCCTGACTCTGTGTAGTTTAGTGTAGTTATTGTTTGTGTTGATTGTGTTTATGTTTGATTAAACTTTGAGGAGACTTTTGTTGTGATACTGGGACAGAAATAAAACTGAACTGAACTGAGACTGTCCCTTTTTTTTCAAGAGCAAGATGTTTAAAGAATCAAAGTTTTTATTATCCACGTATTTAACTCAGATTTAACTCAGACGAAGCTACAGCGCTAACGTCCTCTCAGTGTCACTCAGAGGTTTGTTACTGTCTGAAAACCTAAGCCCCGCCCCCTAGAGACCGTCCCGCCACGTCCCTGGAGGACAAGCCCCCAGAGAGCGTCCCGCCACGTCCCTGGAGGACAAGCCCCCAGAGAGCGTCCCGCCACGTCCCTGGAGGACACGTCTTACCCTGATGCTGTAGTAGAGCCGCTCTGACAGGACCCGGACCCCACACTGGACCACGGAGTCCAGAGACCGACTGGCCCTGCGCAGAGAGTCCTCACCTGAGACCGGGTCTGACTGAGCACAGCACTGAGCGAAGGACCTGGACAGAGACAGAGACAGGACGGAGACAGAGACAGGACAGAGACGGAGACGGAGACGGAGACAAAGACAGGGACAGAGACAGGGACAGAACAGAGACAGAGACGGAGACGGAGGCGGAGACAGGACGGAGACAGGACGGAGACGGAGACGGAGACGGAGACAGAGACAGAGACAGAGACAGAGACAGAGACAGAGACAGAGACAGAGACAGAGACAGAGACAGAGACAGGGACAGGGACAGGGACAGAGACAGAGACAGAGACAGGGACAGGGACAGAACAGAGACAGAGACAGAGACAGAGACAGAGACAGGGACAGGGACAGGGACAGGGACAGGGACAGAACAGAGACAGAGACGGAGACAGGGACAGAGACAGAGACAGAGACAGAGACAGGACGGAGATGGAGACGGAGACGGAGACGGAGACAGGACGGAGATGGAGACGGAGACAGGACAGAGACGGAGACGGAGACGGAGACGGAGACAGGACAGAGACGGAGACGGAGACGGAGACAAAGACAGGGACAGAGACAGGGACAGAACAGAGACAGAGACGGAGACAGGGACAGAACAGAGACAGAGACAGAGACAGAGACAGAGACAGAGACAGAGACAGGGACGGAGACGGAGACGGAGACAGGACAGAGACGGAGACGGAGACGGAGACAAAGACAGGAAAGAGACGGAGGCAGAGACAGAATCATTAAAACCACTACCACTGAACACACCACAGGGTCTACATCAGCTCTAAACCAGGACTAAACCAGGACTAAACCAGGGCTAAACCAGGGCTAAACCAGGACTAAACCAGGTCTGAACCAGGACTAAACCAGGTCTAAACCAGCTCTAAACCAGGACTAAACCAGCTCTAAACCAGGTCTAAACCAGGTCTAAACCAGGGCTAAACCAGGACTAAACCAGGTCTAAACCAGGTCTAAACCAGGTCTAAACCAGGACTAAACCAGGACTAAACCAGGGCTAAACCAGGGCTAAACCAGGACTAAACCAGGTCTAAACCAGGTCTAAACCAGGTCTAAACCAGGACTAAACCAGGACTAAACCAGCTCTAAACCAGGACTAAACCAGGTCTAAACCAGCTCTAAACCAGGACTAAACCAGCTCTAAACCAGGTCTAAACCAGGTCTAAACCAGGTCTAAACCAGCTCTAAACCAGGTCTAAACCAGGTCTAAACCAGGACTAAACCAGCTCTAAACCAGGTCTAAACCAGGACTAAACCAGCTCTAAACCAGCTCTAAACCAGGACTAAACCAGGACTAAACCAGCTCTAAACCAGGACTAAACCAGCTCTAAACCAGCTCTAAACCAGCTCTAAACCAGGACTAAACCAGGACTAAACCAGCTCTAAACCAGGTCTAAACCAGCTCTAAACCAGGTTTAAACCAGGTCTAAACCAGGTCTAAACCAGGACTAAACCAGCTCTAAACCAGGTCTAAACCAGCTCTAAACCAGGTCTAAACCAGGTCTAAACCAGGACTAAACCAGCTCTAAACCAGGTCTAAACCAGGTCTAAACCAGGTCTAAACCAGCTCCAAACCAGCTCTAAACCAGGACTAAACCAGGACTAAACCAGCTCTAAACCAGGAGTAAACCAGGACTAAACCAGCTATAAACCAGGACTAAACCAGCTCTAAACCAGGAGTAAACCAGGACTAAACCAGCTCTAAACCAGGACTAAACCAGGACTAAACCAGGACTAAACCAGGTCTAAACCAGGACTAAACCAGGACTAAACCAGAACTAAACCAGGTCTAAACCAGGTCTAAACCAGGTCTAAACCAGCTCTAAACCAGGTCTAAACCAGGTCTAAACCAGGACTAAACCAGCTCTAAACCAGCTCTAAACCAGGACTAAACCAGGACTAAACCAGCTCTAAACCAGGACTAAACCAGCTCTAAACCAGCTCTAAACCAGCTCTAAACCAGGACTAAACCAGGACTAAACCAGCTCTAAACCAGGTCTAAACCAGGTCTAAACCAGGTCTAAACCAGGACTAAACCAGCTCTAAACCAGGTCTAAACCAGGTCTAAACCAGGTCTAAACCAGCTCTAAACCAGGTCTAAACCAGGACTAAACCAGGTCTAAACCAGGACTAAACCAGCTCTAAACCAGGTCTAAACCAGCTCTAAACCAGGTCTAAACCAGGTCTAAACCAGGACTAAACCAGCTCTAAACCAGGTCTAAACCAGGTCTAAACCAGGTCTAAACCAGCTCTAAACCAGCTCTAAACCAGGACTAAACCAGGACTAAACCAGCTCTAAACCAGGAGTAAACCAGGACTAAACCAGCTCTAAACCAGGTCTAAACCAGGACTAAACCAGGACTAAACCAGGACTAAACCAGGTCTAAACCAGGTCTAAACCAGCTCTAAACCAGCTCTAAACCAGGACTAAACCAGGACTAAACCAGCTCTAAACCAGGAGTAAACCAGGACTAAACCAGCTCTAAACCAGGTCTAAACCAGGACTAAACCAGGACTAAACCAGGACTAAACCAGGTCTAAACCAGGACTAAACCAGGACTAAACCAGAACTAAACCAGGTCTAAACCAGGTCTAAACCAGGTCTAAACCAGCTCTAAACCAGCTCTAAACCAGGTCTAAACCAGGTCTAAACCAGGACTAAACCAGCTCTAAACAAGCTCTAAACCAGGACTAAACCAGGACTAAACCAGCTCTAAACCAGGACTAAACCAGGACTAAACCAGCTCTAAACCAGCTCTAAACCAGCTCTAAACCAGGACTAAACCAGGACTAAACCAGCTCTAAACCAGGTCTAAACCAGGTCTAAACCAGGACTAAACCAGCTCTAAACCAGGTCTAAACCAGGTCTAAACCAGGTCTAAAACAGCTCTAAACCAGGACTAAACCAGGACTAAACCAGGACTAAACCAGGTCTAAACCAGGACTAAACCAGCTCTAAACCAGGTCTAAACCAGCTCTAAACCAGGTCTAAACCAGGTCTAAACCAGGACTAAACCAGCTCTAAACCAGGTCTAAACCAGGTCTAAACCAGGTCTAAACCAGCTCTAAACCAGCTCTAAACCAGGACTAAACCAGGACTAAACCAGCTCTAAACCAGGAGTAAACCAGGACTAAACCAGCTCTAAACCAGGACTAAACCAGGACTAAACCAGGACTAAACCAGGTCTAAACCAGGTCTAAACCAGCTCTAAACCAGCTCTAAACCAGGACTAAACCAGGACTAAACCAGCTCTAAACCAGGAGTAAACCAGGACTAAACCAGCTCTAAACCAGGTCTAAACCAGGACTAAACCAGGACTAAACCAGGACTAAACCAGGTCTAAACCAGGACTAAACCAGGACTAAACCAGAACTAAACCAGGTCTAAACCAGGTCTAAACCAGGTCTAAACCAGCTCTAAACCAGCTCTAAACCAGGTCTAAACCAGGTCTAAACCAGGACTAAACCAGCTCTAAACCAGCTCTAAACCAGCTCTAAACCAGGACTAAACCAGGACTAAACCAGCTCTAAACCAGGACTAAACCAGGACTAAACCAGCTCTAAACCAGCTCTAAACCAGGACTAAACCAGGACTAAACCAGCTCTAAACCAGGTCTAAACCAGGTCTAAACCAGATCTAAACCAGGACTAAACCAGCTCTAAACCAGGTCTAAACCAGGTCTAAACCAGGTCTAAACCAGCTCTAAACCAGGACTAAACCAGGACTAAACCAGCTCTAAACCAGGTCTAAACCAGGACTAAACCAGGTCTAAACCAGGACTAAACCAGCTCTAAACCAGGTCTAAACCAGCTCTAAACCAGGTCTAAACCAGGTCTAAACCAGGACTAAACCAGCTCTAAACCAGGTCTAAACCAGCTCTAAACCAGGACTAAACCAGGACTAAACCAGGACTAAACCAGGTCTAAACCAGGACTAAACCAGGACTAAACCAGAACTAAACCAGGTCTAAACCAGGTCTAAACCAGGTCTAAACCAGCTCTAAACCAGGTCTAAACCAGGTCTAAACCAGGACTAAACCAGCTCTAAACCAGCTCTAAACCAGGACTAAACCAGGACTAAACCAGCTCTAAACCAGGACTAAACCAGCTCTAAACCAGCTCTAAACCAGCTCTAAACCAGGACTAAACCAGGACTAAACCAGCTCTAAACCAGGTCTAAACCAGGTCTAAACCAGGTCTAAACCAGGACTAAACCAGCTCTAAACCAGGTCTAAACCAGGTCTAAACCAGGTCTAAACCAGCTCTAAACCAGGTCTAAACCAGGACTAAACCAGGTCTAAACCAGGACTAAACCAGCTCTAAACCAGGTCTAAACCAGCTCTAAACCAGGTCTAAACCAGGTCTAAACCAGGACTAAACCAGCTCTAAACCAGGTCTAAACCAGGTCTAAACCAGGTCTAAACCAGCTCTAAACCAGCTCTAAACCAGGACTAAACCAGGACTAAACCAGCTCTAAACCAGGAGTAAACCAGGACTAAACCAGCTCTAAACCAGGTCTAAACCAGGACTAAACCAGGACTAAACCAGGACTAAACCAGGTCTAAACCAGGTCTAAACCAGCTCTAAACCAGCTCTAAACCAGGACTAAACCAGGACTAAACCAGCTCTAAACCAGGAGTAAACCAGGACTAAACCAGCTCTAAACCAGGTCTAAACCAGGACTAAACCAGGACTAAACCAGGACTAAACCAGGTCTAAACCAGGACTAAACCAGGACTAAACCAGAACTAAACCAGGTCTAAACCAGGTCTAAACCAGGTCTAAACCAGCTCTAAACCAGCTCTAAACCAGGTCTAAACCAGGTCTAAACCAGGACTAAACCAGCTCTAAACAAGCTCTAAACCAGGACTAAACCAGGACTAAACCAGCTCTAAACCAGGACTAAACCAGGACTAAACCAGCTCTAAACCAGCTCTAAACCAGCTCTAAACCAGGACTAAACCAGGACTAAACCAGCTCTAAACCAGGTCTAAACCAGGTCTAAACCAGGACTAAACCAGCTCTAAACCAGGTCTAAACCAGGTCTAAACCAGGTCTAAAACAGCTCTAAACCAGGACTAAACCAGGACTAAACCAGGACTAAACCAGGTCTAAACCAGGACTAAACCAGCTCTAAACCAGGTCTAAACCAGCTCTAAACCAGGTCTAAACCAGGTCTAAACCAGGACTAAACCAGCTCTAAACCAGGACTAAACCAGCTCTAAACCAGCTCTAAACCAGCTCTAAACCAGCTCTAAACCAGGACTAAACCAGGACTAAACCAGCTCTAAACCAGGAGTAAACCAGGACTAAACCAGCTCTAAACCAGGTCTAAACCAGGACTAAACCAGGACTAAACCAGGACTAAACCAGGTCTAAACCAGGTCTAAACCAGCTCTAAACCAGCTCTAAACCAGGACTAAACCAGGACTAAACCAGCTCTAAACCAGGAGTAAACCAGGACTAAACCAGCTCTAAACCAGGTCTAAACCAGGACTAAACCAGGACTAAACCAGGACTAAACCAGGTCTAAACCAGGACTAAACCAGGACTAAACCAGAACTAAACCAGGTCTAAACCAGGTCTAAACCAGGTCTAAACCAGCTCTAAACCAGCTCTAAACCAGGTCTAAACCAGGTCTAAACCAGGACTAAACCAGCTCTAAACCAGCTCTAAACCAGCTCTAAACCAGGACTAAACCAGGACTAAACCAGCTCTAAACCAGGACTAAACCAGGACTAAACCAGCTCTAAACCAGCTCTAAACCAGGACTAAACCAGGACTAAACCAGCTCTAAACCAGGTCTAAACCAGGTCTAAACCAGATCTAAACCAGGACTAAACCAGCTCTAAACCAGGTCTAAACCAGGTCTAAACCAGGTCTAAACCAGCTCTAAACCAGGACTAAACCAGGACTAAACCAGCTCTAAACCAGGTCTAAACCAGGACTAAACCAGGTCTAAACCAGGACTAAACCAGCTCTAAACCAGGTCTAAACCAGCTCTAAACCAGGTCTAAACCAGGTCTAAACCAGGACTAAACCAGCTCTAAACCAGGTCTAAACCAGGTCTAAACCAGGTCTAAACCAGCTCTAAACCAGCTCTAAACCAGGACTAAACCAGGACGAAACCAGCTCTAAACCAGGAGTAAACCAGGACTAAACCAGCTCTAAACCAGGTCTAAACCAGGACTAAACCAAGACTAAACCAGGACTAAACCAGGTCTAAACCAGGTCTAAACCAGCTCTAAACCAGCTCTAAACCAGGACTAAACCAGGACTAAACCAGCTCTAAACCAGGAGTAAACCAGGACTAAACCAGCTCTAAACCAGGTCTAAACCAGGACTAAACCAGGACTAAACCAGGACTAAACCAGGTCTAAACCAGGACTAAACCAGGACTAAACCAGAACTAAACCAGGTCTAAACCAGGTCTAAACCAGGTCTAAACCAGCTCTAAACCAGCTCTAAACCAGGTCTAAACCAGGTCTAAACCAGGACTAAACCAGCTCTAAACCAGGACTAAACCAGGACTAAACCAGCTCTAAACCAGGACTAAACCAGGACTAAACCAGCTCTAAACCAGCTCTAAACCAGCTCTAAACCAGGACTAAACCAGGACTAAACCAGCTCTAAACCAGGTCTAAACCAGGTCTAAACCAGGTCTAAACCAGGACTAAACCAGCTCTAAACCAGGTCTAAACCAGGTCTAAACCAGCTCTAAACCAGCTCTAAACCAGGACTAAACCAGGACTAAACCAGCTCTAAACCAGGTCTAAACCAGGACTAAACCAGGTCTAAACCAGGACTAAACCAGCTCTAAACCAGGTCTAAACCAGCTCTAAACCAGGTCTAAACCAGGTCTAAACCAGGACTAAACCAGCTCTAAACCAGGTCTAAACCAGCTCTAAACCAGGTCTAAACCAGGTCTAAACCAGCTCTAAACCAGGTCTAAACCAGCTCTAAACCAGCTCTAAACCAGGACTAAACCAGGACTAAACCAGCTCTAAACCAGGAGTAAACCAGGACTAAACCAGCTCTAAACCAGGTCTAAACCAGGACTAAACCAGGACTAAACCAGGTCTAAACCAGGTCTAAACCAGCTCTAAACCAGCTCTAAACCAGGACTAAACCAGGACTAAACCAGCTCTAAACCAGGAGTAAACCAGGACTAAACCAGCTCTAAACCAGGTCTAAACCAGGACTAAACCAGGACTAAACCAGGACTAAACCAGGTCTAAACCAGGACTAAACCAGGACTAAACCAGAACTAAACCAGGTCTAAACCAGGTCTAAACCAGGTCTAAACCAGCTCTAAACCAGCTCTAAACCAGGTCTAAACCAGGTCTAAACCAGGACTAAACCAGCTCTAAACCAGCTCTAAACCAGGACTAAACCAGGACTAAACCAGCTCTAAACCAGGACTAAACCAGGACTAAACCAGCTCTAAACCAGCTCTAAACCAGCTCTAAACCAGGACTAAACCAGGACTAAACCAGCTCTAAACCAGGTCTAAACCAGGTCTAAACCAGGTCTAAAACAGGACTAAACCAGCTCTAAACCAGGTCTAAACCAGGTCTAAACCAGGTCTAAACCAGCTCTAAACCAGGACTAAACCAGGACTAAACCAGCTCTAAACCAGGTCTAAACCAGGACTAAACCAGGTCTAAACCAGGACTAAACCAGCTCTAAACCAGGTCTAAACCAGCTCTAAACCAGGTCTAAACCAGGTCTAAACCAGGACTAAACCAGCTCTAAACCAGGTCTAAACCAGGTCTAAACCAGGTCTAAACCAGCTCTAAACCAGCTCTAAACCAGGACTAAACCAGGACTAAACCAGCTCTAAACCAGGAGTAAACCAGGACTAAACCAGCTCTAAACCAGGTCTAAACCAGGACTAAACCAGGACTAAACCAGGACTAAACCAGGTCTAAACCAGGTCTAAACCAGCTCTAAACCAGCTCTAAACCAGGACTAAACCAGGACTAAACCAGCTCTAAACCAGGAGTAAACCAGGACTAAACCAGCTCTAAACCAGGTCTAAACCAGGACTAAACCAGGACTAAACCAGGACTAAACCAGGTCTAAACCAGGACTAAACCAGGACTAAACCAGAACTAAACCAGGTCTAAACCAGGTCTAAACCAGGTCTAAACCAGCTCTAAACCAGCTCTAAACCAGGTCTAAACCAGGTCTAAACCAGGACTAAACCAGCTCTAAACAAGCTCTAAACCAGGACTAAACCAGGACTAAACCAGCTCTAAACCAGGACTAAACCAGGACTAAACCAGCTCTAAACCAGCTCTAAACCAGCTCTAAACCAGGACTAAACCAGGACTAAACCAGCTCTAAACCAGGTCTAAACCAGGTCTAAACCAGGACTAAACCAGCTCTAAACCAGGTCTAAACCAGGTCTAAACCAGGTCTAAACCAGCTCTAAACCAGGACTAAACCAGGACTAAACCAGGACTAAACCAGGTCTAAACCAGGACTAAACCAGCTCTAAACCAGGTCTAAACCAGCTCTAAACCAGGTCTAAACCAGGTCTAAACCAGGACTAAACCAGCTCTAAACCAGGTCTAAACCAGGTCTAAACCAGGTCTAAACCAGCTCTAAACCAGCTCTAAACCAGGACTAAACCAGGACTAAACCAGCTCTAAACCAGGAGTAAACCAGGACTAAACCAGCTCTAAACCAGGTCTAAACCAGGACTAAACCAGGACTAAACCAGGACTAAACCAGGTCTAAACCAGGTCTAAACCAGCTCTAAACCAGCTCTAAACCAGGACTAAACCAGGACTAAACCAGCTCTAAACCAGGAGTAAACCAGGACTAAACCAGCTCTAAACCAGGTCTAAACCAGGACTAAACCAGGACTAAACCAGGACTAAACCAGGTCTAAACCAGGACTAAACCAGGACTAAACCAGAACTAAACCAGGTCTAAACCAGGTCTAAACCAGGTCTAAACCAGCTCTAAACCAGCTCTAAACCAGGTCTAAACCAGGTCTAAACCAGGACTAAACCAGCTCTAAACCAGCTCTAAACCAGCTCTAAACCAGGACTAAACCAGGACTAAACCAGCTCTAAACCAGGACTAAACCAGGACTAAACCAGCTCTAAACCAGCTCTAAACCAGGACTAAACCAGGACTAAACCAGCTCTAAACCAGGTCTAAACCAGGTCTAAACCAGATCTAAACCAGGACTAAACCAGCTCTAAACCAGGTCTAAACCAGGTCTAAACCAGGTCTAAACCAGCTCTAAACCAGGACTAAACCAGGACTAAACCAGCTCTAAACCAGGTCTAAACCAGGACTAAACCAGGTCTAAACCAGGACTAAACCAGCTCTAAACCAGGTCTAAACCAGCTCTAAACCAGGTCTAAACCAGGTCTAAACCAGGACTAAACCAGCTCTAAACCAGGTCTAAACCAGGTCTAAACCAGGTCTAAACCAGCTCTAAACCAGCTCTAAACCAGGACTAAACCAGGACTAAACCAGCTCTAAACCAGGAGTAAACCAGGACTAAACCAGCTCTAAACCAGGTCTAAACCAGGACTAAACCAAGACTAAACCAGGACTAAACCAGGTCTAAACCAGGTCTAAACCAGCTCTAAACCAGCTCTAAACCAGGACTAAACCAGGACTAAACCAGCTCTAAACCAGGAGTAAACCAGGACTAAACCAGCTCTAAACCAGGTCTAAACCAGGACTAAACCAGGACTAAACCAGGACTAAACCAGGTCTAAACCAGGACTAAACCAGGACTAAACCAGAACTAAACCAGGTCTAAACCAGGTCTAAACCAGGTCTAAACCAGCTCTAAACCAGCTCTAAACCAGGTCTAAACCAGGTCTAAACCAGGACTAAACCAGCTCTAAACCAGCTCTAAACCAGGACTAAACCAGGACTAAACCAGCTCTAAACCAGGACTAAACCAGGACTAAACCAGCTCTAAACCAGCTCTAAACCAGCTCTAAACCAGGACTAAACCAGGACTAAACCAGCTCTAAACCAGGTCTAAACCAGGTCTAAACCAGGTCTAAACCAGGACTAAACCAGCTCTAAACCAGGTCTAAACCAGGTCTAAACCAGGTCTAAACCAGCTCTAAACCAGGACTAAACCAGCTCTAAACCAGGTCTAAACCAGGACTAAACCAGGTCTAAACCAGGACTAAACCAGCTCTAAACCAGGTCTAAACCAGCTCTAAACCAGGTCTAAACCAGGTCTAAACCAGGACTAAACCAGCTCTAAACCAGGTCTAAACCAGCTCTAAACCAGGTCTAAACCAGGTCTAAACCAGGTCTAAACCAGCTCTAAACCAGCTCTAAACCAGGACTAAACCAGGACTAAACCAGCTCTAAACCAGGAGTAAACCAGGACTAAACCAGCTCTAAACCAGGTCTAAACCAGGACTAAACCAGGACTAAACCAGGACTAAACCAGGTCTAAACCAGGTCTAAACCAGCTCTAAACCAGCTCTAAACCAGGACTAAACCAGGACTAAACCAGCTCTAAACCAGGAGTAAACCAGGACTAAACCAGCTCTAAACCAGGTCTAAACCAGGACTAAACCAGGACTAAACCAGGACTAAACCAGGTCTAAACCAGGACTAAACCAGGACTAAACCAGAACTAAACCAGGTCTAAACCAGGTCTAAACCAGGTCTAAACCAGCTCTAAACCAGCTCTAAACCAGGTCTAAACCAGGTCTAAACCAGGACTAAACCAGCTCTAAACCAGCTCTAAACCAGGACTAAACCAGGATTAAACCAGCTCTAAACCAGGACTAAACCAGGACTAAACCAGCTCTAAACCAGCTCTAAACCAGGACTAAACCAGGACTAAACCAGCTCTAAACCAGGTCTAAACCAGGTCTAAACCAGGTCTAAACCAGGACTAAACCAGCTCTAAACCAGGTCTAAACCAGGTCTAAACCAGGTCTAAACCAGCTCTAAACCAGGACTAAACCAGGACTAAACCAGCTCTAAACCAGGTCTAAACCAGGACTAAACCAGGTCTAAACCAGGACTAAACCAGCTCTAAACCAGGTCTAAACCAGCTCTAAACCAGGTCTAAACCAGGTCTAAACCAGGACTAAACCAGCTCTAAACCAGGTCTAAACCAGGTCTAAACCAGGTCTAAACCAGCTCTAAACCAGCTCTAAACCAGGACTAAACCAGGACTAAACCAGCTCTAAACCAGGAGTAAACCAGGACTAAACCAGCTCTAAACCAGGTCTAAACCAGGACTAAACCAGGACTAAACCAGGACTAAACCAGGTCTAAACCAGGTCTAAACCAGCTCTAAACCAGCTCTAAACCAGGACTAAACCAGGACTAAACCAGCTCTAAACCAGGAGTAAACCAGGACTAAACCAGCTCTAAACCAGGTCTAAACCAGGACTAAACCAGGACTAAACCAGGACTAAACCAGGTCTAAACCAGGACTAAACCAGGACTAAACCAGAACTAAACCAGGTCTAAACCAGGTCTAAACCAGGTCTAAACCAGCTCTAAACCAGCTCTAAACCAGGTCTAAACCAGGTCTAAACCAGGACTAAACCAGCTCTAAACCAGCTCTAAACCAGGACTAAACCAGGACTAAACCAGCTCTAAACCAGGACTAAACCAGGACTAAACCAGCTCTAAACCAGCTCTAAACCAGCTCTAAACCAGGACTAAACCAGGACTAAACCAGCTCTAAACCAGGTCTAAACCAGGTCTAAACCAGGTCTAAACCAGGACTAAACCAGCTCTAAACCAGGTCTAAACCAGGTCTAAACCAGGTCTAAACCAGCTCTAAACCAGGACTAAACCAGGACTAAACCAGCTCTAAACCAGGTCTAAACCAGGACTAAACCAGAAATAAACCAGGACTAAACCAGCTCTAAACCAGGTCTAAACCAGCTCTAAACCAGGTCTAAACCAGGTCTAAACCAGGACTAAACCAGCTCTAAACCAGGTCTAAACCAGGTCTAAACCAGGTCTAAAGCAGCTCTAAACCAGCTCTAAACCAGGACTAAACCAGGACTAAACCAGCTCTAAACCAGGAGTAAACCAGGACTAAACCAGCTCTAAACCAGGTCTAAACCAGGACTAAACCAGGACTAAACCAGGACTAAACCAGGTCTAAACCAGGACTAAACCAGGACTAAACCAGAACTAAACCAGGTCTAAACCAGGTCTAAACCAGGTCTAAACCAGCTCTAAACCAGCTCTAAACCAGGTCTAAACCAGGACTAAACCAGCTCTAAACCAGCTCTAAACCAGGACTAAACCAGGACTAAACCAGCTCTAAACCAGGACTAAACCAGGACTAAACCAGCTCTAAACCAGCTCTAAACCAGCTCTAAACCAGGACTAAACCAGGACTAAACCAGCTCTAAACCAGGTCTAAACCAGGTCTAAACCAGGTCTAAACCAGGACTAAACCAGCTCTAAACCAGGTCTAAACCAGGTCTAAACCAGGTCTAAACCAGCTCTAAACCAGGACTAAACCAGCTCTAAACCAGGTCTAAACCAGGTCTAAACCAGGACTAAACCAGGTCTAAACCAGGATTAAACCAGCTCTAAACCAGGTCCAAACCAGGACTAAACCAGGACTAAACCAGGACTAAACCAGCTCTAAACCAGGACTAAACCAGGACTAAACCAGCTCTAAACCAGCTCTAAACCAGCTCTAAACCAGGACTACACCAGGACTAAACCAGCTCTAAACCAGCTCTAAACCAGCTCTAAACCAGGACTAAACCAGGACTAAACCAGCTCTAAACCAGGTCTAAACCAGGTCTAAACCAGGTCTAAACCAGGACTAAACCAGCTCTAAACCAGCTCTAAACCAGGACTAAACCAGGACTAAACCAGCTCTAAACCAGGACTAAACCAGCTCTAAACCAGCTCTAAACCAGCTCTAAACCAGGACTAAACCAGGACTAAACCAGCTCTAAACCAGGTCTAAACCAGGACTAAACCAGGTCTAAACCAGGACTAAACCAGCTCTAAACCAGGTCTAAACCAGCTCTAAACCAGGTCTAAACCAGGTCTAAACCAGGTCTAAACCAGCTCTAAACCAGGTCTAAACCAGGTCTAAACCAGGTCTAAACCAGCTCTAAACCAGCTCTAAACCAGGACTAAACCAGGACTAAACCAGCTCTAAACCAAGAGTAAACCAGGACTAAACCAGCTCTAAACCAGGTCTAAACCAGGACTAAACCAGGACTAAACCAGGACTAAACCAGGTCTAAACCAGGACTAAACCAGGACTAAACCAGAACTAAACCAGCTCTAAACCAGCTCTAAACCAGGTCTAAACCAGGTCTAAACCAGGACTAAACCAGCTCTAAACCAGCTCTAAACCAGGACTAAACCAGGACTAAACCAGCTCTAAACCAGGTCTAAACCAGGACTAAACCAGGACTAAACCAGGTCTAAACCAGGACTAAACCAGGACTAAACCAGAACTAAACCAGGTCTAAACCAGGTCTAAACCAGGTCTAAACCAGCTCTAAACCAGCTCTAAACCAGGTCTAAACCAGGTCTAAACCAGGACTAAACCAGCTCTAAACCAGCTCTAAACCAGGACTAAACCAGGACTAAACCAGCTCTAAACCAGGACTAAACCAGGACTAAACCAGCTCTAAACCAGCTCTAAACCAGCTCTAAACCAGGACTAAACCAGGACTAAACCAGCTCTAAACCAGGTCTAAACCAGGTCTAAACCAGGTCTAAACCAGGACTAAACCAGCTCTAAACCAGGTCTAAACCAGGTCTAAACCAGGTCTAAACCAGCTCTAAACCAGGACTAAACCAGCTCTAAACCAGGTCTAAACCAGGTCTAAACCAGGACTAAACCAGGTCTAAACCAGGATTAAACCAGCTCTAAACCAGGTCCAAACCAGGACTAAACCAGGACTAAACCAGGACTAAACCAGCTCTAAACCAGGACTAAACCAGGACTAAACCAGCTCTAAACCAGCTCTAAACCAGCTCTAAACCAGGACTAAACCAGGACTAAACCAGCTCTAAACCAGCTCTAAACCAGGACTAAACCAGGACTAAACCAGCTCTAAACCAGGTCTAAACCAGGTCTAAACCAGGTCTAAACCAGGACTAAACCAGCTCTAAACCAGCTCTAAACCAGGACTAAACCAGGACTAAACCAGCTCTAAACCAGGACTAAACCAGCTCTAAACCAGCTCTAAACCAGCTCTAAACCAGGACTAAACCAGGACTAAACCAGCTCTAAACCAGGTCTAAACCAGGACTAAACCAGGTCTAAACCAGGACTAAACCAGCTCTAAACCAGGTCTAAACCAGCTCTAAACCAGGTCTAAACCAGGTCTAAACCAGGACTAAACCAGCTCTAAACCAGGTCTAAACCAGGTCTAAACCAGGTCTAAACCAGCTCTAAACCAGCTCTAAACCAGGACTAAACCAGGACTAAACCAGCTCTAAACCAGCTCTAAACCAGGACTAAACCAGGACTAAACCAGCTCTAAACCAGGACTAAACCAGGACTAAACCAGCTCTAAACCAGCTCTAAACCAGCTCTAAACCAGGACTAAACCAGGACTAAACCAGCTCTAAACCAGGTCTAAACCAGGTCTAAACCAGGTCTAAACCAGGACTAAACCAGCTCTAAACCAGGTCTAAACCAGGTCTAAACCAGGTCTAAACCAGCTCTAAACCAGGACTAAACCAGCTCTAAACCAGGTCTAAACCAGGTCTAAACCAGGACTAAACCAGGTCTAAACCAGGATTAAACCAGCTCTAAACCAGGTCCAAACCAGGACTAAACCAGGACTAAAGCAGGACTAAACCAGGACTAAACCTGGTCTAAACCAGCTCTAAACCAGGTCTAAACCAGGTCTAAACCAGGACTAAACCAGCTCTAAACCAGGACTAAACCAGGTCTAAACCAGCTCTAAACCAGGTCTAAACCAGGTCTAAACCAGCTCTAAACCAGGACTAAACCCAGTCCGTGGTCTTCACCTGAACGGGGGACAGCAGTTGACCTGGGCGATGGTTTTGGACACGTATCCGTCCTCGTTGTCTCCGAACATCCCGCTCTGCATTCCCTCATGGAACAGCTCCACCTTCCGCTGGAAACTACAACGAGAGACACGAGTCAGGACCCGGCCCAAACCCAGGTCCGAGTCCAGGTCCGGTCTCCAGAGACCCGGGTTTTGGTCTGTACCTGTAGAAGAAGTCGGCGAGTCCGTTCAAACTGCAGTGGGCCACTCTGGAGCCGAGGCTGTGGTTCACCGAGGCAGAGCGGTCCAAGTCCTGCTGCAGTCTCTGAGAACACAGCAAGTACTGGGTTAGACCTGGGGCAGGGCTTCCCAACCTGGGGACGCGACCTTTACGGGTACATGGAGTTATCTTATAATTTATTTCTGAGATAAAAAAAAAAAAATGCAAATATATTAATATTAGGCCCGAGCCCCCAGAGATGACGCAGGGCCTATTTATTACTATTATTATTATTATTATTATTGTTATTTATTTATTTATTTTTTGGTTTATTAGCTTTTAGATTTTTCTTTGTGGTAAATTTATTATGTGTTTAAGATGATGATATTTATTTACAATTTTAAGTTGTTTTTTTTTTTTACAAAAATTATACAGTAAAATAAGTAAATAAAATACTAGTTTATTTTGTTATTTTAGTGCAGCCATTCCCAAAGTCAGGACGGTCGTGGCCCCTTAAATTTCCAAAAATCCCTCGCGGACCCCCAACGATAAAACTTCCCTCTATTCAAAAGACTCTGCCATGTTTTTCTCCATATGTTTTTTTTTTTTTTTTATAAAAACATTAAGTTGTTTTAAAGTAATATTTTAAAACAAGTATACAACTGTAATTAATTTCAAATGTTTTTTTTATGGTACTTAATATTAATATTTTCATTGACTTTTTATATTTTTGTATGTTTTATTTGTTTTTATGAACCAAAACCATGTGTCTGAAATAATAATAATAAAAAAAATATATAATAAATTCAAATTGAAATTGAAATATAGACAGTCTCTTGGGGCCCCCCTGTAGTACCTTTGCGGGCCCCCAGGGGGCCCCGGACCCCACTTTGGGAACCACTGTTATAGAAGAAAGCAGATTATTTTTTTATAATTATTTAAAGTATTGGTAACACTTTAGTTTAGGGTCCACCTATTAACCATTAACTAAGTGCTAATTATGCTAGCTGGTGGTTAATTAGCTCTTAATTGGTGATTATAAAACATTTATTAATCCTTTATTCTGTGTGAACATATTCTACAACTAATTAGCAACTAACTAACATAATTCTCTTAATAAGCTCATAATTGCTGCTTTACTATTAGAAATTAAGAGCTACTTAACCACAAACTAGCATGCTAATAAGCACTGAGTTAATGGTTTATAAGTGGACGCTAAACTAAAGTGTTACCAAAGTATTTTTTTTATTTATTTAAGTAAACAATGTCTTTGCAGTAACAAAGGCATTGTTTTATATGACCCCTGCATATCTCAGAGCGTCTGACCCCATACTCGCCACATCAGAGTCAAAACCTCCTTAAGCTCCAAAAAACCTGTTAAAACTCATGGGGACCAGACTGTGGACCGTCCTGTCCCTGTCCCTGTCCCTGTCCCTGTCCCTGTCCCTGTCCCTGTCCCTGTCCCTGTCCCTGTCCCTGTCCCTGTCCCTCCTGTTGTCTCCTTATAAAAGCAGCTGAGGACACTTTTATTTACTGGGTTTGTAGGTTTTATTATCTTTTTATGTCATTGTAGTTCTCTTTCCTGGCACTGTGTTCTATTTTATCTGCACTTTGTCATTTTTTATCTGTGAAAAGTGCAACGTAAATAAATAAAGTTCACTTCTTTACATCTGAGTGAGAGGGGTACTCATGGTATAACAAAAACCCAGGGTGTAACTCTGCTGAAGCTGGGACAGTGTTACTCTGTGCCTCTGAAGCTTTGGAGATATCTATCTATCTATCTATTTGTCTGTCTGTCTGTCTGTCTGTCTGTCTGTCTGTTGAGTCTGTGTTCTCATGGCAACCGCAGAGCCAATCAGGAGCGAGCTTGTTGAAGGTACACGCCCCCCGCAGATGTTCCCACGGTGACAGTTGCTGTCCCAGGGCTAGCGCTGCTCTCTGGCTGCTAACGTCAGGTAAAAGTTCCTCCTCTGTCTAAGTTTGGTTTTATCTTCAGTCGTGCGTTATCTGAGTGTGTGTTAAAAATTAGCTCTGTTACCGCTAACGTTAGCATTCGCTAAACGACGTTAACAGAAGTGTGTCCTGAGTTGGACACGCCCACCTTTTGGTATTTTTCAGTCTTCTAACAGACGTTCGTAAAAACGTTCACTGGCTAACGGTAGATAAACAAAAACTCCACATACACAGGTCTACAGCAAAATGCTTCCACTCACACCTGAGCAGCTCTCACCTGAGCGGCTCTCACCTGAGCGGCTCTCACCTGTATGACAGTGTTGGTTAGAGGGAGCCGCTCTCACCTGAGCGGCTCTCACCTGTATGACAGTGTTGGTCAGAGGGAGCCGCTCTAACCTGAGCGGCTCTCACCTGTATGACAGTGTTGGTCAGAGGGAGCGGCTCTCACCTGTATGACAGTGTTGGTCAGAGGGAGCCGCTCTCACCTGTATGACAGTGTTGGTCAGAGGGAGCGGCTCTCACCTGAGCGGCTCTCACCTGTATGACAGTGTTGGTGAGAGGGAGCGGCTCTCACCTGAGCGGCTCTCACCTGTATGACAGTGTTGGTCAGAGGGAGCCGCTCTCACCTGTATGACAGTGTTGGTCAGAGGGAGCCGCTCTCACCTGTATGACAGTGTTGGTCAGAGGGAGCGGCTCTCACCTGAGCGGCTCTCACCTGTATGACAGTGTTGGTGAGAGGGAGCGGCTCTCACCTGTATGACAGTGTTGGTCAGAGGGAGCCGCTCTCACCTGTATGACAGTGTTGGTCAGAGGGAGCGGCTCTCACCTGTATGACAGTGTTGGTCAGAGGGAGCCGCTCTCACCTGTATGACAGTGTTGGTCAGAGGGAGCGGCTCTCACCTGAGCGGCTCTCACCTGTATGACAGTGTTGGTGAGAGGGAGCGGCTCTCACCTGAGCGGCTCTCACCTGTATGACAGTGTTGGTCAGAGGGAGTGGCTCTCACCTGAGCGGCTCTCACCTGTATGACAGTGTTAGTCAGAGGGAGCGGCTCTCACCTGAGCGGCTCTCACCTGTATGACAGTGTTGGTCAGAGGGAGCCGCTCTCACCTGTATGACAGTGTTCGTCAGAGGGAGCCGCTCTCACCTGTATGACAGTGTTGGTCAGAGGGAGCCGCTCTCACCTGTATGACAGTGTTGGTGAGAGGGAGCGGCTCTCACCTGAGCGGCTCTCACCTGTATGACAGTGTTGGTCAGAGGGAGCGGCTCTCACCTGAGCGGCTCTCACCTGAGCGGCTCTCACCTGTATGACAGTGTTGGTCAGAGGGAGCCGCTCTCACCTGTATGACAGTGTTGGTCAGAGGGAGCCGCTCTCACCTGAGCGGCTCTCACCTGAGCGGCTCTCACCTGAGCGGCTCTCACCTGTATGACAGTGTTGGTCAGAGGGAGCGGCTCTCACCTGAGCGGCTCTCACCTGTATGACAGTGTTGGTCAGAGGGAGCGGCTCTCACCTGAGCCGCTCTCACCTGTATGACAGTGTTGGTCAGAGGGAGCCGCTCTCACCTGTATGACAGTGTTGGTCAGAGGGAGCCGCTCTCACCTGTATGACAGTGTTGGTCAGAGGGAGCGGCTCTCACCTGAGCGGCTCTCACCTGTATGACAGTGTTGGTCAGAGGGAGCCGCTCTAACCTGAGCGGCTCTCACCTGTATGACAGTGTTGGTCAGAGGGAGCGGCTCT